>JAPMAC010000200.1:0-500000 GCA_028671895.1 Oenanthe sinensis | reverse complement strand
CCTTGTATTCTCTTTTTTCTGCTACAATTCTAATTTTAATTAATTTCCTACAAAACAAAATAAAAATAATTAATTAACTAATAAAATTACAAAAATAAACATAAAATAGGTATTAAAGATGTACTAAATTATGGACCTATCAAATGGATTATTCATGATATTTATTGAGAATGATATACTTCCAAATCTTGTTTATGAGAGACTTATGAATGATTTTGCTAGCTATTTAGCTAGAAGAATAATTTTTTAAAAGTAATAAATCGTATGTATTTGATGACAATTTTGTGTTACTCTATTTCTTATATTTTTTCTTATCGTTATTGAGCATAATTTTTTTTTTCCGTTTGGGGTTTCAAATATGTCAGGGCCAACCCAGTATGAATATTTCACGTAACATAACAAGGTTGCTAGAGTTATTCTGTTAGAAGACAAATGTGTAGGAACTTTCAGAGGAAGCAATTTATACCCATGTCTTGCAAGATGAACTCCACCATTCTTCTTTTCGGAGATCCCTAAAACAAAAAACATCTAAATTAATCGAGAATATTACTTCCATAGCATACTCTAGGGCAATGTAACTACTATCCAATAGAAGCTTTTACAACATTGTGCAATATTATAAAGTACTAAATCAAATATTTATGCCTTGCGTAGAGAAGTTTAAGTTTTATTCTTGGTCATGTATAGATTTTACAAGTCATTGGCTTGTAAGAGAAGTATTTTCTTTCTAGAATCTACATTAAAAACAAAGAAGTTGATTTAGTAATTGGAAACAGAGTCGGCCCTGAGGCCAAACCCTTTATGCTAATGAATAGGGACACACAAAAAATTAAATTTTCAGGGGCACATTATATATATATATAAATAAATATAATATATATGAGGGAGCAAAACAAATTTAAAAAAATTTAGGCACAAAAAAAAAATTTAGGGGCACATATTAATTATAAAAAGTACAAAAATAAATAATTTAAGATGAAAATAATATAAAAATTAAATAATTTTATGGTGTTTTATTTAATATTTTTTTTCTTATACCGTTGTTGGGCATAATTATTTTTTTGGCTTGGGCTTCACATATCTCAGGGCCGACCCTGATTGGAAAGTAATACTTATAAAATGAATAGATGTTTAGTGTTTACTATGTTACTACAACTTTGTGTTAGTTTCAAGTTGCTCGCTGCTAGATATTCTTGCCATTCCAAAGTTTGATTATTTTGGGTTTATATCATGGTCAAGCAAAACGTTGCAAGTTTTGAGATCCCTGTGGATGATCCGTAGAGGTAGATGGGAATCCTTGTGCAGATACAATAATTCATAAGAAATTTCATTAATGATGTTTGTCGTCCTTTCTAGTCTAGCTGTGCTCCCACGTTGAATGTAATATAGAAATGTAAATCACCATAAGCCAACAAGTAATGAAAGTTCAGCATCTAAAAAGGCAGACATCTAAGATTTTGTTGGCATGTACGATCAATTTCTTTCCTTCCTTCCAACCAACAGCCCAAAAGTTTATAGAGATTGTCATGATGCAGATTGGGTAACAGCTATGAACTCTTGTAATACTTGACTAGAGTTTTCTGGAAGCCTCTTAACTGCAATTTTCGTTCCATCCACTAGCGTACCCCTGGAAGGGGATGTTGAAGTAAACGCACTAGACATTACAATTAAAACTTGCAGACTTCTTATAGTTGGTCTTGTTACCCTAGTCTAGGGGTTGTAATGGATGATATCCAAGGAGAGGGTAGTTTCCATACTTTGTTTTACATTAGACTTCTTAACCCTCTATCCCCCTCTTAGCGGATCAAAGTATTAGCAGAACTAGTTAACGTTGAAGGAAGACAACTTTGACCCTAAGGCAGAGATAAATCTGGTGTACACTGCAGCATACCATTCAAGTTGGCTATACCAGTGATGTTATCATCAGTTTAATTGTTTAAATACATGCAGTTAGATCTATAAACATATCGCTTATTACTTGACTGTAATTACTACTGTTTAGCAGGAAAATTAACCACTGTAATGTTGTTTCTATGCTAACAGATTCTCAATGGAACAATTTTTGTGAAACCATAATGTTGTTATCAAGTCTTGACATCTTTGAGAGCAATAAAGCTTACCAAACTGCAGAACAATCAATTATTATACCAAACATACAAGAAAAAATGATGTATAACTCTTCTTATGTTATGTTATTTTGTTTTATTTGTTAATCATCAGTTATGTTCCTATCACGTTCAACATACACTTAAAGGTTGTCCTATTATATAGCTCCTCCTATTCAAATATTATATGGAGTTTACTCCAGTCTTATGGAGCCAGTTGATTGCACTTATTTATTATATCTTAAGATGAAGATGATAATTTAGGAAAAAGCTTGTTTCTTCCATTATCTTATCTTTCCCCAAAGATGAGAGATTGTTATCACTCCGACCCGCTTGCCAACTCTTCTTACTTAGGCTTCCCAGCTGAAGATGATCTATTCTTTAATTTTTTCAAAACTTCCTTCACCACTTACGACATGTCCCAAAATTTTTTTAACTCATTTTCCCAAATCTCACACTTAAAGAAGTTTGCATAAAATCTCTTTTTCTCTTAAGATTTCTAATGCTATATACATTTTTCCTTCGTGTTCTTCCTTCATATTTAGGTAGACCAAAATATCCTCTATGAAGATTGTAACAACTTTTCCAATTATTTCTTAAAAATCCACTTCATTCCTTAAAAGTTACAGGTGCATTCATTAATACAAATACCTCATCAAAACCTCATAATGTCCATACTGCGTACTAAATGCCATCTTTGAAAAATCGTTTAGGTTAACCTTTCGTTAGTGATCACTAATACTTAATCTATCTTCGAAAATTAGGCTGCATCCTTTAAATGGTCGAATATTTCGTTTATCCATAAGAAATGTATATATTCTTGATTGACAATTCCTTCAACTCTTGGTAATCTAAGCTAAGTCTTATGTCACTTTCCTTTTTCTCTTAAACAAAACAGGTGCACCCCATTGTGGCACACTATGAAGGGTTTCGTGCATGAAAACGCAGCGGAATTAACGTAAAAACAATAAAAAAATCGAAACCCAATCGCAGGATCCATGTATAACGTTGGATGATTATGGTGAAGAAGTCTGTACCTTAACAAAGCTTTCGTATGCTGTTTAATGGAGGTCCAGAAAGATGAATCACAGCAGTCCTTTGTTGCAAAGATTTGCTCTCTAAAGAAGTCCACACGAACGCCCGATCGTCCTACGATCACCGGAGTCGGTACTAGCCGAATTGTTTGCCTCTCTCTCTCTCTCTCTCTCTCTTTCTCTAGCCACTCTTGATGTTGAGCAGCTAGGGTTTTTCTCTAAAACGAAATTTGATGATTAAACTCTAATACTATACATCATTATGTATATATAGGGGAGAGAGAGATTTTGGGCCTAACCCTAATCCATGTGGTTTCCAAAACCCATTATGACTTTGGGTTATTATTATTATTAAATCTGAATTCTAATATAATTAATCAAGTCCCACTTAATTAATTCAATAATTAAATTCGAATAATAATAATACTTATTAAATCCGAATTCTAATATAATTAATCAAGTCCCACTTAATTAATTTAATAATTAAATTCGAATAAACAATAATATATTTAAATTCGTAATTTAAATAAACCTCCGTTTTGTCGTTCTTTGTGTGTGACCCTTTAGGTTATTATTACGTTGGCAATAATTTTATTACCTAATAATAAAATTATAAACAATGAGCGGCATCTAGTAATACATCATTGCTACCCAAGTAACAATAATAATTGGTGATTCAATTAAACCTTTCGTGAATAATGTGCAATGTAATATAATCCCTTTAACCTTATATTATAGATAAAACTCGAGGCATGTATAGTGTCATCCTCTTCAACGTTTAATCTTGGTTTCCTTGATCAATGAGTAGACTATTTAAACAAATCAATATTTGAGCATGGCCATGCATTTCATAGTCTCACCCAATCAAGATGCCAATAATATTACTCCTAGAATTGGAGGGTTAAATCCTATATCTATCATTCATATTCCCCATACGATTCATAGCATACCCAATGTCCACCTTTATCATTACCCGGTTAAAGGTAACTTTGAGTGTAATCAAAGTATATTAATTCTCGTATAGAAATATAATGATTTCAAGTCAGAGGATCATTACATCATTATCACTGTGAGATTTCTTATGACACTTATTAACATGTAGAATCTCACGGCGGGTCTTTCCAGTGTCATGTATTGATACATACACTTATGTTCTTGACTTTAGTATCACCATACCTATGACCAATGAGATGTGGTCATCTGTCAACAAACATACTAGTCTTATTGCATTATTACTGTCCTTCAATAATAATACTTGACTAGGGAATTTTAGGAATAAAATACTATTCATATAATCTCATTTTTAAGTCACATACTTAAAGATATATATTACGTATTAATATTCCAAGGACATTTATTATTCTTTCAATTTATGACGCAATAAATAAAGACATAATAAATATTAATTAAATAATCACATAAAACATAATCCTTAATTGTTTTCAATAAAACATTAAAAGTATTGTCTCTATGACCCTATACTAACAATCTCCCACTTGTACTAGAGCCAATCTCTCATGTATCTAATACCCATGGAACTAGTATGACCTTCGTGCTTCTGCTGCGACAAAGCCTTAGTCAGTGGGTCTGCATTATTCTTATTAGTATGCACTTTACATATATGTATATCACCTTGATCATTAATCTCATTAATTAGGTGATATCTCCTAAGTACATCCCCAAACAATCTCCTTGGTTGTTTCATAAGCATCAATATACTCAGGCTCTATTGTAGAATCAACAACTGTCTCTGTTGTGAACCATTCCAGCATACACTATCTCCATTCAGACAAAATACAAATCCAGACTGAGAAATCGAATCATCCTTGTCTATCTAGAAACTAGCGTCGGTGTAACCTTTTACAACCAGCTTATCTTCTCCTCCATATACCAAGAATTAATCTTTAGTCATCTTCAAGTACTTAAGAATATTCTTGACTGCTGTCCAGTGACCTTCACCTGGATTAGACTAGTATCTACTCTGACTTAGGCCGGTCATTCTTCTTGATCTATCATTATAGATCTTGATACCTAAAATATAGGTCGCTTCGTTTTAGTCTTTCATTGAGAAATTCTTACTCAACCAAGTCTTAACAGCCTGTAAAGAAAGAATGTCATTCCCTATTATTAATATATCATCAACATATAATTCTAGGAATGCCACATTGCTCCCACTTACCTTTTTATAAACACATGGTTCATCTTCATTTTGAATAAACCCAAACTCTTTGACAGTTTCATCAAAACGAATGTTCCATCTCCTTGAGGCTTGTTTCAATCCATAAATGGATCGACGCAGCTTACATACCTTTACAGCATTCTTTGGATCAACAAAACCTTCAGGCTGTGTCATATACACATCCATATCTTCTTCAAGGCTCCCATTTAAGAAAGCGGTTTTGACATCCATCTGTCAGATTTCATAATCACAGTAAGCAGCTATAGCAAGCAAAATCCTGATGGACTTGACCATAGCCACTGGTGAAAAAGTCTCATAATAGTCAATACCATGAATTTGCTTGAAACCTTTTGCCACCAATCGTGCCTTATAGGTCTGTACATTACCATCCATGTCGGTCTTCTTCTTGAAAACCCACTTGCACCCTATTGGTTTTACCCCTTTAGGTGGATCAACCAAAGTCCATACTTGATTAGTATACATGGATTCCATCTCAGATTTCATGGCATCCAGCCATCTCTTGGATTCTGGAGTGTTCATAGCATCTTAGTAGGTGAGAGGCTCATCTTCGTCGATAAGCATCACATCACCATCTTGAGTTAAGAGAAATCCACAATATCTCTCAAGCTCATGGCGAATCCTACTAGACCTACGAATAATCTGTGTTTCTTGAGCAGTGTTGTGGTCTTGGACATCCTGCTCAAGTTCCTCCATTGGTTCAATGTTATCTTGTGGGCCTCGAACTTCATCGAGATCTATTATCCTCCCACTTTTTTTCTTCGAAAGCATTTTTCTTTCAAGAAAAACTGTAGTTCGAGCAACAAACACTTTGTTCTCGGAAGGATTATAGAATGAATAACCCTTTGTTTCAATTGGGTATCCCACAAAATTATATTTGTCTGATTTAGGTCCTAGCTTGTCAGAAGTTAAACGTTTCACAAACTCTTCACATCCCCATATTTTCATAAATGACATGCTATGACGTTTCTTAGTCCATATCTCATATGGAGTCTTCTGAACCGTTTTAGTAGGAACTCGGTTAAGTGTATAAGCAGCCGTCTCCGAGGCGTAGCCCCAGAAACTAATTGGAAGATCTGTATGACTCATCATCGATCGTACCATGTCCAACAAAGTACGATTCCTCCTTTCAGAAACTCCATTCCATTGTGGTGTTCTGGGAGGAGTGAGTTGTGATACAATACAACACTCTTTTAATAAACTCTTAAATTCATGGCTTAAGTATTCACCTCCACGATCAGATCGTAGAGTCTTAATACTTCCGCCAGTTTGTTTTTCTACTTCAGTTTTGTATTCTTTGAACTTTTCAAAAGAATCGGATTTGTTCTTCATAAGATACACATATCTACTGAAATTATCAGTAAACGTGATAAAGTAGTAAAAACCACCTCTTGTCATAGTACGCATAGGACCACATACATCACTATGTATAAGTTCTAATCGTTCAGTGGCCCTTTCACCTTGTCCAGTAAAAGGAGATTTAGTCATTTTTCCAATGAGACAAGGTTCGTATGCTTCGTATGATTCAAAGTCAAACTTATCCAAGTATCCATCTTTATGTAACTTGGAAATGCGCTTCTCATTTATATGACCTAAACGACAGTGCCAGAGGTATGTTTGATTTGAGTCATTTATTTTAAGACATTTGTTATTCACATTATAGATTGAGTGTCTAAATCAAGAACATATAAACCGTTAAATAAACGTGCAATCCCATAGGTAACATTATTCAAAGAAAAGGAACAACTATTGTTCAGAATTAAAAATGCAAAACCTTTCTTGTCTAAACAAGAAACCGAAATAATGTTTCTGCAAATTGCAGGCACGTAAAAACAGTTCTCAAGTTCTAAAATAAGCCTAGTGGGCAATGATAAATAATAAGTCCCTACAGCTAAAACAGCAACCTTTGCTCCATTGCCAACTCGTAGGTCGACCTCTCCTTTACCCAAAGTCCTACTCCTTTGTAGTTCATGTACATTTATACAAATGTGAGAACTACATCCAGTATCCAATACCGATGATGTAGAAGTTGACAAATTGACCTCTATAATATAAATACCCGAATCAGAAGCTTGACCAGCCTTTTTTTTGTTCAGATCCTCTAAATAAGCATGACAGTTTCTCTTCCAATGACCTGGTTTACCATAATAGTGACAATCACCCTTTGCAACAACACCCTTACAATGAATAAACGACATGCAAGTCATATTTAGAAAACAAAATCATAAAACAAAACCACTATCCTATGGGTCTTTAGGCCATAACCATCCACCATGTTATCACATAACACATGTAATATATCTCAGATTATATAAACATATCATATAATCATATATAATAAATTTCAAAATTTCAGAAAATCAAATAAATTTCAGAAAATAATAAATCGCCGTTTCGGGGCCTGTAACTTCGTCAAACGGCTTACAGACGCGAAGCTGACTATGTCAGTATTGCTCAGTGACACGATTCCAGTCAGAAAACATATATCGTTTACGAAAATCGGACACTGGACACAGATTTCAGAAAATCTACCGAAGCCGTTTCAGAATTCGTATCGAATATAATTTCCATAACAAGAACAAACATGTATCATATACATACAGCAAGACACACAATCATCCCATGATTATACAACACATGAATATCATATATTCAAAATCATATAAAACATATATATCAATATATAGTCATGGCATATCATATATATGTTTACATACATCGAAAAACTGTTAAACACATAACCAAATCATCCCATTATACACGTAGCTCTGATGCCATTGAAGGGTTTCGTGCATGAAAACGCAGCGGAATTAACGTAAAAACAATAAAAAAATCGAAACTCAATCGCAGGATCCACGTATAACGTTGGATGATTATGGTGAATAAGTCTGTACCTTAACAAAGCCTTCGTATGTTGTTTAATGGAGGTCCAGAAAGATGAATCACAGCAGTCCTTTGTTGCAAAGATTTTCTCTCTAAAGAAGTCCACACGAACGCCCGATCTTCCTACGATCACCGGAGTCGGTACTAGCCGAATTGTTTGCCTCTCTCTCTCTCTCTCTCTCTCTCTCTCTCTCTCTCTCTTTCTCTAGCCACTCTTGATGTTGAGCAGCTAGGGTTTTTCTCTAAAACGAAATTTGATGATTAAACCCTAATACTATACATCATTATGTATATAAAGGGGAGAGAGAGATTTTGGGCCTAACCCTAATCCATGTGGTTTCCAAAACCCATTATGACTTTGGTTTATTATTATTATTAAATCTGAATTCTAATATAATTAATCAAGTCCCACTTAATTAATTCAATAATTAAATTCGAATAATAATAATACTTATTAAATCCGAATTCTAATATAATTAATCAAGTCCCACTTAATTAATTTAATAATTAAATTCGAATAAATAATAATATATTTAAATTCGTAATTTAAATAAACCTCCGTTTTGACGTACTTTGTGTGTGACCCTTTAGGTTATTATTACGTTGGCAATAATTTTATTATCTAATAATAAAATTATAAACAATGAGCGGCATCTAGTAATACATCATTGCTATCCAAGTAACAATAATTGAATAGGTCTGCTAAAACTGCCAAACAAATTATTGATGTTCAGGGTGTAGATACTCTAAGAGATCTCGCCAAATCAATAGGCAAGTCATTGGCTGATACTTCAATGGATAAAGATCAGTCGACTGCTAATCCTTTATCAACTGATAAGGATTATCAATCGATTGATGCTGAATCAATCGATAAGCATCCATCGACAAGTAATTCATCTATGGCTAATAAAAAGAACAAATTTAGCACTCCTATTAAGTTTGTTAAGGAAACCAAGAATCAAGTTGAGACTGAGACTAAGAAGATCAACATAAGTAGCTTACCCAAGAAACAATTAAAAGAAAAATTAGAAATATTGCACCTGTGGAAATTACTCTATCTAAGTCTGAGAAAAAGAAAAAGAATAGGAATGGTAAAGTAGGCATAAATAAGCACAATAATTACACTCCTGATATGTATGTACCTAGAAAGGTATGTGCTAAATGTGGTAGTGTAAATCATTTGTCCATGTAATGCAAAAGTGAAAAGAATTCTATATCTGCAAATGATTTAAATATACATGCCATGACTGCAAATGCCATGTTTACCAATCCTATGCTCATGAATGCCATGTCTTCTAATTTGGTTGCACCTAATGTTCATATGCCTTATGCACAAGTTCCATACATGTATAATCCCTTCTTTGCATATCCTAATATGAACATGCCTGGTATGCCATGGAACATGCCTAATGTAAATGATGAAATCCATGGAAATTATGCCATGAGTTCTAAGGTGTCAAAGCCCCAAAAGTCAACTCCCAAAGATAAAGTGGATTTAAACCCACCAAAATAAAAGGAACCTATGTTGACAACAGGGGCTCAAGCTGCAGCTAATAAAAGAGGACCCAAGGCAACTTGGGTACCAAAAGCAACTTGATTGTTTTATGTGTGTGCAGGGAAACAGAAAGAAAAATCTCTGGTATTTGGATAGTGGATGTTCAAGGCACATGACTGGAGATTTGTCCCTGCTCACAAAGTTTGTGGAAAAGGCTGGCCCAGGAGTTACTTTTGGAGATAACAGCAAAGGTTTTACTCTGGGATATGGCTCAATTGCAAAAGAAAATGTTATCATTGAACCTGTAGCACTAGTTGATGGATTGAAGCATAATTTGCTCAGTATTAGTCAAATGTGTGATAATGGTAATGGTGTGTGGTTTACAACTGAATCATGCATCATAGCCAACAAAGAATCTGGTGAAATTCTCTTAACTGGAGAAAGAAAAGGAAATGTCTATATGGCTGATTTTCTCTCTGTAAAAGCAAATTCAATGACATGTCTACTTAGCAAAGTCAATACAGATGAAAGTTGGATTTGGCACAAGAAACTAGCCCACTTGAATTTCAAAGCCATGAATTTATTGGTTAGAAAGAATCTGGTTAGAGGCATTCCACAGATGGAATTCACCAAGGATGGACTATGTGATGCATGTCAAAAGGGAAAACAAAGAAAAGCATCATTCAAGTCAAAGTCTGAATCATCAATTGATAAGCCTCTGGAATTATTGCACATGGACTTATTTGGTCCAGTCAACATCATGTCAATTGCCAAAAAGAAATATGCCTTAGTAATTGTGGATGACTTCACAAGATTTTCATGGGTATATTTCTTACATTCTAAGGATGAAGCAAGCAAATTAATTATCAATCATGTGAAGAATGTTGACAATGGCACTGAATGGAAGGTCAAGAAATTTAGAAGTGACAATGGTACTGAATTCAAGAATTCAACCATGAGAGAATTCTGTGAAGAAAAAGGTATCACTCATCATTTCTCTGCTCCAAGAACTCCACAGCAAAATGGAGTAGTTGAAAGGAAAAATAGGACCTTGATTGAAGCTGCTAGAACTATGTTAGAAGAAGCAAAACTTCCTACATACTTCTGGGCAGAAGCAATAAATACTGCTTGTTACATTCAAAATATTTCCATGATCAATAAACTTCAAGGCAAAACTCCATATCAATTGATAAAGAAAGACAAGAAGCCAACAGTTAACTTTCTTCATGTCTTTGGCTGCAAATGCTTTGTACTGAGAAATCAAGGTGAAAATCTAGGAAAATTTGAAGCCAAAGCTGATGAAGCTATATTTGTTGGATATGGAATAACAACCAAAGCATACAGAGTCTACAATCTTAGATTACACATTGTTATGGAATCTATGCATGTAGTTTTTGATGACAAGAAAATTCAAGGGTTGTTTGATGAAGGATTTCATAATCTATTGCAGTTTGAAAATGAATCCACAAGTAATATTGAAGATGGTGATGATGATGTGGAAATCACAAGAGTTCAAGTACCTAGAATCCTCCCATCAATTGTTGTCAATGCATCAACAGATAACTTATCAGTTGACAATCATCAATCAACTGATAATACATCAATTGATAATCATTCGATGGATATCAACTCTGCTCAACAATCTTCAAGTAGAGTGTCCATTTCAGGGGGAGGGTTCTCAAATAGTCAATCACATCACAATGATCATAACACTTCCAATGATCATGAAGCATCATCTTCAAGGACAAATTTACCATCACAAAGGAAATGGACAAAAAGCCATCCCTTTGAATTAATAATTGGAGATGCAAATGATGGTGTCAAAACTAGAAGTGCAACTCAAAATGAATGCTTGTATAGTAGCTTCCTGTCTCAAGAAGAACCAAAAAGGATTGAAGAAGCCTTGAATGATCCTGATTGGATAATTGCTATGCAAGAAGAGTTGAATCAATTTGAAAGAAACAAGGTATGGAAGTTGGTGCCCAAACCAAAGAACAAGTCTATCATTGGTACAAAATGGGTGTTCAGAAACAAAATGGATGAATCTGGTACAGTGACAAGAAATAAAGCAAGATTAGTGGCAAAGGGCTATTCACAAAAAGAAGGCATAGATTTTGATGAAACTTTTGCACCAGTTGCAAGATTGGAAGCAATCAGAATCTTTCTAGCATATGCTGCTCATGCTAATTTCAAGGTGTATCAGATGGATGTGAAAAGTGCTTTTCTCAATGGAGAGCTAGAAGAAGAAGTATATGTAGAACAACCTCCTGGCTTTATTGATCCTGTTCATCCTGGATTTGTATACTATCTTCTCAAGGCACTTTATGGATTGAAGCAAGCACCTAGAGCCTGGTATGACACATTGTCTAAATTCTTGATTGAAAATCACTTCACAAGAGGTACTGTTGATAAAACTCTCTTTCATAGAAATGTAAATGGCTCTATGATTCTTGTTCAAATCTATGTAGATGACATTATTTTTGGCTCAACTATTGAAAAACTTTGTAAAAAGTTTGCTAAGTTGATGCAGAGTAAATATGAAATGAGCATGATGGGAGAACTAACCTATTTTCTTGGTTTGCAAATCAAGCAAGTTAAAGATGGTATTTTCATAAATCAAACCAAATATATTTCTGATTTATTAAAGAGATTTGATTTAAGTGAATGTTCTTCTGCTAAAACTCCCATGGCCACTGCAACTAGACTTGAATTAAACACTAAGGAAGCAAAAGTGGACATTTCAAGTTATAGAGGTATGGTTGGCTCATTACTTTATTTAACTGCAAGTAGGCCAGACATAATGTTTACTACATGTCTTTGTGCTAGGTTTCAAGCTGATCCTAGAGAATCTCATTTGATTGCAATAAAAAGAATATTCAGATATCTCAAAGGAACTCCAAATCTTGGAATTTGGTATCCTAGAGATTCTGGATTTGATCTAATTGGTTATTCAGATGCAGATTATGCAGGTTGCAGAATTGACAGAAAAAGCACTACAGGCTCCTGTCAATTTCTAGGAAATAAGCTTGTTTCATGGTTTAGCAAAAAGCAGAATTCAGTGTCTACATCTACTGTAGAGGCTGAATACATTGCAGCTGGAAGTTGCTGTGCACAAATATTATGGATGAGGAATCAACTACTTGACTATGAGTTCAACTTGAACAAGATTCCTATTTTCTGTGATAATACAAGTGCCATTGCTATAATAGAAAATCCTGTACAACATTCCAATACCAAGCACATTGACATAAGGTATCACTTCATTAGGGAACATGTAATGAATGGTACAGTTGAATTACATTTTGTCCCTAGTGAAAGACAACTTGCAGACATTTTTACCAAACCATTAGATGAATCTACCTTCAATAGATTGGTCTGTGATTTAGGTATGCTTAATTATATCTAATCCTTTAAATGTCTGACAAGTTATGTATTTATATTACATGTAGCCATTGACTATGTTAAATTATTGATTCTTCAATAATCATCTGATAAATATTTTACATATCAATGGATATTATTGGAGCTGTCGACAGATAAATATATCAATTGATGATATATTTGTTTATCGATGGATAGGGGTAACTATCGACAGATAAATATATCAATCAATGATATATTTGTCTATCGATGGATAATTGTACCTGTCGATGGATAAGCAATTTATCAATCGATGACCTAGAATTTAAAGGGGTCCATGTCATCAATCGACCTGTACAAAAATCTAGCCGTTGATTACTTATTTTATCAATTGATTAAAACGTACATTCCTGTATGTATAACAATCGATTGCCAAAATTGGTAACTTTTAATTATCAATACTCTTCCAACGGTCGATTTAGTTCTATTTTGAGTAAGAAATTGGTTGGGAAATCAGTAAATATAAATAGTGAGATTAAAACTTCTTTTAATTCTTACTTGCATTTTTACTATCGATTTTTCTATCTCTTTCTCTTTCTCAATCTTCGAACTTACTCTGTATCTATCTCTTGCTAAGAACCCTAATCTACTACTGTCTATTTATTATTTATGTTATAATTACTAACAAGTTTACCAGTTAATTAAATTATAAATCTTCAAACTCGATAATGGCATCTTCAAAGAAAGTCTCACAATTTGGATTCTACTATGAGCTCAACAACTTCGTTGCTTGCACTATGGCGGAGGAAGCCCCAACAGAATTTCATCCCCTAATAGAATTTCTAAGGAGTACGAAAATTGCAAAGGCCCTCTCAGAAGCACCAAAAATAGTGTGCAATCTAGTTAAAGAATTCTGGACAACAGCAGAAGTAGCAGATGATTTTTCTACAATCTCCTTTGAATGCAAAGGACAAAGGTATATTCTAACCACTGTGGTCTTGGGTGAGTGTTTAAATATTCCTGCAAATAATACTGAAAATGCACCCACTGACACAGATATTAGAAACATGCTTAGGGAAATCAACTATACTGCTCCTAATGCTAGTCTAGGTAGTATTGTTAGAAAGAATCTAAGAAAAGAATGGTCATATTTCTTTGATGCTTTAATAAAGTGTTTTTCTGGTAAGGTTAGTAATTTTGATGCAATAACAACAAGTATGCAACAAGTAGGGTATAACATTTTATATGATAGATATCATAATTTAGGAAGCCTGTTACTCAATGAAATATCTGCCAAATTGGGAAATAAAATAAATAGATCTAATCATATTTATTATGCAAGATTTATTATGATTATTATTAACCACTTTGTCAAGGATATTGAGATTGACAGGAATACAGAAATTTTGGATTGCTGGACTCAAAACAAAAGGGTCTTTAAAGATTTGGTTAGGATCAATCTTCACAGCAATGTGGAATTGATCTATCCCCCTTTTGTTCAGGTATTTATCTCTACTTTAAACTCTTCTAAACCTAATTCTTCTTTGCCTTCTGTGACTATGGAGGGTGGTAGTAATGACCTCAACCCTCCTACCCAGGCCACACAACCAATCTCTAAATCCAAATCTAAGAAACCAACCTCAACAGGTTCTCAAAAACCTGCTGTTGTAAAAACCAAGAAAAGAAAAGCATCTAGTGTGGTAGATAGATTAGAGGAGGATGTAGGTGGTAAGGGAACTGGGGAACATCAAAGAACCCAGAAGGATAAGGAGAGTGAGGGTGTGCAACCTTAACCTAGCCACTCCATAGTCTCCCAAAAGACTGTGGATGTTAACATGGAAAATACCACATCCCTATTGTCATTTTCTCAAAAGGATGACAATATTGAAAATAGCCCACAACCAGGGGCACAGAATCAAATTGGGGACACAAAAGCCAAAACACTAACACCATACAAAAGAAGAGAAAAGAAAGTCACCTTTGCACTTGGGGAATCACACACTGCAAAACCACAGGAAACTGTGGAGGAGCCTTCACAAAGTCTGCTTGATGCATCTCATATAAATGATGAGATGCAACCCCATTCTCTTTCAATTCCTATCTCTTCTATTCTTCTATCCCCATCTCAAACTTCTTCAGAAAATGTTTTGATAGATTATCGAACATTTTCAGATTCTCCTTCTTTGTTTTTCAAGGAGAAGCCCACACTCTCTCCTGAATCTTCTTCTCAGAATTTTCAGGATTCTATTTCCAATATCATCTCAAACATAACTTCATAAATTATCTCAACTGTTTCTTCTCCATCAATTGATGTTCCTTCATCAATTGATATTCAGCCAACGACTGATAAGCCATCGATCGATACTCAAGATCAATCGGTGGGTATGCATCAATCGATGGATATCCCAAACACCACTTCAACTGATAATGTCAATACATCAATTGATGCTCAATCAATTGATGTTGCACAAACACTCTTAGGATTGAGTGAGTTGAGTGAGAGGCAGGATTGTAACCTGGCAAAAGGAGAGGAAGTGAGTAAAAACATTCCTATTTCTTCCAGGAATGAGAGTGAAACACTTGAGGGCCCCACCTTAGTAGGTGCAAAAGAAATGAGTGAGGGAGAGGTGAGATTCCAGGATGAGATCCTGATGCAAAATAGAGAGATGAGTGAAAGTGATAAAAACATTCTACTTTTTGCACAGGAATTGGAAATTGAAATGATGGCAGAAGAAGGAGTAAAGGAGATAGGGGGAGCAAATAATGCTGAAGCTAGTGGGAGTGGAATTGCTAAAGACTTTGAAGAGGAAATAGATGCTGGTGAATTGGATCCAAAGAATTTCATTCATCCTGATCCACAATATCAAGGGTTGGCTACTTCAAGTAACAGGAATGCAGAACAACTCTTGGGCATTGATCATACAGATCAAAGGACCAGGAATCTGAAGGAAAGCATTGCCAATACAACAGACACTTGTTATATGGCACCTGAAGAGTTGGAGAGTGATTCTGATGAAGAGCCATGGATGAGCACTATTGATGGTTCCTTAGAAGCTGCTGAGACTGAAATTCTCTCTCAATATAGAAGAACAATGGTGGAAGGAGAAATTGAAGATCCTACTCAAAGGAGAATTGCTCACTATATGAGAGAATCAATGAAAATTCAAAAGATGACAGTAACAGGAGTAAGGAGGGAACTGGAGAGGATTAAGGACTCTATCTCATCTAACAAGGATGCAATGGACAGGAGATTGGATGAAAAGTTACCATTCAACATCATGAATAGCATCAAAGACAAGCTTTTCAAAGAATCCAAAAATTTTACATCTTTGGAGACACGAGTAGGTTCTCTAGAAAAGAAGATGGATGATATTATTAGAGGTCAAAATCTTCATGCTTCCATTCTTCAAAGGTTTCTTGACAGACTTCCACCCCTCCCTCCAATTGATGATAACAAAAAGGGGGAGAATACAAAGAAGAAGGATGATGATGGTGGCGATGGCAAAGGCAGTGGAAGTGGTGGAATAGGTGGTTCTGGTATGAATAAGTCAAGTGGCATTGGTGGTTCTGCACCCAGAAGAGATAAAAGCAGAAGTAACATGGACAATCAATCTTCAAAGAAATCTAAGTCATCTAATTCTCCAAAAGATAATTTAGAACAGAAAAAGAAAGATTACAAGAAGTTTGATGATGATCTTGAAGCTAGGAGAATTTCTAGGGAGAAAGAAACTCAATCAATGATTGAGAGAGAAAAGAAAAGAATTGAAGATCTAAGGAGAAGCACTGAGTTAGTAACAGAGGTAGTAGAAAAAGGAGACTTGGATGAGTTCATTGCTCAAACAAGAAAAATAAATGAAGATGCACAAAAGGCTGCCAAGGAAAGAAACTCAAATACAGAAGCTTTTCTTCAATTGGATATTGAAGCTCTTAAAGAAAAGAAGAAAGGGAAAGCAATAGTGATTGAAGAAGAGAAGAAGAAAGAGACTGAACCAGTAAGTCAAAAGCTACTTCAAGGAGCCATCACTACAGGAATCTCAGATGCCTCAAGGAGAGAAAGGGAGAATGAAGAGATTGCTAGACAGATGGAAATGCAATGGCATTTGGAAGAAGAGCTACAGGCAGAGAAACCTTTGAGAAAAAGGAGAAAAGTTTCTATGGCCAAGAAAAGGTCAAGTTCTACTCAAGAAATAGTGGTTCAGGAAAACCTCCAGGGTCAACAAGAAGAAATCAAGGAGGAGGTCACAATTGAAGGTTATGATTTGAAGGGAATACCAGTAATCAATGAAAAAGGATTAATTGGAGTAAGGACTCACCCTGCAACCTCTAACCATGAAGAATCAATGAGGTTGGAGTATGAAAATGGAGTGAAAACAATCTATTCATTGAAGGTGATAATGAAGCAAAGCTACAATGTTTTAAAGACTATTCTTCCTCTACTCAACAGAAAGTACAAACTCAACACAACAATTGCTCAGGAGATACAACAACAAATTTCAAGGTTAAGAAGATCCAAGGAAGAAGCTGAACCTGATTCACCTCTAAAGCTATGGAAGTCACAGGTCAAAAAGGTGGTGTTGGAGCCAAAGTATGCTATGATTTTTACAGATATAGAGGGCAACACAAAGTTCTTTGATATCTGCAAATATCTGGACAAAATCACAGATGAAGAAATACACTACCTTATGAGGCAACTTGGAGAAACTGACAGGGATGAAGCAATATTGAGAAGTTCTTTCATGAGGCAACTAAAGGAAAATGCTGAGAAAAGGAGGAAGAGGAACTAAATTAAATTATGAAGACATTGAAGCTGCTTGCAGGAGTTATCTATCAATCTGGTACTTCCAAAATTAATGTGCCAATTAAGTTTCTTGATTCTATCTAAATGTAAATTTTTTTTAAAGGGTTTTTGTTATCATCAAGTAGATTTATGCCTGTTAATAACACAGACACAAATAGGGGGAGATTGTTAGGAATCTACATGAGATTTGATGATAACATTAATCTTAGAATCATAGAAATTTTATTTGTTGTAACTGATCAATTGATATGAAAGTTATAAATATCAATTGATCAGGAAACCATTTATCAGTTGAAGTGTTTATTTGAATCAACTGATAATTTGGATTGTAGCATAGGTGTACTTAGTCTATTTCAATCGATAAGGTGTAAATCAATTGATATTTTGTTCATCAATTGATGTTAGAGTCGATTGATATGGATCATCAATTAATGTGTAAATTAAACTGTTAAATTGTAATTATGTGAAGACAGGAAATTGCACAAGTGAAGGATGATTAATTGATATTGAAGCATCGATGGATGAAGGATCAATCGAAGAAGCCAAGTCAAGCATTGAAGACCATCAACTGATGTGAAGACCCATCGACTGATATATCGATTGATAACATCTATCAATCGATAAGACATCTTTTATCAGTCGATGGATATAAAGATCAATCGAAGTAGTACATCAGTTGATGGATTAAAGAATGGATCAATTGATATGCTTAACAGCAAATTATCAATTGAGTGTGACAACACAGAAAGAATATCTGTTGAAGATCCAGAGAACAAAAAGCACACCTATGGAAGACAGTCTAGAGTGACTGTGAAGACTCAATCAGAAGCTGTCTTTCAAACCTTTTTGTAAAATAGAAAAAGGTAAAAGGAAGGCAGGTAGAAACAATCCTAGTATAGGAATTGTAAAAGAACACTTGTGGTATATAAACAAGTGCAGTAGCATTAGTAGAAAACATACAAGTTAGACATATTTCTTAATCAACTGTTCAAGCTTGAGAGCACTTGTGTAAGAACAATTGATTTGTTTTCTAATCTTGTAAAAACGAAGCTAGGTTTCTTCTAACCTAGGAGCATTGAGCAAAAATATATATTGATGGAAAAACCAATCCATCAATAATTTTAAATCTCTTTGTTCAGTTTTATTTTTCAGCATTAATTTGTTCGAACTTATTCTCTTATTCTTTCAATCATCAAGAACAAATATTAGAACACACAAAAAGTTTTAATATTTGTATGCAACCCCCCCTTCTACAAATATTGACATTGTTCTAAGGAATAACAGTCTCAGAGCTTTTCAAGCTTTAATGGTTGATCTCACTGTCAGAACTATCTTTGTTCTAGTAAGATACCTATGTATCTCAAGCGTGTTGAGAATCAAGGCATAACGTAGTTCTAAGAATGAGGGGTTAGGCCCTTTATATAGACATAGAGAGTCTAAGAATTAGATTAGGTTTAGGAATCTTGGTGGACAAGCTACCTCCTTGATGGACGCTTTTATGTAGAACACTCATTGTATGATTATGTTTCTTTGTTGATAGAGGAGTAGCCCCCGTATATTTGGATTCAATCAATTATCTGTATATTTAGCTAATTGATTAATTATGAATTTATTTAATAATTAGGGTTATGGGCCTTATTAATTTGATCCTTAGGACCAAACTAGGTCTAATTAATACAACATTAATTGTGTCTTTAGGGCTTATTTTTAGCCCATATCATTTGCCCCCCAACTTCTGTAAAGTGTGCAAGATTTTATAGAAGTTAAGGTTCATGAATTTGTCATTGAGGTTCGTCTTTATGGCTTCGAGGATTCCATTAAGTTCTCTAGCAATTTTCCTCTATTTATAGGGAATTTTCCTTTTTTTATTTTTACCCTTAAGTATTTTTCCTTATTTTCAAGGAAATTTCCTCTATTTATAGAGAATTTTTCATAATTTATTTGTAAACTATGTATTTTTCATTATTTTCTAGGAATTTTCCTCTGTTTATAGAGAATTTTCCTTGATTTGTTTATACCCACATGTATTTTCCCCAATTTTTAGGGATTTTCCTATAGTTTTCATGATTTTTTTGCCATTTTTAATCATTTTTTACAATTTTCTGGAATTACTTTCGACCAGGATTCCTAATTGTATGCCAACTAGGATCCTGGTCGTTTGATGCTTCATTTGGAATCCTGGTCAACAGGAGTTCCTGGTCGGCCTATGATCCTTCTTTGATTCTTGGACGACCAGGATTCCTAGTCGTATTCGACTAGGATCCTGGTCGTCTGAGGGCTCATTCATGACTCTTGGTCGACTGAGATTCATAGTCGCATACGACTAGGATCCTAGTCGTCCAAGGCATCCTTTATGAACCCTGGTCGACCAGGATTCCTAGTCATTCTTTCGATCAGGATCCTGGTCGTTTATAGGGCTTTTTTGTGAGCTAGTCGAATAAGATTCCTAATATTTTATTGATTAGGATCCTAGTCATATGAAAACGGTAGAGCATATCCTAGTTGAGGTGCATTCCAAGTCATTTTAAGGGTGTGTTTGGCACCCTACTGATAGAATATATTTTTATATATATTCTATCTTATTTGTATTCTCATATTTATTGTATTTTGCATTAATTCGATATTTATTAAATAGATTTTAATGTTTTATTGCAGAAAAGATAGAAATCCTAAACTTGGAAGAATTTGGGTTTAAAGAGCTATTTTGGAGTCAAAATAGAAGGAAATTCGTATTTATTGGTTTGCACGTGCTACTTATAAGATTTGGGTCATATCTTGAGTTTCAGATGTCAGAATTGGACGATTTTACAGTCCATGTGAATCTTGTGAAATTATCTTTAATTCAAAAATAGTCCAAGCCAACTGGATCAGCCCAAAAATGGAGGAGTAAAGACTGCTACGAATTTTACATTGAGAATTCGACTCGGTTTAGGAAACCCTTTTGTAATTGTTTTAAAGAATTAAAATATTTTTATATAGAGACATATCTGATGTATTATTGGAATCATTATTAGACATTATTATTAGATTAGTTTTAATGTTAGGGTTTTTACATACAAAGAGAAACACCATGACTCTTCTCTTTAGTGACAAGATTGAAATTTGAAGATTTTGTTCTCTGAAACTTTTCTTTATTCTTATTAGTTTAATTATATTTCTTATTGCTCTTAGTTATTTTATTTGTTTAATAATGTCTCCGGATAGGGCCCCCACTAGTCCAACTAGCTAGTGAGTAGTTGTTTCTAGGGCTTAAGGGGAATCCATATTTACACTATGATTCATGCATGATTTTCACAGTGATTTAATTGTTAATGGTTAATTCTAGTTGATTATATTTGACTATTTAATTTGTGTAATTGGCTAATATCATGAATTGATTTTATGCAATATGAGTATACTTGAGAGAAATACTAACTAGAGGCACATATACGATTAATAGAATTAAATTTGAGTGCGAGAGAATCATTAGATTTCTGAGAGCGTTAATACTCGAGAGAGATTAACACTACTCTAATTACCTGATTAATTGAATTACTAAAAGTTATTATTTGTGTAAACATGTTTCGAGGGCGTTGATACTTGAGAGAGATTGACAAACTCTAGTTATATGACCACTTTAATTGCTTTAGCTTAAAAGTTAGTTATTGTGTAAGCATGGTGGACCTGATTAGCCTAGATTTTTAATACATTTATTTAGTATCTATTTATTGAGTGTAGTTTAGTTTTAATTAGTACTCCTTCCGTCCCACTAGGTCCTTTACGTTTTAAAAAAATATTTATGCACGTATTTTAAGGTATATTTTAAGGATAGTTATATAACTTATTTTTAAAATTTTCTTTTTTGTATAAAAATAGGACAATCTAATTTTTATACAAAAAATTTTTAAAAATATGTTATGGAACTATTCTTAAAATGCATCTTAAAATGCGTGTTAGAAATTTTTAAAAAGATATAAAGAAATGAGTGGGACTAAGGGAGTAATTTATTAATATTCTCAAATATTCATTTGCTTTTGAAACAATATGTAATAATTGACTTAAAATCGATAAAACTTGTCTCCTTGTGAATACGACCCGCTTGCCCATAGTTTTTGTTGATTTTAACTTGATTATTTAGATTGTTTCTGTTGTCTCATTAGAACTTTAGTTCCAACTGAGGCAGTTTTTGCTACATTTTCTTGGTTTTGTTGAGTTTCTCAGGTTCACAATGGATGAAGTTGATACTTTTGCACTCTTATCTTCCCTTCAAGAGGCACGAGCTCAAGATACAGAGCACATTATGCGTCCCATGAGTATCAATGAGATGTCTCAAGTGGCCCCTAAGACATACACTTTTTGTCAAATTTGTGGTGTTCAGGGTCATTATGGTTTCGAGTGCTCCTAAAATGCTTACAATTCTAATGATTCTCAGTTCGAACAATTGAATATTTTTCAAGAAGAAGGGGTACAACCTGTACTCTAACAATTTTAATCAAGAATGGGTGAATCAGTCTGATTTCTCATACATGGGCAATGATTTTCAAAATTTTCAGCATCATGATCAACACCAATTTCAAGAACAATATTATCAACATCAATATGAGCAGCCACCACTACAAGAATATCAATATCCTCTACTACAAGAAAAACTACAGGTTCCTCAAACCAATGTAGATGTGCCACCAAATGATCAGACGAGTGAGGTATTAGATATGATGAAAAAATTGCAAAAGAGTTTTGAATAGACTACAAAAGTGATTCAAAAATTTAGAACTCAAAAGTTAATGATGGAGGCTGAAGTTGAACAATTAGTCATCTCTTCCATTACAAACCAACTCGATTTTTTTATCATCACAACCTATCCAATTAGGAGAGGACGAGAGTGTCACAACTCTTGATAATGAACTTGAGTATGATAATTTTGTCAATGTTGGATGATGAAACAACTATTGAAAAAGAAGAGTATGCCATTGAAGATACTAATGATGATGATTTTGTTGTTGAGGACATTGTGAGTAAGGATGTGGTCACAAAGAAAAGCAACACTGAGATGATTCTTATTTCTCCTCTACCATGTGTTTCTAAGCAAACACTCTCAAATTATTTGAGTGGAATTAAGGTAGATCAACAATTTTGTGTTGATTCAATTGCTTTTACTCTAACCTCTACTCCTAACTCTCATATATTTGTGGATACATATCTCAAAGTTGACATGATGGAAAGACTTGTCCAAGATGATATTTCTCAAAACTTGTTTGGTAAATGGTAATGCATTCAAAGTGGCTCTTATGGCTCAAGCTAAAGAAGCGGGAGAAGTCAAAAGTATCTCCTTAACCAATGATGCGATAAGCCAAGATGTTCTATTGGCTCCTGAAAAGGCGAGGAGTGTCGAGAACCCACTACATGAACCTCCACCTCATGTGAATGTCGAGGGAGTTTCACGTTTTAAAGACACTGAATTTTATCGTTGATTGATGAAATATATAAATTTCTTGATGCTTGTTTGGAAATTTTCTGCAGGATAAAAACAACTACACATGTTCTCGATATTGTTCGTGGTGGTGATTTTCGGGTTCAAATGGTGATTTTTAATTATTCCACCGGAGCACTTTTATGTAAGAAGTCAAGCTAATGACTCTAAAGGAGCGCTTCTTGAGAGGCAACCCAAGGTAGATTATTATTATATATTTTTTATGAATTATTATTATAGATATCTCTAAACAAAACTCATATATTTTATCCTCTTTAAATACAACTAATATTAATCTCCTGACTAAAATACATTTCTAAATAGAACTCACAAACATTATTTTATTTTTTGGAAGACTCATATATTTTTATTTAGAAATGTATTTTAGTCAGGAGATTAATATTAGTTGTATTTAAAGAGGATAAAATATATGAGTTTTGTTTAGAGATTTATTCTAATTAGGAGATTAATGTTTAAAAATTAAGTTTAATGAAATAAATTATATATGTTTAATTTTTTTTAGAAAACACTTGTAATTTTTTGGAAGACGTTGAACCAACCAAATTATCAAATAAACTGATGTTTGCCTTATAATAATATAGTATAGATTATTATTATATTTTGTTTATTTATTTTATAATTATTATAATAGTATTTGTCACTGGAAAGAAATAAGTCTGAAGGGTCACTTCACAGTATAAGATAGGAATTAGGGCAGGGACTTGAACCTCTGACCTCGAGTTTACCTTCCAACTCTAGATGCCACACACGAACACCTGAACTAGTTGTAATTTACTGAAGGCATGCTGCAGTCGAAATTTGTTTAAAATGGAGGCATTTCTCAACTATTTTTCCAGCGTCGAGCGAAACTTCATGTTTATGCATTTGGACAGTATTTCTAACCTTTTTTTGTATAATTATTTATGTTTTTTTTATTTTTAATTTTTTTTAGTTTTTTATATTAATATTTATTGAGGACAATGAACCACTAGTGTGGGGAGATGTTCTTAATGTTAACAAATCCAAAAACAAATAGAAAATTATCAAAAATATTTTGTATATTGCCTAGTCTCAAAGTGTATTAACAAGGATAAGTACACATCTTATAGATTTATTTTGCATGATTAGTTGATATGTCAATTCTCTTAAATTCATTTAATATATGACAATTCATTGTATGTGCTTGCGAAAAATTCTTAAACTTAAAATACATCTTTGTTAATTTTAATAAGTACTGAAACATGCTTTCACCTTGTGAGATCTTGAGCCTATTATGTGATTGATACATCTTTATATCAATCAAAATTTTCTTGTTGTGTGTTGTTCATCATATAACATGTTGCTCTAGAACTTGTTTTAAACCATATTGAGATTACATGATATTTGTATGCATGAAAATGATAAAGGCACTAGGATTAACCATATTTATCCAAACACTACCCATGAGTTATATCCCTAGTGAACCCTTTGAACTTATATCCGTTTTTATTCATATATCACCACTCTAAAATTCTTGAGCCTACTTATTTATTCTTGTCTTAATTTACTAGTAGAGCATTTTGATTTATTTGAGGGTCTGTGAATATTTAGTTTGGGAATTAATTATTTGGTGGGAATTGATATGAAGAGGAAGAAAAAAAATCTTCTAAAAAAATTTAAAAAAAGGAAGAAAAAATGGTGCTCATTTGAGATCAATGGATGACAAATGCAGTGTCATATGAAAGGGACAATCCATGTACATGTGCTGGTATTAAATACAATTGTGCTAAAAATATTTCTTGGTGACTTTTCACTGCTCTTGATTACTAGAGAAACACTTGAGTTTAAAAAAAATGAGAAAGAGATTATGACTCAAAGAGAGTTTTTGTTCATTTTTATTACAATATGAAAGTGGGTGAGTACATGACACGTGTTTTGGGGTTTAATGCTTGTGAAAGCCTGATCATCTTTTACATGATCAAATTTCATGTTGAGTGCTTTGATTAAGAATGAACAATATGCTCTATTAGTTTGTCAATTAGCCACTTGTTAGCCTTTTTCTTGATTTCATACCATGTACCTTAGCCTCGTTACAACCTTTAACAAAGACCTTTTGATTTGTGCATGCATATATACAAAGTAGTTGTGATTAGGTGGACAACCAAGCCTATGGTGGCGCATGACTATATTGATTGAACTTGAGTGATACACTTACACCTAAACACTTTGTGTGATTTGAGAGTGGTGTGAGTTTTCTATCCATAGCATGTTACTTATTAAATGTGATTTTGATGTTTAATTCATGATATTTTGTCTATTTGGACAATGTTTACATACTTGGATAATTGTGTATAAATGATGTATAAGTGAACTGACTTATTTTTCTAAATTGTGTAATTGAGGTTTACATGTGTGGTGTACTATGATTTGTTACACTTGAGACTTGGCAGAAAAAAATGGACTTTGTGTGTAGATTCACTATAAACCCTCATGAGACAAACTTGTCCTACTAGGGATGCCTAGGTGTTGGTCTCTATATAAGATTGTAGAAGGAGGGTTGAATACAATCTTAAGATTTTCTCGCAGATTATTCTGATTTAAAATAATATTTTTATTATTAAGAATAATTAAAATTATTTAAACAAGATTCAAGTTAAATACGTATATTAAACTTGAAAGGGTGCTACAATATTTTGTAGAATATTTCTTTAATTCCTAGAACAAATTTGACATGAACTGTTCTACTTAAGGAATTAAAATTCAAATCAGCACAGAAAGTCTGTGGATATAACAAGCAGACAAATTACTGAATTTAAATAGTTTTTTTTAAAAACTTGAAAAATGAAGCCTTTGGTCTCATATTTATAGAGGTGGAAGCTAGAAAGACTTTCTAATAAAACTTATTAAAAAATCGGTAGGACTTTTAAAAACTTGGTAGGACTTTTTTAAGGCTTCCGAGAGACTTTTTTTCACTCCAAAAACCGGTAAGACTTTTTCCCACTTGCATGATCAAGACCTTTTGAACTGTAAATTCGGTAAGACATTTGAGGTTGGTTCTTGGTAAGACTTTTGTTGATTAGCTCTCGGTAAGACTTTTGAAATTGCTCTCGGTAAGACTTTTGGAATTGTATGCTCGGTAAGACTTTTTCTTAAGCACTCGGTAAAATATTTCCAATTGATTTGAAAATCAGGGGTCTATTTCGTCTTATTATAGATAGGCTCCGTAGAAATGCTTTTAGACCCGCACAACTTATAATCTTTGATTAACAAATAATAAATTTAAAAAATATCTCAATTGCGGTCTTCTGAACGTCTAGAATCGATTACGCTCTAAGTTACGGTCTTCTGAACGTCTGTAATCGAACTCCTTTTGACTTGGAAATGATAAATCAATTCCAACCGGGGTTCCACTTTTAAGAATATATGACTCTACATTTCTTCTGTGTCAATTCTTTTTCCATCTTGTCTTCAAGTCAGTATCGCCATGCCTGTTTAGTTATATCTACAGTCGTAATTAGAAGTGCTTCTATTACTGAAATAATATGAATCTTTAAACTAGACAATACTTCTTTTCACCACTGCATGTACCCAGTCAAATATTCAATCTTGGATTCTGACTCTTGTGCACTGCATTCCAAACAAACTTATATCCCTTTGAGCTTCCAGATTTTGTCTTCTTCATTCTAAAATAATTCTAAATTAATTAATCTTTTAATTAATTTAAGAAATAAATTAATTCTAAGTGAATTAATTTACTAATTAAATTAAAAATTAATTTAATTAAATAATAGAGAATTATATTAAAGTCTTGACTGTAATACCATTGTTGATGTAGATCAAACTCTTCTATTCTTCAACAATAACCTTTCTAACCACTTGAACTTTTTGATGACGAATCGCCCCTGACATTGTTGACAACATGTGCACTGGTCTGGTTCACGGATGACTAACTATAATGTTGATTCTCATTTCTCCTGTAGTGGTCTTTATATCTTGTCTTGTCCTGTCTTGTCTTCTTTTTATTTTTCCTCTATAATTTTCTTCTTCTGGAATTTTTCTGTAGTAGGCACTTAAAACCTTCTGTATTTTCTGAACTCCTTGAGATACTACTCTTTTATTTTACACCGACGCTTGAACATATAAATGAACTTCTTCCAGTGTTGAGTAGCAGTCTTGTCAGAATTCTTCTGATATTCTATTTTTTCGTGTCTAGTTGACGTTCTTCGTCTTGATTCCTATTATCACATTTATTATTTACTTCCCTTTCTAATCTGAGTTGAGTTATCATCTAATAAATACAAATAGGCTTTGTCATATGCCTTTGACTAGGGGTTTAACGGCTTATTGCATATGCTCAATGCAACTATGCCATCTACGAAAGTGGTGTTTGTTAGTTAGTTAGGACTTAGTTTTTAGATCTTTTATTTGCCGAGGACATGCAAATACTTAGTGTGGGGATGTTTGATAGAATATATTTTTATGTATATTCTATCTTATTTTTTATTCTCATATTTATTGTATTTTCTATTAATTGGATATTTATTAAATAGATTTTAATGTTTTATTGCAGAAAATATGGAAATCCTAAACTTGGAAGAATTTGGGCTTAAAGAGCTATTTTGGAGTCAAAATAGAAGGTAATTCTTATTTATTGGGCTGCACGTGCTGCTTACACCGTTTAGGCCATAATTTGAGTTTCAGATGTTAGAATTGGACGATTTTACAGTCCATGCAAAACTTATGAAATTATCTTTAATTCAGAAAAGTCCAATAAGAAAAAGCCAAAGGATAAGCCTAAAAATATAGGAGTATAGATTGCTACGAATTTTACATTGACAATTCAACTCGGTTTAGGAAACCCTTTTGTAATTGTTTTAAAGCATTAAAATATTTTTTATATAGAGACATATCAATTGTATTATTGGAATCATTATTAGATATTATTATTAGATTAGTTTAGTTTTAGAGTTAGGGTTTTTACATACAAAGAGAAACACCGTAACTCTTCTCTCTAGTGACAAGATTGAAGTTTGAAGGTTTTGTTCTCTGAATATTTTCTTTATTCTTATTAGTTTAATTATGTTTCTTATTTCTCTTAGTTGTTTTATTTGTTTAGTAATTAGTGAGGATTTATTTCTAGGGCTTTTGTTTGCACTATGATTCATGCATGATTTTCATAATGATTTAATTATTCATGCTTAATTCTAGTTGGTTATGTTTGGCTGTTTAATTTGTATAATCGGCCGATATCATGAACTGATTTTATGCAATATGAGTATACTCGAGAGAGATACTTACTAGAGGCACACATACGATTAGCAGAATTGAATTTGAGTGCGAGAGCATCATTGGATTTCTGAGTGTGTTAATACTCGAGAGAGATTAACACTGCTCTAATTACCTGATTAATTGAATTACTAAAAGTTATTATTTGTGTAAACATGTTTCGAGAGTGTTGATACTTGAGAGAGATTGACAAACTCTAGTTACATGACCACTTTAATTGCTTTAGCTTAGAAGTCAATTATTGTGTAATCATGGTGGACATGATTGTCCAAGATTTTTAATACATTTTTTAGTATCTATTTATTTAGTGTAGTTTAGTTTTGATTATTAGTCTATTAATATTCTCAAATATTCATTTTCTTTTGAAACAATCTGTAATAATTGATTAAAATCGATAAAACCTGTTTCCTTATGGATACGACCCACTTGTCAATCTCTACTAACAACAGACACCATGCGCTTGCGGTTATAGATTAAATAAAACACATCAACTACTCGATTAAGGATCCTGATAATTTCTTTGACGTCTTTGGCATCCTAGTGGATCAGGGTCCCTGATCGTTTGATGCGTCATTTTGTTACACACGTCGAGACTCATTCCTGGTCGATCGTCCCTCCAAGGATTTTGATTCGGTCAAAAATTGGGCCTTCTCTCATTAATCTTTTGGGCCTACTACACTCATGGTCCATTTGTTGTACAATGGTTAGAATCCTTCTGGACATTTCTTGAATTATTTTTAATCGATGAATTGCTACAGGCCATGTCGACTATTGGGCCGTTTATAGTTGAGCCCATTAATCTTTAAACCTTGTCACCGACTACAATAGGTGTAGCCGGTTGAGTTACCTTTGTTTCGTATAAAATGAGTGGGGTAAGAATTCGTTTCTTACTTCTCATTTTCATAGCAAATTTCCTCTCAAAACTTCTCTCTAGATTTCATTAATAAGGGCAATTTTCGATGGCTTTTTCTGATCAATCTTCATCTTTTTTATTTTTCAAGCCTTCAACCATTGAATATCAATGGCAGATTCTCAGGATGCATCTCAACAAAATCTTCCTGCCAGGGCGGTCGAACGAGGTAACGTAGTCATTGTAAACTCTACTTTCTCCTCAATATCCGAGTTCCTTGAAGTCATGGGCGCTGAATTCCCCACTATTGCTGAGTTAGACGCTTTCAACTTTAGGATTATTTTTATAAATCAAAAGCACTGTGATAAATTTACAAAATTGTATAAATTGCCCCCGATTATAAGTTGGTTTTAGCCGAGCCGGATGACCGGGCTTGTTACTGGCGCCCAATAGGTTGTGTATATTTAGAGATGCCCTTTTAGGTGGGCTTAGGTTTCCTTTTCATGACTTTGTAATTAGGCTTTTGGCTGAGGCTAGGGTCAGCCCATGTCAGTTAAGCCCAAACTCGTGGATGGCCGTACTTTATTTCATGGTCCTTTACCTCAGAAAGAATTACCCATTGTCCGTAGTTGTTTTTAAAAGCATTTTTCAGTTCAAAAATATTCTAACAAATATAGCGGGTTGGATCTATATTCGACATAGGCAGGGCATGGTCCATATTTTTAGCAACCACTCCTTGCCCGACGCCACCCCGACTAGAGAAGGTATTTCTTATATTTGGAATATAATGGAGGTCATTGGGGCACTTTATTTAGAAAGTCTTTTTGTCGGGGCAAAGGTGGAATTTCGGGCTTATCAAGTTGACTCTCGAAGATCATCGCGGATATGGGCCAGGACAAGGGCTTGACCCATTACATGGAGGTTCTGGAAGAGTTCTCTTTGAAGGCCGTGGGCCTTTCACGTTGTTCTGATAGTGGCATATATTTTTTTTCCCTAATTTTCCTTTTTTTCTTTATTTTTCTGAGCCCTTTAATGAGCCCACTCTCCCGGGATTCCTCTAGCCTTGTGACAAGGCTCAAGGATTAAACAAAGGGAAGAGGGTTCAGATCAAGGAAGAGGAGATGACCCAGAGACGACTACATGAAGGCTGAACTGGGGCATTAGGAAATAAGACACCATCATTGGGAACACACTAAACTCCCTCGACTAGTCACAAAATTCCTTCCTTTCGACCGACAAGGCTAAAATCGTTGTTAAGATGGATATCGAGGAGGCTGAAACCCTAGGGGTCTAAGGTATCGTCATGGTACGACCCTTTTCTTATTCTCATTTTCATGCTTAGGCAAATTTCTTTGTTTTACTTGTTTTAATTCGAGTGTGTTATTGCTTGGAATATGTTAACACCTACTTTCTGACCATGGCCCATCAGGCTAAGACATGGAGGTTCTTTGAGAAGGCCCAGAGAAAGGCCAAACCTATGGCCGACGGAAAAGTGGCAACCCTTGAGAAAAAGCTAGTTGAGAATGAGCAATAACTGGTGGTGGACCATGCAGAACTCTAAGACCTAAGGGCGGACAAGAAGGCCATCATAACCAAGTACATGAGGTTGGAATAATTCATGTCGTTCATTGACAAGAATGATGACATGGTTTTTCCAATAACTTGTGCCCAGGCTTGGGGAAAGTGCCTTAACGAGGTTTTGGCAAAGCACCCCGACCTCTTTGATCTGACTGATTTTCCATGCCTTATAGGAAAGCCATTTGCTTTGCATTCCCCTCATCGAGGTACAAATTCCGGGGGTTCATCCGGCCTTGGCGCCTTCGGGGATGAGTTCGATTGTATTTTCGACTTCATTCCTGAGGTAGAAGGTGAAGATACGTAGAAGGAGGGCAAGATCGAGGAGGATCATATTGATGATCTTTCTTAGTTTCTTTGTACCTTTGTATTCCTTGTGCTTCCTTTTGTTTTAAGTTATATAATCCTAAAACTCTGCTTTTATTTATAAAAAGATTATGATGTCTTTCTTTTTCCATGCCTTAACATATTTATCTCAAAGATATACCTTTTTGAGCATAAAAGAATAAACAAGACAACCAATTTATTAACCAAAGTACCAACAAGGGTAATCTTAACTTGTTTGAAAAAATTCCATAAGGCGGAAAATTTCTTCATATTAATAAAGCCTTTAAGGCTAATCGTGGGTCCAACCCTTATATAATAAAAATCCTACTTTGACTGAAAGGCTCTTATGTTTTAGTAGTTTCATCAAACCTTATTTCTACTTAGTTCCTACTAAATATAAGAATTCATGAGTGAACCCTTTAAATATAATAAGCTTTCAAATTAGAGGCATGCCAAGTCCTTGGCACTTCACACTCTCAAGGGTTTCTAGGATGTTTGATCCTCCTCATTTGACTTGTTTGACTTTATAAGGTTCTTCCGAATTTGGAGCCATCTTGCGCCTTGGCCCTATTCCAGAAGCTTCAGCTTTTTTTAGGAATAGATCCCCTTGTCTAAAGAACCTTTCCTTAACCCTTAGGTTGTAGTAGAAATATAACTTTTTATGATATCGACAATCTTTGCATGAACCTTATCTCAGACATCATCAATTAAGTTCAAGGCAAGCTTCATTACTTTTTCATTTTCTTCAGGTTGAAAGGCTTCGACCCTTGGGGAGACATGTGTAATTTTAATAGGGACAACTATTTTAACTCCATAAGCAAGGAGGAACGAGATTGCATCAGTAGTTACCTTCCAGGTCATCCTATATGCCCATAATATGAGGATAAGTTCATCCACCCAAGTATTTCTCGAGCATTCAACCCTTTTCTTAATTTCATCAAGGACGATGTGGTTGGCTACCTCAGCTTGCCCATTAGCTTGGGGATGAGCAACAATGTAAAACTCAAGTCAATGTCATTATCATCACAATACTTCTTGAATTCCTCATTGTTAAATTACATACCATTATCTAGACCAGGATTCGGGGAATTCCATATCTACATATGACATTCTCCCAGAAAAATTGCATTACTTTCTTGGTGATTATCTTGGTCAAGGCTTAAGCCTCAATCCACTTGGTGAAATAATCAATCGCAATGATCAAGAACTTTTTTTGTACAGTGGCCATTGGAAAAGGCCCTAGGATATTCATTCCCCACATTACGAAGGGGATGGGAGAGTTGATGGATGTTAGCATCTCTAGAGGCTGCCTTATAATAGGGGTGTGCCTTTGGCATCTATTACACCTTTTGACATATTCCTTGGGATCTTTCAACATATTAGACCAATAAAAACCAAGATGAGTAATTTTATGAGCTAAGGCTTTGCCCCCAAGTGTTGCCCATAAATACCTTCATGTACTTCTTTCAAGGCTTGTTGGGCCTCATCAGGCCTAAGGCATTTCAAGTATGGCATAATAAAAGACTTTTTGTAAAGAATTCCATTAATAAGAGTGTACCTTATTGATGCCCTTATAGAGAGCTTCCTAGCTTTCATGGTATTACTTGATATCCAACCAGATTCGAAATGAACTTTTATAGGATCCATCCAACAGCTTCCCATACTTATTGGAGCCACTAACTTAGCATCAATGCGAGGGGCCTTCAGAACCTGGAAGTAAACACTTCCTGGATGTTCGTCCACTTCTGATGAAGTAAACTTTATGTAGGAACGTAATCCATCTGACATTCCTCAAATTGGGTCATTATAGCTTTTACCAAGTGTAGATATTTAGCCATGACTTCCTCTCTTGCCTCAAATTCTCCATTCATGGTTATGTGACAAACTTTGAATCTCCATAAAATTTAAGGTATTTGACACTCAGTGCTTTAGCCAAACCAAGTCTAGCTATCAAGGCTTCATATTTAGCATCGTTGTTAGTTATCGAGATGTCTAGTTTGATAGCATACTTAATTAGGCATTCAGGGCTTTGTCTAATATGGCAAAATATAAGTACAATGTGTTCCCAAGACTAGGCTTGGCAAACAATGTTGCCTTTGCCATGTACTTCTTCAGATCCTCAAAGGCCGTTTAGCTTTCTTTAGTCCATATGAAATCCTTTACCTTCTTTAGGGTTTTGAAAATGGGTAAGCATTTATCTCTAGACTTAGAGATAAACCTTCCTAAGGCTGTTATTCTTCCCGTTAGCTTTGAGCATTTTTGATTGAATTCGGAGGTTCCATGTCGAGGATAGCCTTGATTTTATCAGGGTTTGCCTCAATGCCCCTCTTTGACATTATCATTCCCAAGAACTTTTCATACCCTATGTCAAAGGTGAATTTAGCTGGATTTAACATCATTTTGTGGTGCTTCACCTCTTCAAATGCCTCACATAAGTGTTCAATATGATCGGCCTTATCCAAGCTTTTGACTAACATGTCATCAACATAAATCTCCATTGTATTTCTAATGAGGTGCTTGAATATTTTATTAACCAACCTTTGACAGGTGTTTCCTGCATTCTTTAAACGAAAGGTCATAAAAAGATAAAAAATACACCAAAGTTAGTGAAGTAGGATATCTTAGCAATTTCGTCATTATGCATTTTGATTCGATTGCATCCAGTGAAGCAATCCATAAAACTTAACAACTCATGCCCTGATGTTGCATCGATAAGTGCATCAATCCTTGGGAGATGATATCATTCCTTTGGACACGCATCGTTCAAATCAGTGAAGTCTACGCACATCCTCCACTTTTCATTAGACTTCTTGATCATCATAGGGTTAACGAGCCATTCGGGGAACAAAATTTCTTCAATGAAATCGGTCTATAATATCTTTTCTACTTCTTATTTTATGGCTTCTTGCCTTTCTAGAGCAAATTTTCTCTTATTTTGTTTCACCGTCTTTCTTTCCGGATCCACATTGAGCATGTGAGTGATAAGTGGGGATCAATCCCTGGCATATCAGCAGCTGTCCATGCAAATAGGTCCTCATTTTCTTGCAATTACCTTGTTAACTTTCTTTTCAACGGTTTTTTAGTGAAGCTCCGAGATAAGTGATCTTTTCAGGTTCTCCCGGGACTAGGAGAATAGGAACCAATTTCTCGACTGGTTTCCTCCTTCTTTATTTATCTTCCCTTGCATCCATATTGTTTATAGGGAAAACTTGCCCCCAGCTCCATCGAGCCGTAAGGCGGCCACATAAAATCCAAGAAATTCTCTAATCTTCTCTTTCTTCTCCAACACCATTTCTAGTGGGGAACTTGATCTTTAGATGATAGCTTGAGGCAATTACTTTTAAGGAATGTAGACTTTTCCTTTTAAGGATAGTATTGTAAGTAGATGTTTCTTTGATTATCAAAAAGGTTAATATCTGGGTGACCTCTTGTTCTCTTCCTATTGTCATAGGCAATTGAATGGTTCCTTCTACTTTCGAATCGACTCCATTAAACCCATAGATTGACACATCAGATGGGGTCAATTGTGAATCATTGTATCTCATCTTTTCAAAGGCATCGTATAATGGGTGTCAACCGATGCTCCATTATTTACCAGGACTCTCTTTACTTCAGAGTTGCCTATCAAAGGTGCTATGACTACTTCCAAGTTTGAATAATCAAAATATATGACTACTTCTGGTCTTGCATGCTTGGGTGCACCCAACAATTTGTATAACTTCCCTAGCATACGTTTTCCTTGAGTTTCTCAAAGTTCCAGCGGCCGTAGGTCCTCCGAAGATCATGTTAATGACTGGCCCCCTTAGGCTGAGGGTTTTTATCACATCTATCATTTTTTCTTCCATTATCTTTGTGCCTATCACGACTTCTATCTCCATCTTTGGTGAACTTAGAAAGTTTTCCATTCCTGATAAGGAATTCAATCTCATTCTTTAATTGTCTACAATCATCTGTGTCGTGCTCGTTATCCTTATGGAAGCTACAATACACATTCTTATTCCATTTTTCAGGATCGAATCTCAAGGGCTTAGGTCATCGCAGCTCTCAGTCTTTTTCGATGTCCATCATGATTTGGCTTCTTAGAGCATTCAGTCTTGCATACTAGATGAACCTTGGTCCCAAGCTATTCTTCTCTGGAGGGGATTCAGAATCCTTATCCGATTTAGAATACTTGTCCCGGGCATCATACTCTTGATCTCCTTTTCTCTACTTATTATTCCCACCTACAGTCAATGGTATTGTGATTTTCTTCATACATTCCTCCGCTTTGATGTACTTCCTAGCCCTATATTCGAGGAGGGACATGTTTTATGAGGGGTGTTTTGCTAACGACCTCTTAAAATAAGGATCAGTCATTCCTTTTTGTAAGGCTATCATGACCACTTTCTCATCCAAGTCTAGGACCTTCAAGGCTTCCTTGGTGAATCGATTCAAGTAGTCCCTCAGGGATTCATTCTTTCCTTGCTCCAGGTTTATGAGCGAAACTGAATTTTTTTTATGTACTCTCTCACTTATGAATTGGCTTATAATGGCCTTGTTTAACTTCTTGAAAGACCCAATATAATTTGGAAGTAATGGGCTATACCAGCGTTGAGTCATGCCCCCCAAGGTTTGAGGGAAAGCCTTGCACTTAACAACATCATTGACAGGTTGTAGTAACAAAGCATTCAAGAAGGTTCTTACATGGTTAGCCAGATCGGCCGCTCATTCATATGTTTTGATGGTGAGAATTTTTAAATTCCTTGAGATATGAGCATTCATTATTACTTTGGTGAATGGAGGAGTTGGATCATCAAGATCCGCAAGTGGTAGCAATTCAGCGGGGTCAGTCCTAGGAGCTTTCATCCTCCTCTCTCGGAGGGTTTAATCCAATTCTATGACATTAAGGGCTTCATGCCTTGAGGCTTTCCTTGTTTCTTGATGATCCATGTTTTTCTTCAATTATTTGAGTTAATCTTCATAGGAAGCAATTTGCTCCTCCAAGGCCCTATGGGACTGAGAACGAGAATGTTTTTTTCTCATGGGTTCCTTTCCAGGCCTCCTTCTCCTTGGGTTGACATCAACGTCCTCAATACTTTCGTCATTAGTCAAATAAGGTCCTGAGAAATCATGAACTCCTTATCTACGCCCATAATTTGGTGGGGGTTCCAACCCTTTAATGTACGGTGTGGGATAAGCTTAGAAGTGTCCAAGTCCAAGAAGGGCAAAAGTGCTACCGGGGATAACAACAGTGGAAAACTGCGAATTAGGATGAGTAGAACCAATAAAAGGAGTTTGAGTTACCTGATATAAAGGATTTAATCCATGGACTACTTCATCGGGGGTGGTCGAATGGACGATTTCACTAAATAGGCCTAGTTTTTCAGTGCTGGGACCTTACGTTCTGCTGGGAATAATCGCAGTGGCGGGGATTTCACTAGGTTGAGTTATATCTGGAGGAATTATAGTAGTCGAGTTTCCTGTAGTGGGGATGATGTCTCCATCAGTTCTTCGTGTTTTCACCATGATTGATGTTGTCTTCCCACAGACGGCGCCAAATATTATGGATTAAAAATTAGGGTGTATTAATTACAAGATGTGTAGGAAATTTTCGAGCTTTAATGGCCGGTCACACTATCGAAAATATCTCTGTTCTAGAAAGATGCCCACATATCTCAAATGTGTCGAGAATCAAGCCAAAACGTAGTTCTAAAAATGAAGGGTTATGCCCTTTATATAGACGTAGAGAGTCTAAGAATTAGATTAGGTTTAGGAACCTTGGTGGGCAAGCCACCTCCTTGATGGACGTTTGCATATAGAACACTATTTCCATGTAGGATTATGTTTCCTTGTTGATAGAGGTGCCTTGGGGGCTACTCCTTGGAGTAGTTGCCTTATATTTGGACTCAATCAGTTAGATGTATATTTAGCTAATTGATTAATTATAAATTTATTTAATAATTAATGTTACGGGCCTCATTAATTGGGCATATCCTTAGGACCAACCTAGGTCTAATTAATGCAACATTAATTGTGTCTTCAGTACTAGCACTACTCCAGGAACAAGATCGAGAGCAACTCTATGTCCCTATCGGGCGAGTACTCTAAAATGATCGTTAGAAACATATCTTATAATTCATTAACTATGGGAATCTCCTCTCTACTAGGTATTCCTCTTTTTCATATCAACCACTTAAACTAAGTAAGCCTCACATCCGTGCATAAAAATATCTTCATTTTAATCCTTGTCAAAACTTCTTAGGCTCTTTCTGCCCTCGAATTCATTATCATCCTCATTGGACAATCTTAACTTCATTTTTTTACTCACATAATTATTATGAGCGTCACAACTTGCCAACTAACCTGTTCCCAATATTTTGACAAAATTTTTTAACTTAAAAGAAATTAGTTCTTGCTAAAATCCGTGTTCTGCTATCTAAATTTCATATTATGGGCACACTTGATTAACATTGCATTTTAGGTTTAGCAAATCTATTATTCTCTCCGAGGTAGAGCTCTATTTCCTTATTAAATGATTTATTAGGATTTCCACAAATTTGGCTTCTTTTCTAGTCCTGCAGTTTCCTTTTCCTTTTCATTCCTTTCTTTTTAGCCATTTCATTTCCACTTTCTATCATAGTTAGTTGTTTCCAACACTATGACTCTATTCTGAATTCACTATCTTTGGGACAATCTTGACAATTCCTGTAGGCAACAACTCATAATCTAACATACTCTTGTTACAGTTCAAAAACTTTAGCTACATCTAAATTTCCAGATACTTAGGAAAATACTTGCATAATATGACGAATAGTGTTGGTAATAAAAAGTTTTATCTGAGAAAGTCTATAAGAATTGTTATTGAATGGGCGACCTAGGTAGGTCTCAAACAATTACCTTTCAGAAATTTTGATCATCATACAATACCCTTAATATAAAATGGATTGTAACTCAGTCAAATCAATTTGATTGGAAATGAACTAATGAAATAATGAATAGTCCTTTTTAAGAATCATTAGAAAGGTAAAATAAATAGCTTTTATTAAACTACTCCCATGTTTGAAAATAAAAGACAATTTATCTTAACGTCTTTCTTCCAAGAACAAAAGCTTCTCAAAGAGAAATTTTGGAGTAAACAACATTCATAATTTATTTGAAGGGCCTTTCAGCCAAAATTTTGATCAGTGAAAATATTTTATGTAAAAAAATAAATATACAATATATATGTAACGATCGGGAAATTTACATGTATTTAGTAATGTTTAATTATGCATTTAACGTGATTAATTGCATTTTATATCAATTTTATTTCATTTTCTCTGAGTAATAATTTTATTAAATATGATAATTGTCTATTATGTGAGATGTTACCTCTGTGTAGTATATTACCCCCTCCGTTCTATATTTCTTGGCTAGTTTGACTTTTGCACATATATTAAGGAAGTCTATAATAACTTCTTATCTTAATTAATAAGTGTTCTTTTTTTTCTTCTAATTTACCACCCATTCCAATAAATTAATATTCTGGAACTTTTATTTGACTCTTGGGAACAACCAAATAGTTATTGATGTGTTCATATTTAAAAGATCACCATTAAAAAGTTAGTTGCAAATGTAAAAAATAACATGTTTGTAAACTCTTGATAACTCATTGTTTACAAAGTTGATGAGTTATTCATCACATGTTAATTGGAGAGGAATGATTTCACTTGGACACTGATTATCATCAAAATAAGGTTGTTTGAAATGGTGGCCACCACCAGCCTCCATAATCTCCATCATATTCAATTGTAGAGTTGAAAATATCTTGTTGAGCTTATCATGGTGAAGTTCTTCAAAAGCATTTTCAACATAAGCCCATCTATACTTAGGTGCCTCTTCATGCTGCAAAATTTAAATTTGCTCTAAAAAATCTAGGTCTAACACATTTAAATTAGGACTATTAGGTGGTTGAAAACATAAGCGTATATCAAATCCATCCTTTTGAGCAGCTTGAACAAATTCCAAATCATTAATATCAATATGTGGTTTTGCATTGTCTTGTTGGACAAAAATGATACCACCTGCATTTCCTTCGAGCCATTTGGATCGAATATTCGGAAGCAGTTTGTGTATCATCATATTTTTAGTCACATCTTTGGTTATAGGATTTATTGGTTTAGTCTCTAACGTGTCCGCTGACCTATTTTTACTTCTTCTCTTAGTGAGTTCGTTTATAATAAATGGGTATATACCAATTTTTCCTTTAAACATCATGTTACGAGATACATCAAATCTTTGGACATTCAACGACACTTAAAAATATTATTTGTCAATAAAAATTGAGATTTTACAAGTACACAATGGAGGACTTTCATCGAGAAGAAAGTAATATCTTTGACATTTTTTTGTCATGGTAAACTATTTTTCATCAATGTGAATATAATTTATCATACTTGAAATCAATGAAATATTGGAATTAATATCATTAGTAAGCATAGATAGACAAAACCTTAAATGAGCTTTCTTGTTCTCATCGGTCAAAAGTGGTTGGATGAGATTTGTATTTGGACGCATAAATCCTTCTCTAACTCGACGATGTAGTGTAGACATTGATACGTGGATAACACTTGATAAAAAACGTATGTTAGTTCTCCTTCTCAAATGTACTCCTCTGACCATGTTAATATAAATATCTATTGTTTTTCTTCCTGCATTTCTTGACCAACTTGAAAGTCAATTCCCTCAACAATATTTAGTTTACCAAGTGACCATATCCTTATAATTGTTCGAGTTGAAGTAGAGAATTTTGCAGCTGGAATGGTTTTGAAACACTTTTTCACCTTCGTATTGGTTGAGTTTTTTAACAGATACTCAAACACTATTATCTTTTGTTCTACCGTCATATGTTTATGTTTAAGACCATCAGTTTCACATGTACCATTTTCCATAACTTTAAAAAAAATCAAAGAATATGAAAGGTACATTTGATATTTATGGTAGAGGTGTATGTACATATCCGCCACGCTTGTCATCTTTTTATATAGACTATAGGCTGAAAAAATAAACATACGTCGGAAGGAAGGAATGGATGGATGAAGTTTATTTGAATTTAAACTAAAATTTCATTAATACATCAAGTTCCTCTAAACTTGAAAATTAAGGAGGGAATTTTTAAGCCTTTCGTGTGAGTGAATTTTGACAATTTATTTGAATCTGGGAGGTCAAAATATTAAATACTCCGATGTGTTTCATGTTAAAATATTTTTTTTAGCAATTTAAATTTGATATACATATTGTAAAACAATTCTCAGAATAAACAATAATTGAACTTTGATAATTTATATGATTTTTAAATGTCAAGTTTGGTTACAAAATTTTAATTTTAAATGTATTCAATAAAACAATATTTCTTATTTTAAATTAAGTTATATTTTACTTAAAAAATAATTTTTAATTACTTTAATTATTTTTTGGAGATAAAAAATTAAAATTTTGTATATCGTGTTAAAATATATTATTTGAAATATTATTTAAACAATTTAAATTTGATATGAATATTGTAAAACAATTCTCAAAATAAAAAAATTAAATTTGCTTTAGTTGATAGGAAAACCCTACTAAAGTAGCTAATTTAAACCCTAGCTGCCAACTTGTTTTTAAAAATTAAGTTTGATTATAAAATTTTGATCTTAAATGTATTTAAAAAATAAATATTTCTTATTTTAAGTTAAGTTATAGTATATGTTATTCTCCCAATAAATTAATCTTATTTTTATTTTACGTATCTATATAGAGAATAAAAAAGAGTGAATTTTGATAATTATTTGATTTTTGGAACCAAAAATTAAAAATACGTATATAATATTAAAATAATTGGTTAATTTTTTTTTTTGAGAAAATTACCAAAATACCCATTTTTTAAATACATGAGGCCCAATATATTTAAATACGGAAGTATGACCCTTTTTACCCACAATCTATGCATAAAGGTTATGCCTAGGGCTGCAAACGAACAGAGTCGAGCCGAGTTTTGTCCGAGCCGAGCCGAGTTTGACTATTTTTTAAACGAACTGAACCGAGCCGAGTTTGACTTTTTTTTAAAACGAACCGAGTCGAGCTGAGTTTCCTAATAAACGAGCCGAACACGAGTTTTTCGCGAACAAATCAAGTCGGGTCCGAGTCGAGTCGAATTCGAACCGAGTCCGAGCCGAATCGAGTTGTTCGCTAACAAAATAAATATTTTTTACTCAATTAAGTCCAATTAATAAAAATAACTTTTATGGATTGTTGTTTCTATTTTTTAAGAAATATTTCTCGACGATCCAACCGTACGGATGTCAAGATATACTTAATATAATGATATTCCCAAATTTTAAAAAAATAAAAAATTAATTTGGTTGAAGATTCTAGTATATCATTACTATATTGACTACTTGACTAGTACTCGTAACTAGTGTTTTGTCACGAATTGTTGTTTCTATTTTTCTAAAAATATTTCTCGACAATCCAACCATATGAATGTCAAGATATATATAATATAATGATATCCCCAAATTTTAAAAAAATAAAAAATTAATTTGGTATGAGATCTTAGTATATCACTACTATATTGACTAATACTCGTAACTAGTGCATTGTCACGAATTGTTATTTCTATTCTTTTAAAATATTTCTCGACAATCCAACCGTACGGATGTCAAGATATATCTAATATAATGATATTTTCAAATTTTAAAAAAATAAAATATTAATTTGGTTGGAGATCTTAGTATATCACTACTATATTGACTAGAATTCGTAACTAGTGTTTTGTCACGAATTGTTCTTTCCATTTTTTTAAAAATATTTCTCGACGATCCAACCATACAGATGTCAAGATATATTTAATTTAATGATATTCCCAAATTTAGTGTATTATATTTATTAATATATATATATATATATAATGTATAATAATACAAATGTAACATATTTAATTATGGTCAATTTCTCTATGTGATCGAAGTTGAATAGGTCATAAGTTGTTTTTTTTAATTCTTGATGTTGAATTCCAAATTTTATATTTGTGTTGTGACTTGTGAGAAAAATGGCATGGTTTAATCAATTTTTTAATTTTGACAAATTAAATAAAATTGATATTCATTTTCTAAAATGAGATTGTAATTAATTTAAGAAAATTAAAAGATTATAAAATTATGTATGTTATATATATATATATATATATATATATATATATATATATATATATATAGTCACATAAAAATTAATATATTAAATATGATTCAAATAATCAAATGTAAATACATTATAATATATGCTTGTGTGTATATATTTATACATATCATAATAAAAACATAATATAAAATTTGAATTTGTGTTAATTATTATATTTCATTTCCCCCCCCCAAATGGCCAAATAGGTAAGCCGTAAGCACATTATTGCACATAGCCACATATAGGGGTGTCATCTCATATTCTCATCTACTCACAATCTCTGAATCTCACAATCTCAATTGGGAGGCAAATGCCTGAATCTGATTCTTAGTATCTGTAAAACAAACAAAAACCACATGTATAGTATACACTTATTCTTTTTTTAACAATATATATATAATATGAATAATTTCATATAAATATTAATATATTAAATATGATATAAATATTTAAATTATTTATAATATTTTTTTATTTATAATATATATAAATTTTATCCGAGCCGAGCTAGACGAGCTCGAGCCGAACTCGAGCCGATCCCGAGCTAAACGAGCCGAGCTCGAGCCGAACAGGCATAAAGCTCGGCTCGGATTCGTTTACTAACCGAACGGATTTTTATGTTCAAGATTAGGTTCTTTTAATAAACGAACAGAGTCGAGCTCACTTAAACGAGCCGAGCTCGAGTTTTGTTCACGAACAGCTCTGTTCATTTGCGGCTCTAGTTATGCCCCTTCAATGTTCTCATTTTTTTTAATCTGTTCCTTATGTGCTTTAAATTTATTTCCTTCTAACATCAAACTACATTAGCTAACAGAGACATAGAGGCCGAGAGAAAATCTGGTCCCATCGTGAGTTGAGTAACATTGACAAGCTTTGCAGAAATAGCGTGGCTGAGAGAAGTTGTAGTTGTAATATTGGTTATTGGTTGAGTTACAACATGGGTAAAGAAGGTTCTCTGACATTGATTTGTTTTGTTGGTTGTTGAATGCTGGTATCTGATGGCATTATTGTTTCGTATTTGGTGCACACCAAGTGTTTGATTAAATGACCAAGATAATTTTTCTTGTTTGAGAGTTAAATAAAAAGAGGTTTGTGGAGAGATTGTGGAAGAGGAAGGCACAATTAAAATTTTAATTTTGAGGCTTACTGCGAAGAAAAGAGTTGAGCAAAGAAAGTAGGTTTAACCGGAATTTCACATATTCAGCTTTAAAAAAATACAATACTCATAAGGTAAAATGCATGTTCTAAGAAAAAAGAAAGAATTCACTCGGGCCCACGCAATTAGCTATATACCTAAATTTAAAATTGTAATAAATATGTGTACGCATATGACATATGCGTATAACTGAGCGCAGGTTAGGGATGTGTGTTTAGTGGGTATTTAGGACCTTCTTGGTATTTTGGTTACTCATTTTCTAAAAGAGGTAAAGAAGGCCTTCATCCAAGTAATTTAAATTTGATATGCATATTGTAAAAATTTAAAGAATAAGTTAACACGTTTTACAAATAATTATGTGTGTTTAGTGGGTATTTAGGACCTTCTTGATATTTTGGTTACTCATTTTCTAAAAGAGGTCAAGAAGGCCTTCATCCAAGTAATTTAAATTTGATATGCATATTGTAAAAATTTTAAAAATAAGTTAACACGTTTTACAAATAATTAATTATTGATAGTATTGAAAACATCAAATATATATTTATAATAGTATTGAGTAGAACACGTCTTAATTATTGATAAGTATAAGATCAAAAAACTAGGTTATCAATCGTCATTAGTCAAAGATAATAATGATGTTAAAGTAATTTAAAACAAGAAACCAACCAATATTTTAGGACAATGATAAAAGGTAATTCAACCAATAAATATGGGACGGAGGGAGTATATTTTATACTACCTCCGTCCCACCCAATTGTTAACGTTTCAGAGAGAATGTCCGACAAGCATTTTAAGATGCATATAAAGTATAGTTCCATAATTTTTTTTTAAATTTTTTTTCTGAATAAAAATTTAAACATTAATTTTTTTTCAGAATTTTTTTTTACAAAATAAGTTATGGAACTATACTTTATATGCATCTTAAAATGCGTGCCGGACCTTCTCTCTGAAACGTTAACAATTGGGTGGGACTGAGGGAGTACTATTTATCTATAATTTTTATAATTTGAGTAAAAAAGAATTTTGATTTAAAATTATCGGATAGGACCCCTACTGAGATTTCAAAGTCCTTTTTTTGATAATTCTATTTTTATAAATTTATAGATTGTTCAAAACTGATTTATTTTATCAATTTTGGAAAATTTATAATTTTTGGAAAATTTTGTCATAATTTTTATATTTATTTGAAAATAAAAATTTTATAAAGAGAAAAAAAGGCCAGAAGTCAACCTCAGGAAATTGCCGGAGGTCAAATTGTTTTTTATGTAATAATTTAATTACATTTTTGTAAATAGACATAACTTCTTGCAATTACAATTATACCCTCATATTTTTGTGTGGGATATGTATATAAACTCACAAAAATTAGTGGAGGATGACCTCAGAGCATGAATCACTTTTGTAAATATATCCCATAATTATTAGTTTTAGGCTTATTAAATTTATTTATGGGTGATTTTTACATTAATTGATTTTTGGATATTAAATTTTTATTATTTTCTAAAAAAATATAAATTGAATTTTAATTAATCAAAATTTTATAAAAAAATCAGAAAATTAGAAAATTTTCTAGAAAAAGGGGGAATAATGGGCTCTAGGGATCTTAGAATCAAACACATATTTGATGGTGATTCTGGCGTCCAAATCATAAGTATATGTAACCATATTGAATCCCATGAGCTATACTAACTGATTTCAACATCAATTTCAATTATAAATTCATGTTTTACGATTTCATATTTTTTGGATTATTTTCCAATTTATCGAGTTGATTTCCAGAGATTTCGTGCTAGTATGGCTTATATGGATAAATAGCCCTCTTCATGCTAAGTATTATCATGATTTTTGTTTAATTTTTCTAGTTCTAGATTACATGGTCAAGTTTTGGTGTGGGTGAAATTTTCAAATCAATTTTCCTACTTGTTTCTTGTGTTTTGATGATTATGGTTGATATAGTTAGATTGCCCATGGAGAGTAGATGATTTTCCATTATTCATACACAAGTTTTGATGCTGATTCGAGTAATTTCATTTTTTGGCCGGAGGATTGTTCTTGGTTTGGCTGGAAATGGATCTGCTTCTGATTTTGTTACTGATAGTTTATTATTGTTATAACGAATTTGTAAACACTAGAAATTAAATTAAGTTAGTGTTCTGTTTAGAACCCTGTGACTATCTGATCGGCTAAAATAATATATTTTATTTATGGAGACGAGCGGACCGAGCGTTAGCTACCGGCCAAGCTTAAGATCAGACCATCATTTTACCGGGCAAGTATTTTCTTCTTGATCATCTTAAACACTTTTATTTTCTGTTTCAATTATTCATATCATGACAAGTAGTTATTGTTCAGAATTATTTGTGAATCTAATTTTCTTAATTTTGAAATGAAATTATGCTAATAAACTCTATCATATCATGTTTTATCAAAAATGATATTATGAAAAGTGAAGTATTATGATATAGGTTTAATGTTAAGTAAACCGTTTATTTAGGATGCTCTATTATGGTTTGGACAGTAGCGTAAAAGGCCAGGTAATAGGTCTAGCTTATTATAGGCCAATTTGTGCTTAGGGTACCCGATATGGTTCTTTGGCTTATATACAGATGGATATAAGTCGGTATTATATTCTTTCTGATTAGGGAATATAATATGGTTCATGTCCAATCGAGTTCACCAATTTGGCTTTTATGAAACAGTGTTATTGTTATTGATACTTTATTAGTACTTACTCTTTTCACTGTTATTGAAATTTATTATACTTGTTGGACATATTTTTGACTCACTCTTATTTTCATCTTGTACCTTTCCAGTTAGGACGTTTATTGAAAACAACTAGAAAGAGGGCTCGTCAAGACCCGAGCATTAGGGCATCAGTGTCAACCCAGGTACTTGGTTTACTGTTGTTGGTTAATGATAGATAGAGGTTTGTAATAAAAACTTAAATAGATAGTAAAACTGGTAGGTCCCAAATAATGGGTAGTAATGACATAATTAAGATAGAAGGGGGTTGAATAACATAATTACCCTTTTAAAAAATATTATTGGTGTTTTAAAAATATTTCTTTACCTCTTAAAAATGTTACCCTTTTTAATCCAATTTTTAAGTGCGGAAAGCAAAGAGTAAGGGAAAGAGAATACTATACGAGGATTTTTATCCTGGTTAAGACCACTTATATATTGTTAACTAAATATATAAGCCTCTTAGTCCAGTCCCCGAGCACCTCCCTGGTCTCGAGATTTTGATACTTAAACACACTCCTTAGCGTAGGCAGAGAAGCATTTACAACATATAAATATTTATCTTGAAACATAATTCCACGTTACTTTCTCAAAATAATTATACAAAAATCTACAAGACTTGTCTCGGATAATAACTCCCCGCTATCTACTCAAAGCCTTTGTAGCCCTTGATGTAATATTTGTACTTCTAATAAATTACGGTCTTGGATCTTAGTTCGAGTCTTGAGTCTTTCCTTTTTCTCAGGCCGCAAAGGCAACTAACTCCCCGTTAGAATGCCTAAGGCTTGGGTTTTAGAACAAGGATCACCTTACGTCACTTTATCACACGTAAGTGTAGAATACAATATTTACAAAATATCACCTTTTAAAGAAAGAAAGAGTTTTGGTCTAGAATGTTACAGTTCTAGGTCGGCGGGACAACAATAATATTCTAACAAGTCTAACAAGTAATAATATTAAAGTGACAATCTACACAAGTTATATTTAAAGCAATTAAGTAATAAATACGAATATAACTTAAGTGTAAATTAATATTAATATATATGGCTTGATATAATTTTAATGGCCTAATATATATTAATTAGTAATTACTTAAGTACAACTTCTTGAGTCAAGGATAACTTGATTTGTAAGGAAGTTTTTACGTTAAGTATAGATAGTACCAGATTGGTACAATATATTCTATATGAATATATTAACAAACCGAGTAACTCATAACACTTTCGTGTTAAACAATGTGACTATTTATAAATAACCGTTCCATTTTCTAGTTAGCTAAACGCTAAACTAAATTACTTGCACTTTGGAGACTTCGAATGTTACTAATAGGCTAGTAAAGCTTTGGTCTAGAATTTTTCCAGGATCGAACATGTTATGCACGGAAAAATTACTAAACAAGTTCTAATTAACTAGATAGTTAATGTTTAAAACCTTGTTTGAATTAATCTAATTTAGAATACAAGCTTATGACCTTTTTACACAAACCATTAAAAAGTGTATGTCTAAGAAAAATACTACATCTGTCCCACCCAATTGTTATCCTTTCGGAGAGAAGGTCCGGCACGCATTTTAAGGTGCATACAAAATTTTTATTCAAAAAAAAAATTAAAAATAAGTTATGGAACAATACTTTATATGCACCTTAAAATGCGTGTCGGACCTTCTCTCCGAAAGGATAACAATTGAGTGAGACGGAGGGAGTAAAATTTTAGGTAATATAGATTTTTAAAATAAAAAATATAGAATATAATTTAAATAGAATATAATATTATATAATATGAGGACTATCAGGGATATAGTTTTATGTATTATATATATCTTTTCTAAAATTAAATTTTATTAAAATTGAATGGTTAGCATCGTTTCTATGATTCACTTAAATTGGATAATTAAGATCTTTTCTATGATTCACCTCAGTATTTAAAAACAAAATCTCTAGTTTGGTTATTATAATATAGTATAGATGTGCTAAAAACTGGAAGCAAATCTAAACACTTTGAAGACAAGAAGGTTTCCTCTTTGTTACACCAACAATATGAACTCAAAAATAATCTTAAAAGTTCGCCAGAAAAACTCGTCGGAATTTGGTCGGAAAAATTAAAATTGATTTTTTCTTCCTTTTTTCAAGGCAAACGAATTGTGATGAACTTGAACTAAGATGTTTAAGCTTGGTGTTGAAGAGAGACCAAAGATGGAAAGCTAGTTTAGAAATTATAACTCTTTGTTGAAGAACATGAAATTTCAAGAACAAAATGAGTTATAAGAGAGAAAAGTATTCTAGAGAGAAAATTTCTGGAGAGAAGGAGGATAGAGTGTTTCCACAAAAATTATCATACTAGCTTTGCAAAATGAGAAGTATTTTGGCTTTCTTAGTGTAGGAAAATGTAGGGGTGGGGGATTATATTTAGAAAGTTGAGAGAAATGAATGGTGGGGATTGACTTGGAATGAGTGGTTAGGATTGGTGCTCTCAAATTTTGAATTGGTGGGGAGATTTGAATTCCTTGGGGGGGGGGGGGTCTGAATTGTATTGGGAGGGGGAACATTTTGGGTTGGATCAAGTCAACTGGTAATTATTATTTCGTATTAACCAAATAAACATGTAATAAATAATAATAAGCATGTAACACCAAATTCATTAATAAATACAATAATTATGAAAATAATTTTTTTATTTTTCTGGGAACATTATAAATAATATTTTGTCCGGAAAACTATTTTTTGGAATATTTTCCTGAAAAATGAATAAAATATGAACCCGACGTACTGGCTCAAAAATAAAAGTTCTCCGAAAATTATGAAAACAATTCTAATATTATTTTACATTATTCTAATGCCCAATTTAAAGTTTCAAGTCATTCTAACGAGTGAAAGTGTTTATTTAGATCAAAATATGATAAAGTTGTGTCATAGATCTAAATAAAATACATATAGCCGTTGAGAAAAATAAATCGATCTTTAAGCTAAAGTTTTGACTTGAATAAATTTTTTTACTAGTATTCTCATTTATAAAATATAGTTGAGAGCTTGTGGGAAGTTACTAGTCTATTTAAAATATTTTTCTCCGAATAAAAGATAAAATGGAACACTAGGAGAAAAATTATAATTTAAATATTAGTCAAATGTAGAAATTACAAAAACAATATTTTCATTGAGGTAGGTGATTTTTCATTGTGGTAGTTCCTTTAGGAAACACCTTATCTGAATAAACAATATTATCTGGAAAAAAAATTATAATTGAAGGTACCGAAAATTTTTTTACCTTGCCTTTTCTATATAGCAATAGTCTTCCAAAAAATACCATAACATGATGTTTTTTAAACTTTTTACTCTATATAAAAATAGAAGTTTTTAGGAAAAATAACCACTTATAGAAATTAGCATTGAACTCTTGAAATGATCATTTAAATAATCTTATGAGAGGTTACTAAGTGATTTAGTTACTTCCTAAATTTATTTAAATATAATAATATTAGAAAAACATTAAAACATTAAAAAGATTAGAAAATATGAAAAGAATAACATCATTTCAAAAACTTGTCTAGACCTTTTATTATGAGTATAACTTTTGAACGAGGTATGTTGATAATTTTAAGTTCGTTTGTAATAATATTTAAGTCTTAAGTTTTGAAATCGTGTTTCATACTATAACTTGTTAAAGATCCGTGGTTGGTAAGCGGGGTCAGCTGTATATTGTTGTGTTTAGTTTATGACCATCAAATCTAGACCCTGGATTTAGAGGCGTCACAATATATATATATATATATATATATATATATATATATATATATATATATATATATATATATATATATATATTACCAGTGTAGCTTGGGAAAATTCCTTAAGATTTTGAAATTCATTTGAAAACTATGTAAGTTTTAGAAAATTTTCTTATAAAAATACACACCTCTTTTCAAAGTACTATTTTTGAAAGTGGTTGTCTATTCAATATATGGTACTTCACAATATCATTGATTGTAGACTTCTAGATATTCATTGTTATTTCCCTTTAGTTGTAATGAGTTTGTAGAAGGAGAGGCGTTGAATACAAACTTAAAGATTTTTGTGGAATCAAAATCTTTAAATATATATTCATGATAATTTAAGAGAAGTCTTGATGTACAGTCTTATCTAATATTAATGTCAGAATTCTGGAACATATATTATATAACTAAAAACTAGATAAAGAACAACAATTTAAAAATTGCTAATAGATTGTTTGATCCACTAGTGAATTAATTTTATTTGAAAAACCATGCTTCTTATTACAAATTATGTATATTAATTGTTTGAGATTGTCTCTTTAATTTTATATATTTTAACTACATAAAACTCAAAAAACAAAATAATTTAATAATATTCAAGTAAATAAAATAAAAAATTTAAAATTCGACATATATATCTTTAAATCTCGTGTCAGTTACATTTATAATTATATCATTATTTTACTGTGAGAAACCGCAGCTACTACCCTTTGTGTAGGCACTAGGTAAACCGGCAACCCCTATTTCAATTTTCAATAATTAAATTGTTGTTGATAACTACTTAGTAGTCACATTGTTATATTTTTTAAATAAAAAGTTAATAATAAAAATGAATGCTAAATTAAAAAAATAAGAAAATCTCAATTTCAAATCTAAAATTATAATATAAATTGAAATATTAAACATGAATATTAATAAAATATATATTATTGAAACATAAAAGATTTGAACAATCACCTTATTATATTATATAAAAAATTTAATAATATAAAAAATTTAAATTTAAACACTAATAGAAAATACACTCATTTACAATAATTAGTGAAATTGATAAAATTTAATTATTTATATTGCATAAAAATTTATTTGTTAAAAAATAAAACATAAAAAATCTCAAGTTTTAAATTTAATACTATATTATAAACTAAAATACTAAACACGAGTATCAATATATCTCATATAATTAAATTTAAATCATAGAATAATTATATATATATATATATTTTTAAAAATAAAACAAAGTACTTATATAACTAATATTTATAAAATATTTCATGCATTCCATATGTAACATAAATTTTAAATAAGTATGAATAAAAGTGGTGTGTAATTCAATGATTTGTTGATACCCTATGTAACAGGAGGCAAATTTCTAATTATGCAAAAATAATATAAATTTTAAATAAGTATTAAGAGTGATAATAATAGGAGTGGTCTATGTAACATCTCACATCGATTAGATAAAGTGTATTTGGGCCCTTTATAAGGACAAGTCAACAACTAATGTATACCTAAAATTGCTAGCTTTTTATGGACTGACCTGTGGTGGGTTGTTGGGCCTGATATGCATTCAGTTATGGGCTTGGGTTGTTATAAATGGTATCAGAGCCATAGCCGGCCGGAAGTGCAAAGGCACTGCCCGGGTTCCGTAGGTTTGTCTGTGGGCTCAACGAGGACGTCGACCCAATAAGGTGGGGTGTTTGTAACATCTCACATCGATTAGATAAAGTGTATTTGGTCCCTTTATAAGGATAAGTCAATAACTAATATATACCTAAAATTGCTAGTTTTTTATGGGCTGACCTATGGTGGGTTGTTGGGCCTGATATGCATTCAGTTATAGGTTTGGGTTGTTATAGTCTAAATAATATATTTCTTTTTAGCAAAATTATATGGGGTATAAATGTAATTTACTAATTTCCATTTGCCCTAAGTTGACTATTATCTATATAAAGATAATAGTTGTATAATCCCTACCACCATCATTTCATTCATAGCCGCATTCCATTCATAATCGAATTTTATCATCTCATATCTTACCTTTTCATTTCATTCTCCCTCTTTATGTGTGGACTGTTCAATCCACCATTATTTGATCAGTACCTCAATAACGCCACCGATAAGAATAATACAACCAAAAATCAAATTATTGTTTTATTTGTGATTTTTATGAAATTTGGTAATTTTTGCCAAATCTTTCCTTTTATGCCAAAGTTTCTCATTTGTTCAAATCAATTTGGTAAGCTATCATCTAAAACAATTTTGTATTATACTTAATATGAGTGATTACATAAATTAATCGATATTGTGTCATTCAAGATTAAATTAAACATAGTTTGAATGTTCACACACACACACACATATTTGAATCTTTTTTTTGAGTTTGTTTTTTGTTTATAAATCAAATTAAAACCTGAATCCAATCAAAAATATTTTTTATATAATCTGTATCGGTTTGGGTGTTTATCAAATTTTAGATTTTAAATATAGCGTTGATATGATTTTGGTACAATGTAGCTAAGATTTTATAATTATGATCTGGATCGACTATAATCCGATCTTAAAATTAGTTGATACGTTGATTGTAGCACATATATTAGCTTGATATGATATGATTTTTCTTTAAAATGCACATCATATACCTACACGATTTTCAACTTGATTTATAAAAATAATTAACCAAAAAGTCACATATCATATTTAATATGTTCTAATTTATATATTCAAATAATTTATATTTGCAGTAAACAATGAAGAAAATGCTCCAAAACAACCAGGTTTACGTCCCAATGATAGGTAATTTTGTTTATATTTATAAATGTCACTATAAATTTTAATTATGTGTTACATAATAAAATTTGTTAGATCATAATATATTTAAACATCTCAATTCATTCTTACTCTAACAGTTTCAGGATTTGGTGATGGAGCACTTTAACGAACGTGTTGGAGATATTCTGATGGCTTGTAAAGCATACACGGATGGAGCTCAGGTTGGGTGTCTTGTCCAAGGCGGTATTCAGGATGTTGATGAAGGTGACAAGAGTTGCTCAAGTTCGTCTACACTAATGCTGCTAGCCTCCACCATAGCATCACTCCCCTCTTCACCTTTTAAATCCTTCATCAAACTAGCAACATGTTAGAGGATATCATCAACATCCTTGACAATAAAACGAGCACCATCATTTGTCCAGGAAACAATGTTGTCAGTATCACCATCGTCAAGAAGGCTATAAGTTTGCTATAAAAAGTCTTTGGGATAACACGTTGTGCCTTCAGGATTTTCTCGCACAATCGTCTTAGCCTTCTTTGTTATTACTTAGAAAAAGACCAAAACTATAATAAAGTTTTTCAACTGTTATTTCTTAAACATCATATAAGAGGTATGATCACAATCGTGGGATATTTTTTCTTCAAGGTCTTTTAGGACAAATCTATACATAAAACTACTTGTAAATGCATTCACTGAAATTGGTGTGAAGGCCTCTGTACTATATTGGGATGTTTTTGCTTTAGATTTGCAATTTTTTCTGGTGCATTCAGACTATTTTCTTCATAATCTACTTTCAGTATGTTGAGTAACAATTATGTGTATTTTATAAGTACTTTCTTTACAGGTTACTTTAATTTAAAATTGGTGATTCTAAAATATTCACGCTCATCACTCTACTAAGTTACTTTCCATGAGTATACGACTTCACCTATTGAATTTGTTTCTATTGATAAATCAACAATCATTCTACAAAAGCAGGTGAAGAATATAATTCTTTTAGCTTTCTTGCTATTATATCTATCACAATACCATAATATTTAACCAATTTATTTATGGACTACTTCTTTTTATGTGCATAATGTTTATTTACTAACAGTGCACTCTATTATAAAGCATTACCCAACTTTTCACAAGTAGAGCAACACACATAGTCCACAAGCAACTCTCGATCCAAAGTCAACATATGTATTAAAGACAATAAGGATTTTAATTAAACAGGTCAACCAAAGTAATATACAATAACATAGTAATGGACAATAACATCTGAGTCATTGCATCTGGTGCATCCGGATTCTCAAATAAAGAAGGTATTTCTTTTACTATATCACTTGGCAACAACTAGATTTAATCAACAAAAGGGCAACAAACCACGAATGAAACATCAATATATTTATCGCCTTTGGATAATTTCCTCATGTGGCTTGCAAGATCAAGAACTCTCTAATTCTCTGTCATCTTCAGTGCATTACCGCACCATAGAAAATTGTCTTGTCAGATATAATATCACAAGTTAGGATACAAATTACTTTATCTCAACTCATATAAATATTTAATATTGAAATAAGTTCATGTCATTCTGATATGAAGTAGTTAAGTTAAACATCTTCAAATCTAACTGAATTACTCATCCTTTATCCAATAATGACAAACTTTCAATAATTTACAACATACAAAATAAGGTTGCCGTGTATAAACCAAAGAATCTACTTACAAAAGTAATCATAAACGAGACTGCTATAATAAAATTCTTGTCAACAATTTTAAATTTATAAGGTTCACCCATCTTTTCACTATCCAAGTATCTTATAGCCTAAAACTGAATCCTTTGGGCAGAAATTCATCCCTACAAGAATAAATATATCGGTCAAGAGAAATGACAATAAGATCGAAAAGAGAATGACATGTAAAGAATAAGATATGTACACAGTAATTACTTTCTTCATAATAATAGATTTGCACAAATATTAAGTGATACTATTTGAACAAGAGAAAAAAAGAAGACTAAATTATGGTTTAAAAATTATAAAGGCACTTGCGAGAATTAGCAAAGAAAAAGTGGAAAGGAAGGAACTTGTGATAAAAGTATATATAGAATCATAAGCTTCAATTGCATTCCTTTTGTTAATGTATTGCTAAGGGAAAATCCAGGATGACTATGTTATTACACTTGATATGTGATGTTGGCACAACACGACCATTGGAAGACGCAGATTCTTTTGATTAAGTGGTATGATATTGTTTCTCAGCATAAGAATTACCCTCGATGTTACAGGTCTATCTTCAAGATCTTCCTGGACAGATGACAGTCCAATCTGAATATATTTTAGAACTTTTTCAACAGAAGTGTCTGATAATAAAGGTCATCCCGTTCCTGTGGTTGGCAATCGGATCACAATTTCCATGCCTGCAATGAAAAATATCTTACATTTTGTCCCATTTTGCAAAAGTTTTCTTTCGCCTTCTATTTAATTATCAGTCATACAGAATGGAGAGGGGAGAAGTATAATCAATATGAATATTTTGTGTAACATAACAAGGTTGCTAGAGACCTAGAGTTATTCTGTTAGAAGACAATTGTGTAGGAACTTTCAGGGAAGCAGTCTGTACTCATGTCCTACAAGATGAACTCCACAATTCTTTTTTCCGGAGATCCCTAAAACGGAAAACATCTAAATTAATCGAGAATATTACTTCCATAGCATACTCCAGAGACATGTAACTACTATCCAACATAAGTTTATACAACATTGTGCAATATTATAAAATACTAAATCAGATATTTATGCCTTGGGTAGAGAAGTTTAAGATTTATTCTTGGTCGTGTATAGATTTAAAAGTCATTGGCTTGTAGTAAGAGGAGTAATTTCATTCTAGAATCTACATTGAAATGAATATAAAATACAAAGAAGTTGATTTAGTAATTGGAAAGTTACTCGTGATCAAATGAATACATGTTTGTGATGATACTACAAGAAGTTGCTCGCTGCTCGATATTCTTTCCATTCCAACGTTTGATGTTTTTGGGTTCATATCATGGTCAAGGAAAACGTTGCTAGTTTTGAGATCCATGTGGATAATCCGTAGACGGGAATCCTCATGCAGATATAATAATCAAGCATATTCCCCAAGCAATTCTATTAATGATGATGTGTCATCTTTTCCAGTCTAGTTGTGCTCCCCACGTTGAATCTAACATAAAAATGTAAGTTATCACCATAAACCAACAAGTAATGAAAGTTCAGGGTCTAACCAAAAGGTGGACATCTATGTTCTTGTTAGTGTGTAATTATAGAAATCACTTCTTTTCCTTCCAAACAACGGCTCAAAATTTTGACGAGATTGCCATGATGCAGATGAGATTTTCATGATGCAGTTTGGGTAACTTTAGCTATGAACTCGATTTTGTAATACTTGACCAGAGTTTTCTAGAAGCCTCTTAACTGCAATTTTGGTTCTATCTATTAGTATACCTTCAAAGTGGACGTTGGAAGTAAGCGCACTAGAATTACAATTAAAACTTGAACACTTCTTATAGTTGGTCTTGTTCCCGAGTCTAGGGGTTGCAATGGATGATATCCAAGGAGAGGGTAGTTTTCATACTTTGTTTTACATCAGACTTCTTATCCCTCTATTCCCCTTTGAGCGGATCAAAGTATTAGCAGAATTAGCTAGCGTTGAAGAAAGACAGCTTTGACACTAAGACGGAGACAAATCTGGTGTACACTGTAGCATACCATACAAGTTGGCTATGGTAGTGATGTTAACATCAGTTTTAGAATACACGCAGTTAGATTGCTAAACATGTCACTTATTACTTGACTAGTTGACTGTAATTACTACTGTTTAGCAGGAAAATTAACGACTATAACGTTGTTTCTATGCTAAAAAATTGATAATTGAACAATTTTTGTGAAACCGTAATATTTTTATCAAGTCTTGGCATCTTTGAGAGCAATAAAGCTTACCGAACTACAGAGCAATCAATTATTATACCAAACATACAAGAGAAAATGATGTATAACTCTTCCTATGTTATATTATTTTGTTTTATTTGTTGATCATAAGATATGTTCTTATCATGTGCGATAGACACTTAAAGGTTGTTCTGTTATATAGCTCTTCCTGTACAAATATTTGTAAAAACGTTACCTGTAACACTGTTCATCCCCTCCATAGGCAGGTACTAGCTGACCCCCCTTATTAAAGTTTGAAAACATACTAATATTGCAAGGATCATTCTATATATTTTACTTCTTGAACACTTGTATTCTGGAATAAGGCCTACTATATATCAGCAATCTTCAATTATAGGTAATTTTTAGATGAAATCTTCAATTAAAAAAGCCTTATATTTGTAAAAGTCGAAACATAGTTTATTATCAACTTACACTATGACATGCAGCCAGGGATTTCATTGAGACCCTATAAACCAAGAGTGTATTCCATCAACTAAGCATAACATTATGCGCCTGAAAGTTAACAAATAACATGAGAAGAGATGAAGAACTTTGCATATTAATGCCTTATCAATTTGACAAAGTTGGAGTAAGTTTCTGAAATTTTCTAGCATCTTTGCCTGGGGTGCTATTTTCAGCATAATTACAGAACAGATAAAACTTCATTGCAGTTCATAACATACATATTCTACTTGGACAGCGTAAAGTAGAAAGCAAAAAATTAACTTTTGAAATTGTACGAAAATAATACAACTTGAAGTATGTGTTACCGTTTTACTAGTAGAAAGGATCTTTACCATGGGCCTTTGAGGCACAAAACTATCAAAATAGGTTTCATTCATAAAAATGATGGGATGAAAGTATAATCTATAAGACTAAAAGAATGATTTAAAGAATCTTAAAACCACTAGATACAGTTAAATTTATGTAAATTATTAATCTCGTATTGATGGGGTATTAATTTATCGAGGTTCTAGATGCAAGATGGAAATTGTTAACCCAATCATTTTCAATCAAAAGACATTGTAACTTTACAGATCTCTAAACATTACTGCAAATGGCCAAACCATTACTAACCATATAGGAAAAATTATCAGTTCACAGTACGTATAGCCTTTTAACATAATTCAATTGATTGATATAAAAGCAGGACACTCTTTTAGAAGCATTGATAAATATGGAATGGTCGGACTCTTACATTCTAAAAACAACTTTCTCCAAAGGTGACTATTACATTGTAATGGTACATTATGGACCGCAGGGTTTTCCTGTCGGCTGGTAATTAGTACCAAGTACTTGTACCTACCTTGATCAGAAAAACAACTTGTTAACCGAAAAAAGATGCTTTTTGGACTGTAGGATAAGTTGGCTACCCATATAAGTTATGGAAGGGGCATGGACGCATGGTGCACTTAAAAGAAAAGTCTGTCAACTTGCGCAATTATTGGGATTGGAATCAACACTATAACGTGAAACAGTCTACCCCCACAACTCAAAAATCCTTCTTAACATGATAGACCATAAATTTTAAAAAGCCTAAAATTTTAGCCGTCCTAGAACCTATCCCAAAGCCTACTCTCATGACTTCATTCTGCCTCCACCCTAAGTATTGGATTATCTCACATGGTGATATCTGACTTTTAAATAATTAAATAAAATAGTTAAATAATATTATTATAAGATTTCAGTAGGGTACGAAATACAATATCTTGTATAAGAAGTTTAGACGATATAGAAAATCATTATAAGTTTTGATAATAAATCTTTTGTATTTCTCTTCTCAGTTCTCTATGCATCTCATCTTACTCTCTTTTAATACCTGCATAATAATCCCTCTATCATTGGTATCAAGAGTCTTCTTCACCCACACTTCCTCACCTGTAAATTCTCTGCTTTTCCTTCTCAATTTTTTTTATAAAAACAAAAACAAAACGAAACCCTAAAATATAACAATAAGATCTGATTGTGCAAATCAGTTCTAGCGCCTTCGACACGGAATAGGACGGCTATGGAAGATCAAATCAAAAATCTAGAAAAGAAATTAGAGCAGCAAACGACTGAGACTAATAAAAAATTTGATGCAATGATGGCTATGATGAGAGAGATGAAGGAATTAAACGCATCTTAGAAGGATAACAACACAGTTTTGGGGGATTCTTCTCGAAAATCAAATATCAGAGCTCCAACCCACAACAAAAATCATCTTGGTTATGTGCCTAAGTTGGAATTTCTAAAGTTTGATGGTTCCAACCCTCGATTATGGGTAAAAAAAATGTTGTAAGTATTTCAACTTGTGCAAAATTCTTGAAGATCAACGAGTTGATTTGGCTTCGTTATATATGATTGACAAGGCTGAAAATTGGATCTCTGGCTATTTGTTAGTAAGGAAATTTATGGATTGGAATGATTTTGTAATAGATCTTAATACTAGATTCAAGGATGAGACGGGAGTTAAAGTTCTCGAGCAATTCAATAAGCTACAACAGCATGACTCTATTGAACAATATATAGATGAGTTTGAAAATTTAAGAGCCTCAATGCTGCAAAAAAAATCTGTGTTGCTTGATTCGTATGTGTTGAAGAGTTTTATAGGGGGCTTAAAACCTGTTGTTAAACCCCTGGTGAGAGCATTTAAGCCAACATTTATGGATGCTTCCATAGAAATTGCTGGATTATAAGTGGGATCAATTAACAGTATTCATACAAAAACCGTCAAGTCAACTATAAATAACACTTACATCCCTAAACCTCAACATTACACACCATTACTAGCGAATACCAAACCACCATTACTATCAACTTCTGCCAAAACTCTTAAACACATACCTGCCAATGTGAAAGCTGAAAAGATTGCAAAGGGATTGTGTTACTACTGTGATCAGCCTTATGATACGAATCATAAGTGTAACTTTAGAGAATATCAATTGTTTACCGGTGAGATTCTAGGAGCATATTCGGGTGAGTGTGAAGTTGTGGTAAATCAGAAAGAAGAGGGTAATACAGTGGATGACCCTTTCATTTTAGTTAATGCTCTAGTGGGTAGTCAAGGTTTTCAAACAATGAGAATTCAAGGTGTGGTGAATGGCAAAGTCATACATATTTTAATAGACTCGAGAAGTACTCATAACTTCTTGGACCTATCACTTGCTAAACAGTTGGGTTGTAAAGTAACAGAAATTGACCATCAGTCCATCACTATAGCAGATGGAAGACATCTTCCTTGTCAACATGTCTGCAAAAATTTTGTATGAAAAATATAAGGGACGAAATTCAACACTGATGTGATGTTTATACATCTAGGTAGCTGTGATATGGTGTTGAGTATTTAATGGTTGAGTACACTTGGGCTTATATTATGGGATTTTAAGAATTTAGTGATACAATTTAAATTACAGGGGCATCAGTTTGTTCTTAAAGATAGACCCATGCATAAACTTAAGGTGGTTGAAGGAGAGCCTAGTTCTAAGCTCATGAAAAATGATGTTCATCTCTATTTTCTGCAGTTGATTAAGCAAACAGACACAACAAGGCCATGGAGACAAGTGCTTGATAAAGGTTCTCACAAAGGATATCCAGAGTTGGAAACATTGAAAGAGACATATAAAATGGTATTTGAAGAACCTCAAGAGCTTACACTTCTGAGGGGCGCCTTTGATCATACCATACCTCTAGAAAATGGCACAGGCCCGATCAATATTAGGCCTTACAAATATCCATTAAAACAAAGAGATATTATCGAGTTACTGATCCAAGATATGTTGGACAGAGGGATTATAAGAAATAGCTCAAGTCCTTTTGCTTCACCTGTGGTACTAGTGGGCAAGAAGAATGGTACTTGGAGGCTATGTGTCGATTACAGGGAGTTGAACAAGTGGACTATAAAGATGAAGTATCATATACCAGTGGTTGATGAGCTTACTGATGAACATTTCGGGGCTACCGTGTTTAGTAAATTGGATTTAAGGTCCGGTTATCACCAGATGAGAGTGCAACCTGATGATGTTTAAAAACAACATTTAAAACTCATACATGCCACTATAAGTTTTTAGTAATGCCATTTGGCCTTATAAATGCCCCTGCCTCTTTTCAATATTGGATGAATAATGTTTTTAAACCTCTTTTGAGAAAATCAATATTGGTTTTCTTTGATGATATCTTGGTCTACAACAAAAGTATCGAAGATCATTGGCAGCATTTAGTTGAAGTTTTTGAAGTAATGAAGAAAAATATGTTAATTGTTAAAGCCAGTAAGTGTATCTTTGCTACTGATAAAATTGAGTACCTTGGCCATTTTATTTCTGCTAGGGGAATAGAAACTGATCCACAAAAGGTAGCATTAGTAGACAGTTGGCATGTGCCTTCATCTGTGAGAGACTTGAGGAGCTTTTTGGGGCTAGCTGGATATTATCAAAAATTTATTAAAGGATATGCTAATATTAGCAAACCGTTAACAAATCTTCTCAAGAAGGGGACTTTTACATGGGATGAACAAGCTCAAGAGGCATTTTCAACCTTGAAGCACGCATTGGTAAATGCCCCAGTCTTGGCGTTGCCTGACTTCTTCAAGATGTTTGTAGTGGAGACAGATGCTTCCAAAACGGGGATAGGAGCAGTGTTCATGAAAGAAGGGGCATCCGTTAGCCTTTATCAGCAAGTCTTTGAGCCTGAAATTGTAAAATTTATCTACTTATGAAAAAGAATTACTTGCTTTGGTATTTGTTTTCTAAAAATGGGAACAATACCTCATAGGGTGTCATTTCATTATAAAAACAGATTAGAAGAGTTTGCAGTGGATGTTGCAACAAAAATTAACTACACCCTTTCAACAATTTTGGATTTCTAAGCTTATGGAGTTTGATTATGAAATACTATACAAAAGGGGGTGGACAATGTTGCTGCAGATGCATTATCCAGGGTTCAAGGAGCTGACTTATTGTGTATGGCACTTTCCGTATCATCTTCTGAACTGCCACAACTAATCAAGGCAAGTTATGAACTAGATGTTGGCCTAATACAAATCATTCAACAATTAGAGCAACACTCAGCATTCTTCATTATAGATTACAAGAAGGGTTGTTATACAAGAATGGAAAGATTGTAGTGGGACCTGATGGTAATCTCCGAAGTAAGCTCATCAATTGGCATCACTTTTCCATTGAGGGGGGTCATTCAGGAAGAGAAATAACTTTAAAGAGGATTAAGAGTTTATTTTATTGGAAGGGCATGACGCAGCAGGTCAGACAGTTTGTGAGAGCTTGTCAGGTTTGTTAAAAATCTAAAACTGAGACAATAGCTAACCTTGGTCTAGTACAACCTTTGCCTATACCTGAAGAGGTCTGGACTGATGTTTCGATGGATTTTATATCCGGATTACCTAAGTCAAGCGGCAATCGTTATTTTTATGTAATGGACAGGTTAAATAAGTATGCACACTTTATGCCACTCACACCCCATTACGGCCATTGAAGTTGCACAATGTTATTTGAATAATGTTTTTAAATTGCATGTTAGGCCGCGAACCATAGTAAGTGATAGAGACTCTGTGTTTTTTAGCACGTTTTGGAAGGGTTTATTCAGTTTATATGGAACTGAATTTATTTTGTCATCTGCATACCATCCACAAATGGATGGACAGACAGAGGTTGTAAACAGATGTCTTGAAACATATCTTAGGTGTATGTGTAGTGAGAATCCGAAGGATTGGAGTTCTTGGTTACCTCTAGCTGAGTGGTGGTACAACACTCATTACCACACATCTGCACAAATAACTCCTTATGAACTTGAATACAACCATCCCCCTCCTCTACATTTACCGTACTTACCGGGGGAATCTCATAATCATGAAGTAGATAGAAGCTTGCAGAGAAGAGAGGCTATGCTGGCGAAGTTAAAATTTTAATTGATCAGGTCTCAAGTGAGAATAAAGCAACAAGCCGACAAATGTAGGTCTGAAAGAAGTTTAAAGATTGGTGACTGGGTATGGCTTAAATTGCAACCTTAAGGCAGCTTATAGGCAGCAGACAGTTTCTTATAGAAGTAATCAGAAGTTGGCCTCAAAATATTTTGGTCCATTTAAAGTAATAGAGGCAATTGGTAAAGCAGCATACAAACTTCAATTTCCACCATCGGTCCAAATTCATGACGTGTTCCATGTATCTCAATTAAAACCAGTAGTGGGAGAGGTTCCGCTTGTTGTTCAGTTGCCCGGACAGATACATACTTCAGCGTCTCTCAATGCGCAAAAAGTTCCTGAAGCCATACTGGAAAGAAGATTTGTGAAGGTTAATAATGTAGCACAGGTGCAGTTCTTGGTGAAATGGAAGGATTGTCTGTCTCATGAAAGTTCTTCGGAGGTAGCTAAGGATTTTGCTTCCATGTTTCCACACCTGGTGGATGTCTGATATAGACGTCCCAAGTCTATATTCATTGGGGGTGGGGGAGTATATTGATATGGGACTTTTAAATAATTAAATAATATAGCTAAATAATATTATTATAAGATTTCGGTAGGGCAGGAGATACAATATCTTGTATAAGAAGTTTAGACGATACAGAAAATCATTATGAGTTTTGATAATAAATCTTCTGTGTTTCTCTTCTCAGTTCTCTCTGCATCTCATCTTACTCTCTTTTAATATATGCATAATAATCCCTCCATCATATGGATAATAGAAGAGACTGACTAATAAGTGTCCCACTTTACTAGCTAGCTTTTTTGGTAGGGAAGTGGCCAAAAGAGCAAATGTGTGATGACCAATGCTAAAATTCATTATCGAACAGATGTTTTGGACCTGGTAATCTAGGTATCAATTCTTAGCATCTTCGAAGACCTACAGAGCTTACCAAACTGAAGAGCATTCACTTATTGTAGTAAACAATATACAAGGAAAAACGAACACCACTTACTACAGTACATCATTTTGTTTTATTTCTTGATCATTGGCTACGTTACTATCATAATCGACAGACACTTGAAGGTTCCTCTATAATATAGATCCTTCCGTACAAATATTATAGCAAACGTTACCTATGACACTGTTCCATTCTCTCCATTGGCAGGTACTTGCCAACCCCACATCCCATGTTATTAAGTTTGGATACATACCATCCACCAATAATCTATAAAGTTTGGAAGGGTGCGAACAGACTAATATTTCAAGGATGATTCTATAAAATTTAGTTCTTGAACATTTGCTTCTTGGAAAAAGACCTACAATCAGCAAACTGTGTAAGATACTTACTTCTTAGATACTCAGGCCTAGTTTTTCCAAAGATTTCTTTGAGAAACAGGCACCTGGACTCAGACACTTGAAGGGGTTCCTCTATAACATAGCTCATCCTGTACAAATATTATAGCAAACGTTACCTATAACACTGTTCCGTCCCCTCCATTGGCAGGTACTGGTCACCCCATCCCACATTAAAGTTTAAAAACTTACCATTCATCAATAACATATATAATAGACTAATATTTCAAGGATCATTCTGTAAATATTACTTCCTTAACAGTTGCTTCTTGGAAAAAGACCAACGATCAGCAAACTGCTGCAAAACTCTTATATACTCGGGCCTAATTCTTTAAAAGATTTTTAAAAATTGACACCTGGTCTCTAGGGTGAATAGGAGAATGCACATCCGTACAAGAGTTCATAGTCTTTCTTTTTCTGCTTACACTAGTTTATACCCTGCACAATAAAGAAGCACTAATAATAACAATATTGGTAATTTTAACAGGGAATCTTCAACAATTAAAAACATTCTTTTCGTAGTAGGAGCATGGTTTATCCTCAATTTACAACAAGACAAGACACCGGAGATTTAATTGAGACCACGTAAAACAAGAGTATATTCCATGAACCAGGCATATCACGTGTGCCTGAAAGTTTAGGCAAGTCTTGATGACTTTACATATAGCATGAGCTAAGATCAAGACCTGATACATACTGATGCCTAATCAACTTCCCCCTCCCCCTTCCCCCCACTTTTCTTAACAAAAATTGGTCACAACCGTGTATAGTTTCAACGGATACAACATATTGGTGGTAGTAGCTTGAGTAATGTAGTTTTAGTTAGACCCCAGCTCAGGAACCCCCGGCCATCCAATTTGGATGTCTTTAATCATGCTCCCCACCATTTTGAGGGAGCACTAAAGGCAGTACTGGTACTGTTGATAAGGAAAAGGATGTATATTTAATTTACAGATGGCCCATGCAGGAAACTAGAAGCACCAAGGAACAGGCTATGATGACCCAGCAATAAGATGAAACTACAGGGTAATCAGTCTATCATAGGAAAAATCGAAAAAAAATGTTATTAGTATACAATTCTTGCCACTACAGGGTAAGGGATAAAAGGATGGGGTATATCTGGAAAATAAAAAAATAACAGCTATATATAAAGTTGAGCACCATGAGAATGTAGAACATTCGATCATCAAGCTAGCTTGCACATGCATAATCATCTAACTGTTGCAAACTCAATACCCTGATGCAGAGGAAATGTATCAGATAATACACCTTTTTGAAGAAAATAACAACATTTGTTCTAGCGTTTTTTTAAATTTAATTCGGAAAAAGAATCTACTTATGGTAACCCATCTAGATTTACAAATACGGTTTTAATGCTGTTATGATTACTAAAATGTGAAATGGAAAATGCCTAATTAGTAAGATTTGATACTAATAATGACGATATATGTCACTACAAAAACTAATACACGAGTTAGCACTAGTTCTCTGTCTCAGTAACCATCTCTCTCTCCCTCTCACAAACACACACACTTTCACTTTCACTATTGCTTCTTTCCCCTACACTCTCTCTCTCACGTAACATGCACATGAAGATAAGAGTAGGAAAGGCAATAACATCTAGGCGAAAAGTCTGTCTCAATGCTTTGTCATTTTCGTCTAGACCTTTCCACTCAAGTTGTAAGGCCTACCTTCTCAGTATAAATACTACTACTTTCATCGCTCCACTTAGTTCTTAAGTAGAAGTTTTCACTGCATCTCCTTAAGACCACAAACAAGTCGATAATAATATGGTAAGTTGTTTTTTTAAAATTTGTACTATCATTTAGTCTGTCTCTTGGCTTTAATACCCCGTTTTCCAGGATGAGGCACGCCACCTAAGAGAATGGGAAGGGTACGTAGACTGGAGGAACAGGCCAGCTTTGAAAGGTCAACATGGCGGAATTATAGCTGCATCATTTGTCTTGGGTATGTAGACATCAAGAACATACATCTTACTTCTGTTTTTTAAAGCACAATCAAAATGTGGTATTCGACTGTTTACAACTGTTTCGAAGAAAAGTTACAGTAGCGAAAATTTTTATGCATGGAAGTACTGAGAGTAGCATTGAAAGATTAATCTATTTTTACCTTGACTTATAGCTGTGGAGGTACTGGAGAATTTAGCATATCTGGCCAATGCAAGCAACCTTGTGCTCTATCTCTTAAGATACATGCATTTTTCTCCATCCAGTTCAGCCAACATTATGACCAACTTCATGGGCACACTTCCTCCTTGCTCTGCTCGGTGGCTTCTTATCTGATGCTTACTTTACCTCCTATTGCATATATCTAATAAGTGCACTAATTGAATTCATGGTATGTTTTTATAAGTTTCTTGTTAAAATATTCATCGTAATTACTGAATTATTACAGGTTTTCTTATAGCCATGTCGTAGTACTATTGTAAATAGATATACTATATAACTTGGATAAGTCATCCTCATATGCCTTTCAGCAATACTATGTTAATAACTTCACTTGTACAAGGAAAAATTATGTCCAGACAAAATAAAACTTACCGTTTCTCTATTGTAAAATTTGAAATTACCTGGTGGAAAAAAAGTACACGTGCAAAAGGTGGCCACAAGCAGTAGCCAAGACTGGAAAACAGAACCTAACAGAGCTATGAAAGGTCCATTTTCGGCATTACCTGTTGATAAGGGAATGACCAAATTTGTATCTACTTCTTCTACAATGACCTGCTGTGGAGGTTATAAAAACCACATGCACAAGCATAAACCTGGTAACAGATATCATGAATGACAGAATTCATCTCATCACGTGACGGGACATACATGTTTATAGTAACTGATAAAGAAACATATATAGCAACAGAATTACAAAATAAATAGTAATGAGTTTCAGATAGCAAGATCAATTTCAGAAAACCATCGTTCTAGAAGGGAGAAGATAGTTTGCATTAAATGTAGGCTAGTGAACTATTAGCGTTCTAAATTCCTGACAGATAATCAAATTTTTAGTATATCCATTAGTGCAAGAAACTGGATATTGAAGTGGCATACCCTTTACTCAGGTATCACAGCCATATAAGATAATTTTATATATTTTCTTACTTTACTTGGACTTTTGGAACAGGTCCTTCTCGTCCTTACATTGCAAGCTCACATACCCTCCCTCAGACCGGCAAGCTGCATGTCAACCAACAGAAACACTTCATGCCAGGAAGTTGAGGGCATGAAATTAGTAATGCTGTTTGCAGGCCTATATCTAGTAGCACTGGGTGTTGGAGGTATTAAAGGTTCACTGCTCACACACGGAGCTGAGCAATTTGATGATACCAATTTAGACGGAAGAAAGAAGAGATCAACATTTTTTAATTATTATATATTTTGCCTGTCTTGCGGAGCACTGATTGCAGTGACTTTTGTTGTGTGGATCGAGAATAATAGGGGATGGCGATGAGGCTTTAGAATATCCACTGCAACAATACTAATCTGCATCCCAATCTTCCTCCTAGGCTCCACTAAATACAGGAATAGAGTTCCTAGAGGAAGTGCAATTACAGCAATACTAAAGGTATGTTTACCTTAATTAATTCAGTCAAGCTCTTGACTCTACATATTTTGTCTATTCGTTGCTTGAATGATTTAATATTATTTGCAACAGGTCTTGACCGCAGCAGTTCACAACACTTGCATGTGCGCAACTCCTTGTAATGCAGTTATGAGTATTAAACCCGGTGAGGAAGAACTATATCATGCCAGTGAACAAGAAGCAGCTCAGATTCCAAGAGAAACAGAGTTCCTTAACAGAGCAGTGAATGATAAACCTGATTATCCAGCACTTGAGTGCACTGTCAAAGAAGTAGAGGAGGTTAAAATAGTTGTTAAAATCCTTCCAATCTTTATGTCAACTATCATGCTCAACTGCTGCCTTGCTCAGCTTTCCACCTTTTCTGTCCAACAAGCAGCCATCATGAACACTAATATTGGATCTCTCAGAGTCCCACCAGCTTCACTTCCTTTATTTCCCGTTCTCTTCATTATGGTCCTCGCACCAATGTACAATCATGTTATCATCCCATTTGCAAGGAAGGTGACCAGAACTGAGATGGGTATCACTCATCTACAACGAATTGGAACCGGTTTATTCCTTTCCATTGTGACCATGATAGTTGCAGCTCTAGTCGAGATAAAGCGAAAAAAGGTGGCAACCCAATATGGCCAACTGAATTCCAATGAACCTCTACCAATTACATTCCTCTGGGTGGCTTTGCAGTACTTGTTTCTTGGGTCTGCAGACCTCTTCAGCTTGGCTGGCATGATGGAATTTTTCTTCACAGAGGCTCCACTTAGCCTGAGGTCTTTGGCAACATCTCTCTCGTGGGCCTCATTGGCAATGGGGTACTATTTCAGCTCAGTGCTAGTATCTGCAGTGAATCACATCACCAGTACCTTTGGACACACACCTTGGCTCTACAGCATAAACTTAAACTACTATCAACTTGACAGATTTTACTGGTTGATGGGTATACAAGTGGTCTAAACTTCTTACATTATCTTTTTTGGGCTAAGCGCTACAAGTACAGAGAAACTATATCAGAAAATGAATAGGAAAATAAAACCATCATCCTAGTCATGAAATTTCAGATATATGCATCTTTTGATTATGCTAGGATCTCAAGTGATTAGACTATAAAATAGCCTTGATTGTTAATATATGCCTAGATGAATTATATGGTATTTCTCTTGTGAATTATTTGAGGAATACCCATCCTCAGTGTATCATTAGCACTATAAATAATAATGTTAACATTACTTACTATCGAACTGTGAAGATTTTATAGTTCCCGCAAGACTTTACGTCCAAAATATGATTGTAAGATAAGCCATATGGTGTACCACTGATTAATCATGTTGGCAAGCTAAGAAAGTTATATTACTGATGTTAGATGAGTAAGTCTACTGAAACCTTATATATTAGTGAGAACCACTAAATGAATACTATACTTTCTTTTTTAATTTGAAAGGCTAGCCAGTTTGGTGAATGGAGGCTGTACCTCGACTCACACACACACATTCTCGATCAACTGAGGCTTGAACCCTCAACTTCTTGCTCCCAAAGAGAAGACAAGAGAGATATTGATGCAGGATGTAGTAATTAATAACAGGGAAAACTTTAAAGAGAAAAGTTTGGGTGGATTTAGAACAAAAAATCTTCTAGCCCTAGGGTGATTCAAGCACAGAGTAACCATTATCCCTTAGATTTTTAACTGTTCAGGTCCCAACCCATAACAATCCAACTAAGAGGCGCGATCTCACCAAGAGCAACAAACAAAAAAATTTGTCCACAACTTCAGAAAATATCGGTGACATAAGGGGGAACTCGAGAGATTTCCTAGACTTGTGTTCTCATATCATGTTAGATGACAACCTTAAAAAAGCTCAAACTACTAATAGAACCCGGTGGACCTTTTAGTTGCAACAAGCGGAAAGCAATACAGTTGGAGTGAACTGAACAAGGGGCACTATTGACTTACAAGATGGTAGTAATGTCATATCAAATGTTACACACAAAATACCTTTTCCTAAATGGAACAAACTGCCCACCCCAATCGCTATAAACTTTATTGTTCAAGTATTGAAGTGAAAGTAACATTATTATATAGGAATGGTACAAGATAAGAAAACGTTTGGGAACATTGATGTTGTGGACTGACCTTAGAACGATGGAAAGAATTCTCACAGAGAAGAGAACAGTGATAGCGTGATCGTGATGGATTATGATTGGTTAGACATCAAATTCCAGAAACTATATATAAGAACCTGCATTGAATTGGAAGTGATTACGGCTAAACATAATCAAAATTATTGGCGAAAACAAACCAAAAATATCCAATGAATTGTATTACCTCTCCTTTTGTTTTACAAGAATGAGGATTCGTTGCCGTTGTCATTTACATGATCAATTTAATACATGGTTTACTTTCATTAACCGATGTAACTCAAAAAATCAAAACAAATATAGATTCTAAGAAAATCAATGTATGAATGAAATACTAATCTAGTAATTGAGCAAAAACAGATACCAGTTGGTATTAAACTTCCATACTGCATATATGCTGTAAAATCTTTAATTCAGTTATCTTTGAGAAAATACAGTTACATAAAGGTCAATGGGCTGCCTCCCCTAAAACTTGAATGCCAACGAATGTAATGGTGCATCACTACCACTGGCACTTGGTTCGCATAGTACTTCCCACACCTTCGTAAGGTATACCGGTGATAATCTTAATAAGGGACATAATTTATCAGTTGAATCACCACCAAATAGGCTGTACATTCTAATTCATTAACTAGCGATAATTGTAAATCTTCTCAGTAATACCAGCTGTTTTTTTCATTTTGTTTATGATTCGGACTAATTTATGGACTCCAAATACTATGTCTTATTTCTCTGTTTGGAAAAGTACAACAACAATGTATTCTAGACATGCAGTTCACAATCATGTTTGTCAGCCAGTGATTCAGATATCCCATATTCCAGTTATATGAGGATTCTACTAGATCTTGTACTTTGTCCGCTGTTATGGGCCTCATGGCTTTTACATATGTTTCAAGGTGACAGAAATTACAAATATGGTATTTTCTTTAGACTAGTATACCTTTCAGCAATGTATTAAATCAATTCGTTGGTCCCAAAATACTCGATGTTGATATCAACAAGCTGGCCTTGGCTTCGAATTTCGATCAACAGCGTGCATACACATACCTTTTCTTAAGATCATAAGCCACATTCGACGATTTCCTGAGATTGTGCATGTCAATCACTCTCCACATGGCAGGGGTCTTTGCAGATCTTATTCCACAACATGCACACGGCACACCATCTGAGCATTCACAAGAATTTCAATTGCCCGTAACCTGTGAAGTATGTTTGCTGCTATATCATCAGAAAGTTGTAGCCAGTCAGTGTATTCTACAGGCTTTTTCTTTTTCTGTAGCTTCAATATTTTTGGAGGGGTTAAATAACTTAATTACCATTTTACAAATGTCTAGGTACCAGATTATAGTTATAAAATGCAAGAGGACAGTCATAACATATATCAACAGTAGGATATACTATGAAGCACCCAATTCTAGTAGGATACACTAGAATGCAAACACAATCTTTTTTTTTATCTACCATAGTAAAACTAATGATAAGCAACAAAAAAAAGTGAACTTGGAATAGCAAAAATAGGGAGTTTATATACTAAAAGGTTGCTCTTTCCATAAAATTTTAACTTTCTTTATCAATTGAAGATGAAAGTAATTGTATACGTAAATATCTCCACTTGCCTAGTTCAGTATAAAAGTAAAAACAAATAAGAGAGAACTACAACGATATAGCAAACGAAGACAAAAGACAAGTTGAAGGTTTCTTCACTGCACTTGCAGCTGTACATAAAAAGGTTAACTAAACAAGGAAAATGCACAACATGGGATATAATACATACTCAGAACATCAAATAATCACATGTGAACTTAACATTTCTAGTGACTTCATGTTCGGGTTAAGCACTAGAGCATTTAATCTGCCTCTTGCAATGCTTCTAGAACCAATGACCCAACAAATAATCCAACTGCCCCAACTCCGAGAGATGCCGCAACGACATCCTGTAATACTACAAGAGTAGTAGAATCATCTGGTATTAATACAATGGCAAGAATGGCTAATGCAAAAGCTGGAAGCGCAAGTGAGGCCAAGGCTGCAGGTGAGGCACTTGCAAACGTTTCTACCAAGCTCAGCAGCCCAAGGTCCTCGGCTTTAGACAGCAACCCCAACTTCTCAATAGATGACAGAGTGAAACCTAGATCCTCAGCTTTTGATAGTAGACCTGCCTTCTCAACGTTGCTGAGGACTTTCTGCTTCTCTAGTTTCTTGAAGACATCCACTTCAACTTGTTCACTACCTTCGTAAAATATTCCTGCGCCAAACCATTGCTTGCTCCAGTTCTTATCATATTTGTTTACCTGCACCAGTGTGGATAAAACAAAGTGTTCATTTATGAAATGGTAATTCATGATACATAGCCAGTAGCAACCTAAGTAATGCCATATGGGTGAACTGAGTAGATTCTTAAAGGGGAAAAAATGATGTATGAGAATGACTGAAATAATTCTCCATGTCCCAAAAACGAATCTCACATATCATATCAGTCATTTTTTCCCCTTTCACAACTGAAATTACCCACAGAATTGCATGATGTTCCATGCTTAGCTGCCATCTAACATCAAAATTATTATCGGACTCCAAGGAACGAAGTTTACATACAATTTTACAGGCATATAAACCCCAAATTTATCAAGCATTCAGCAAGAAAATGTACAAATGCAACGGCTACCGCATCATAAGGGTCTGAGAAGCTCACAATGTTAAGTTGACTGAGCCAATAGGCTACAACAAGCTGACATTTTGAACTTATTTAACCATTGTGTCAAGCACAACCATTGAACATTATTAATTTTACTTACTAATAAGGCATTACAAATAAGGGGCCTGATCCTCGGCAATCATTTGCTGGATAAAAATAAGGGGCCTGATCCTCAGCAATTATTAATAACTGCAGCTCGACACTTTTTTTTACCAAAACACAACGATTGAAACTCACCAGCCTTCATCATCTTCTATCACCGCTCCACTGCTCTGCTCCAGTCAACTCTAGTACCTTCCACGACCACTCCAATCCCATCATTCAATCTCTTCCATACCACCTCTCCTAACAAAAAAGAACGGTAACTTTCTCTCACACCCCAGACAAAAACTCATATTTTCACACTTTCTTTTTTCCACGTGCATTTCATCAAACACTTAACACCCATCTTAAAAAATCAAAACTTTACCGCTTTTCTCCTCAGATCTACATCTAACAAGCTCATTAGTATGGTTTTTTACAGATCGGAATATTCTTGACACGAGGTCGTTCTTGAAGGGGATCGCATTAACCGGCTACTGGCGATGACCGTGGACATAAATAAAGAAGCTGGGATGTCTATCACCCAACAATATAATGTTTGAGCGGAAACAGAAGTATTGAGATATTCTAAGACTAATAATGGAGATAATCTTTTAAATTATTGTGTTTCGGTGGAGGGAAGGTGGAACCGCAGTTATTAACCGCGGTCCCCTACACGAGCCGTGGTTGATCAAGGGCTAAGAAATCATTTGTTGTATAAGCTTCTATTTGGCAAATGATTGCCCTTGATTAGCTCCCTACAAATAATTATCATACACATACATAACCAAATAAATTTAACCAAACTTTCTATCGACATACCACTTACTACATTACTATCTACAATCCAACATTCCAACCCAAGTATACTACTTAAATGTAAAATCCACATTAGCTTATATATTCCAAAATCCAAATAATCCAACTAGTATGTATTAGTCTGTGGTGGGTTGTTCAGTCCGGTATACAAACTCGTGTTATTAACAAACTAAAAAGTACATGCTTAATAAATTATTACATCCTTAACTAAATATATAGTAGTTATGCATATACCTTCTTTTGAGGTGCCATGGCAAGAAATCTTGGGGCATGTTTGGATGTCGAAAAAAGGCGACCAACCTGAAACTGAGAAGAAAACAAAGACTCTGCATTTCTTCTAAGAGAAGCAATGGAAGAGGCAGCTGCCATTGTTGTTGCGGTCATTAATGGTGATTTATTTTTGCTCCAGAAGGCTAGTCTTTCTGCTTTGTAATATCTGTTAGTATCATAACAACCAATCAATATATTCGTATCTCTATCTGCAACTTATTTATACCATAGACTTATATTACATTTACATACTTGTGGTTTGAATAATTAGCTGCATTATTGTGTTTTTTGGATGAGGTACACTTTAGACCCTCATGCATTCATTTAATTGGATTAACGGGTTAACCAGGTTATTCGTTGCGTCTAAATGAATCGAATTTATTAGTAATTTTTTTTTAATTATATTGTATAATTCAAATATTTTTATTTGCGACAAATATTATAAAATATGTTAGCATGTTATTTGTGTCACACATTGATCAATAATATTTTTGTATAATTAACTAGTATTGAGTTCGTTAAAAATACTATTTAATTGGACTAACTGAAAACTATATATATATACCACTAGTAGAATATTACAATATATATTATTTTATAACGCATATTATTCTCATGTTTAGCAATCTAAATATATATGATGTCTGTATCTCCAATTAAAAAATAGTTTACATTGGACTTTTTCCTAATTAATTAATATGTTTATATAATTTTTATCATCACTTGAAAGAAAAAATTCAGAATGTAAGTATAAAATTATTTATCCAGCATTTATAGATATTGTATTTAAAATATTATTGTTAAACAAATTAAAGTAAAAATATTTACAAAAGATCCGTTTATAAAATTAATTATATTTTAGATGCATCAATCAGGTCAGACTTAACAATATATTGGATATCCAATTTAATGTTATCTAATCCGTGACTAACGGACCGAATATGATTTTTTAGGAACAAATCTGATCAACTAACGATTTAATAAAAACTAAATTCGATTAGATTCGATAAGATCTGGTATGGATTTAGTATTATCTGAGCCATTAACTATTTATATAATATTATATAAATTATATTTAAAATATTATAATTTTCAAGTCGTTAAGAGAATGGTAGTAGTCGAGTTTTTGATTATTACTCCCTCCCTTTCAAAATAGTAATCTTGTTTTGACTTTTAAAAATCAAATTAACTTAATTTTGACTACAATTTACGTATATTATATTATTAAAAAATATTTAAAAATTTACATCATTATAAAATATAAATGATATACTTTAAAATATATTTTTCAAAATTTTGAAATTTTACACTGATAATAATTAAAACTTAGTCAAAGATGAGTCAATTTAATTTTGAAAAGTCAAAATAAGACTATTATTTTAAAACAAAAGGAGTATTTGCTTTACTTGATTTTGAAATGAAGGTTTTACCTATGTCAGATAACGGGGGAGCTTGAAGTGGTTGTAGTAGAGAAATAATACTTGTTATATTGGTACTTCAATTACTTATGTTCGTGGTTGAAATGTTCGAAGAGGTTGCTTTAAATTACTAAATACTCATTAGTAATTCAAGTCATGAAAGTAACCTCTTCCAACAATCCAACCATGAACATAAGTAGTTGAACCTAACAAGTATCTAGGCTTAATAAAAAAAACCTTGTATGTTATATAATATATTGTGTTGTATAATATGTAAGACGATGTAAGGATAACATGAAAAAAAATAGATATTTGCTCCAATTTTTTTAATCTATGTACAATAACATAAAAGTAACTTCAAAACTAACAATAAAACATCATAATCAAGAACAAGATTAAGATCGATCAAAATATCAATATTATTAGTATTGAACCAAATATATATATCAGTACCAATAAAAATTTAAAAATTATTATAGCTAATAAATTACAAACTATTAGTACACATTGCCAATTTATTAGGACAATTTTTTACGTCATGTTTGGTACCCGTTGTAAGACTTGGTTTGAGAAATAATCGGGTTTAAAATTACGTAATTAATCTCCAAGTTAATCTATATTTTTTCAATCCTCGTTATTACTCTCATGTGTCCATGCACTATACGTAGGGTCGTAATTCGCGAGCTCGCCACGCTCAAACTCCTTTAAGTGAGCTCGACTCGGCTCATTTAGTTAAACGAGTCAAATTCGGGCAGAGGTTCCTGCTCGTTTAAGTTAATCGAGCGAACTGAGTATACCCGAAACTCGATTACGCCTTACGTCCGGCTCGAAACTCGCGAGTTTGTTTCGGCTCGACTCGAACTCCAAACTCGAGAGCTTGTTTGCAAAAATAATTAAAAAATAAATTAATTCATATATATTCAATCAAATTAATTTTTTATTTTTTAAAATAAATAAGTAAATAAAGTCTGACTCGTATAACTAAATAAAGTCCAAAATTCGTGAGCTACCCGACTCGGCTCGTTAAAGACCGCCTCGTATAATTCACGAGTATACTCGACTCGGCTCATGAAATAACCGAGTCGAGTTCGGTCATAAAATCAGGCTCGTTTATTTCAACGAGTCGACTCGCCCGACTCGATTAATTCTAGCTCGAATTACGCCCGACTCGAAACTCGACTCGAATTACATCCCTAACTATACGTTGGATGCTTCTCACACTATGTAGTCTTTTTTTAATTAATTTATCAAAACTAAAGCGCTTTTTACTAACAACAAATAAGCATAGATTTATACCATGAAAGGATGCAAGCAACATAAGCGGCATTTTTAAAATTAATATATTATTAATTTTTGTTTATTACAATTATTGAAAAAGTAATTTGTATATTCTTGTTCAATTATAAAGATATTTTGCAATTGGTATGTTATTTCCCAAAATAATGTCAATATTTTTAGAAGGGGGGTTGAATACAAATTATCAAAACTTTTGTTGTTTTAATATTTGTTCTTAATGTTTGAGTATTTTAGAGAATATGTATAAACAAAATGAAACTGAAAATAATCTTGAACAAAGAGGTTTTAAAATTACTGATGGATTGGTTTTTCCATCAATGTATATTTTTGCTCAATGTTCCTAGGTTAATAAAAACCTAGCTTCATTTTTAAAAGGTTAGAAAATAAACAAATTGTTCTTACAAAGTGCTCTAAGGCTGAACAGTTGATTCAAAAGATATTGTCTAACTTGTATATTTCTAACAATGCTACCACACTTGTTTATATACCAAAAGTGTGTTTTTACGATGCCTATTTTAGGATTATTTCTATCTTATCTTTGTTTTTACCTTTTTCTGTTTTAGAAAAGGTTTGAAAGACAACTTCAGTTTGAGTCTTCACAGTCATCATAGATTGTCTTCCATAGGTGTGCTTTTGTCCTTTGAATCTCTGACAGATAACTTTTTTGTCCTTGTCTCAATCAATTGATAATTTGATGTTAAGCATATCAATTGATTCTTCTTTTTATTCATCAACTGATATTCTTCTTCGATTGATCTCTATATCCATCGATTGATAAAAGATGACTTATCGATTGATAGATGTTATCAATCGATGGGTTTTCACATCAGTTGATGGTCTTCAATATTGTCTTGGCTTTTTCAATTGATCTTTTATCCATCGATGCTTCAATATCAATTGATCATCCTTCACTTGTATAATTTCCTGTCTTCAAATAATTACAATTTGACAGTCTAAGTTACACATCAATTGATGACCTATATCAATCGACTCTAACATCAATTGATGAGTATAATATCAATTGACTTACATATTATCGATTGAAATAGACTAAGTACACTTATGCTACAATTCATATTATCAGTTGATTCACATAAATATTTCCAACTGATAAATGGTTTCCTGATCAATTGATATTTATATTTTCTATTTCAATTGATCAGTTACATTAATTAAAATTTATATGATTCTAAGATTAAAGTTATCATCAAATTACATGTAGATTCCTAACAATCTCCCCCTATTTGTGTCTGTGACATGAACAAGCATAAATCTACATGATAAAAAAACCCTTAATTATTTTCATTCAGATAAAATCAAGAAATTTAAATAGCACTTTGAATTTTGGAAGTACCAGTTGATGAATAATTTCTGCAAACAGCTCTAATGTCTTCATGATCTTCATAATCCCACTATCTCTTCTTCTTTCTCTTCTCAGCATTTTCCTTTAATTGTCTCATGAAAGAACTCATCAATATTGCTTCATCTCTACCAGTTTCTCCAATTCGCCTCATTAGGTACTGAATTTCTTCATCTATGATTTTGTCCATATATTTGCAGATATCAAAGAACTTTGTGTTGCCCTCCACATCTGTAAAAATCATGACATATTTTGGCTCCAACACCACCTTCTTGACTTGTGACTTTCATAGATTAAGGGGTGAATCAGGTTCATCTTCTGCCTTTGATCTCCTTAGCTTTGAGATTTGATGTTGAATTACCTGAGAAATTGTTGTATTGAGTTTATATTTTCTATTGAGTAGAGGTAGAATGGTCTCCAGGACACTGTAGCTTTGCTTCATTATCACCTTCATTGAGTAAGTGATTTTTGCTCTATTTTCATATTCCAACCTCATTGATTCTTCTTGGTTAGAGGTTGAAGGGTGAGTACTTACTCCTATCAACCCTTTTTCACTTACCACTGGTATCCCTTTCATGTCATATCCTTCAATTGTCACCTCCACATTGATTTCTTCTTGTTGAATTTGGAGATTTTCCTGAACCACTTTTTCTTGAGTAGAACTTGACTTTTTCTTAGCCATGATTATTTTCCTCTTTTTTCTTAGTGGTTATTCTACTAATTGATCTTCCATATTCCATTGAATTTCAATTTGCCTAACAATTTCTTCATTTTCCTTTTCTCTTCTTGCAGTATCTGAAATTCCTGAAAAAATGTCCCATTGAAGAAGCTTCTGAACAACTGGCTTTTCTTTTGGTTTTCTTCTTCAATCATTATGTGTTTTCCCTTTTTTTATCTTCAAGGGCTTCAAGATCAATTAGAAAGACTTTTGCATTTGAATTACTTTCTTTGGTAGCCTTCTTTGCATTTTCATTTACCACTCTTGTCTGAGCAATGAACTCTTCCAAGTTTCCTATTTCTGTTGCCTTTTTCACCAACTCAGTGCTCTTCTATAGATCTTCAATTCTTTTCTTTTCCCTCTCAAACATTTCTTGAGTTTCTCTTTCCCTAGAAATTCTTCTAGATTCTAATTCATCTTCAAAGTTCTTCAAATCTTTCTTTTTCTGTTCTAAGTCATCTTTGGATGACTTAGATGACTTTGAAGATTGTCTATCCTTGTTACTCCCATTTTTGGTAACCCCCTTTGTTGCAATACCACTAATGCCACTTGATTTACCATCACCAGAACCACCAACACCGCTACCTTTGCCATCACTATCACCATCCTTCTTCTTAGTATTCTCCCTTTTTTTTGTTATCATCAATTTGAGGAGGTGATGGCATTCTGTCAAGAAATTTTTGAAGAATAGAAGCATGTAGACTCTGGCCTTTAATGATATCATCTATCTTCTTTTGTAGAGACCCCACTCTTATTTCCAAGGCTATAAAATTCTTGGATTCTTTGATCAACTTGTCCTTGATTTGAGCCATAGTATTCATTGGAAGCTTATCATCCAACCTTCTTTCCAATGTATCCTTGTTAGAAGTGATAGATTCCTTGATAATCTCCAATTCTCTCTTCACTCTTGTCACTGTAATCTTTTGAATCTTTAATGATTCCCTCATATAGTTGGCAATTCTCCTTTGAATGGGATCTTCAATTTCTACTTCCACCATTGTTCTCCTGTATTGAAAAAGAATCTCAGTTTCAGCAGCTTCTAAAGAAACATCAATGGTACTCATACATGGCTCTTCATCAGAATCATCTTCTAACTCTTCAGGTTTCATATAACATGTATATGTCGTATTGGCAATGATTTCCTTCAGATTCCTAGTCCTTTGCTCAGTGTGCTCAATTCCTAGAATTTGCTCTGTATTTCTGTTGGATGAAGTATCTAAATCCTGATATCTTGGATCAGGATGAATGAAGTTACTTGAATTCAATTCTCAAGCATCAACCTCTACATCATCAGTTTCCTTGTTAACTCCACTCCCACTTGTTTCATCATTATAGACTTCTCATATCTCCTTTACTCCTTCTTCTGACATTAATTCATTTTCCAACTCACATAAAAATAACATAATTATTTTATCTCTCTCACTCATCTCTCTATTTTGTATCAGGATCTCATCCTGGAATCTCACATCTCCCTCACTCATATCATGTGCACCTTCTAAGGTGGGGCCCTCATATGTTTCACTCTCATTCCTAGAAGAAATAGGAATGACCTCACTCACTCCCTCTCCTTTTTCCAGGTTACAATCTTGCCTCTCACTCAACTCACTCAATCTTAAGAGTATTTGTGCAACATCAATTGATTGAGTATCAATTGATGTATATAAATTATCAATCGAAGTGTTTGGGATATACATCGATTGATGCATACCCATCGATTGATCTTGAGTATCGATCGATGGCTTATCAGTCGATGGCTGAATATCAATTGATGAAGGAACATCAATTGATAGAGAAGAAACATTTGAGGAAATGACATTTAAAATGATATGTGAGATGGAATCCTGAATTTCCTAGGAAGAAAATTCAGGAGAGAGTGTTGGCTTCTCCTTGAATTACAAAGAAGGGGAATTTGAAAATGTCTGACTATCTATCAGAATATTTTCTGAAGAAATTTGATGAGATGGGGAAAGAAGAATAGAAGGGATTGGAATTGAGATAGAATGGGGCTGCATTTCATCATTTACATGAGATGCATCAAACTGACTTTAAGAAGGCTCCATCACAGTTTCATGTGATTTTGCAGTGTGTGTTCCCCCATGTGCAAATGTGACTCTTTTCTTTCTCCTTTCATATGATTTTGGGGTTTTAACTTGTGGTCCCTTTCTTGGTTCTGTGCCTCTGATTGTGGGCTCTTTTCAATATTACCATCCTTTTGAGAGGATGCCAATAGAGATGTGATATTTTCCTTATTAACATCCACAGTCTTTTGAGAGACTATGGAGTGGCTTGGATTAGGTTGCACTCTCACTCTCCTTATTCTACTGGGTTCTTTGATTTTTTCCAGTTCTCTCACCACTTATATCCTCCTCTAATCTATCTACCACAACATATGTTTTTCTTTTCTTTGATTTTACAACAACAGATTTTTGGGAACCTGTTGAGTTTGGCATTTTAGATTTGGATTTTGAAATAAGTTGTGTGGCTTGGGTAGGAGGGTTGTGGTCATTGCTAACACCCTTCATGGCCACAGAAGGCAAAGAAGTTTGGTGATTGGAAGAAGATAGGGTATAAATAAATACCTTAACAAATTCAGGGTAGATTAATTTCACCTCATTGCGGAGATTAATTCTCATCAGGTCCTTGAAAACTCTTTTATTTTTAGTCCAACACTCAAGAGTTTCAGTTTCCCTGCATATCTCAATTTCTTTGACAAAGTGGTTAATAAAAATCATGATAAATCTAGCATAGTATATATGATTAGACCTATCATGCTTCTTTCCTAAGTTAGCAGCAATTTCATGTACCAATATCGATGATAGATCATGATATTTTTCAAACAAGACATTATATATTATTTGTTGCATGCTAGATGTTATGACATCAAAATTACTAATTTTACCACAAGCATTTTATTATAGCATCAAAGAAATAAGACCAGTCTCTCCTAAGATGTTTTCTAATTACATGTCATAAATTAATGTCAGGATTTACATAATTAACAACCCTAAGCATGTTCCTAATATCTGATTCACTAGGTACATTATCAATATTATTAACAGGAAAATCTAAATATTCATTTAAAATTAAAGTAATAAGTATATACTTTTGTCCTTTGCAATTAAATTTGATGCTTGAGAAGTCATCAGCAACTTCTGCAGAGGTTCAAAACTCTACCACTAGATTGCAGATTATAATTGATGCTTCCTTCAATGCCTTTTGTACCTTGCAACTTCCCAGGAATTGCATCAATGGATAAAATTCCCTTGAAGCCTCTTCAACCACAATGTAAGCCACAAAATTATTTAGCTCGTAGATGAAACCGGCTTGTGATACTTTCTTGGATGAAGATGCTATTTCTTTGAGTAGAAGATTAAGATAACAAAAGCTTTGAAGATATTATGAAGATTGAGTACTTAGAAATTGAGAGAAAATTGAGTGCAGATAGAAAGGGTTAGAGATTGAGAGAGAGAAATAGATAAAGAAATTGTTAGTAAAATTGCAAGTAGGAATTAAAAGATGTTTTAATCTCACTATTTATATTTACTGAGTTCACAATCAATTTCTTACTCAAAATAGAACTTAATCGACCGTTGGAGGAAAAATAAAAAGTAGAAATTACCAATTTTGGCAATCGACTGTTATACATACATGAATGTATGTATCAATCAATTGATAAAATAAGTAATAAACGGCTAGATTTTGTACAGGTCGATTGATGACATGGACCCCTTAAATTCCAGGTCATCGATTGATAATTAACTTATCCATCGACACGTACTATTATCTGTCGATAAATAAATATATCATCAATTGATATATTTATTTGTCAATAGCTGAAAATATCCATTGATATGTAAAATGTTTATCAATTGATTATGGAAGAATCAATAGATTAACATAGTCAAGGGCTACAATCTAAAAAGCAATATATATATATATATATATATATATATATATATATATATATATATATATATATATAATTTGTCAGACATTTAATGGATTTAAACATAGTTAAGCATACCTAAATGACAGACCAATTTATTGAAAGTAGATTCATCTTAAGGTTTGGTAAAAATGTCTACAAGTTGTCTTTCACTAAGGACAAAATGTAATTCAACTGTACCATTCATTACATGTTCCCTAATGAAGTGATACCTTATGTCAATGTGCTTGGTTCTGGAATGTTGCACATGATTTTCTATTATTGCAATGGCACTTGTGTTATCACAGAAAATAGGAATCTTGTTCATGGTGCACCCATGTCAAATAGTTGATTCCTTATCCATAATATTTGTGCATAGCAACTTCCATCTGCAATGTATTCAGCCTCTGCAGTAGATGTAGACACTGAATTTTGCTTCTTGCTAAACCATGATACAAGCTTATTTCCTAAAAATTGACAAGTGCATGTGGTACTTTTTCTGTCAATCCTGTAACCTACATAGTCTGCATCTGAATAACGAATTATATCAAATCCAGAGTCTCTAGGGTACCAAATTCCAAGATTTGGTGTTCCTTTGAGATATCTGAATATTCTTTTTATTGCAATCAAATGAGATTCTCTAGGATCTGCTTGAAACCTAGCACAAGGGCATGTAGCAAACATTATGTCTGGCCTATTTGAAGTTAAATAAAGTAATGAGTCAACCATGCCTTTATAACTTGAAATGTCCACTTTAGCTTCCTTAGTATTTAATTCAAGTTTAGTTGCAGTGGCCATTGGATTTTTTGCAGAAAAACATTCATTTAAATCAAATATCCTTAATAAATCAGAAATATATTTGGTTTGATTTATTAAAATACCATCTTTGACTTGTTTGACTTGCAAACCAAGAAAATAGGTAAGTTCTCCTATCATGCTCATTTCATATTTACTCTGCATCAACTTAGCAAACTTTTGACAAAGTTTCTCGTTAGTTGAACCAAAAATAATGTCATCTACATAGATTTGAACAAGAATCATAGAGCCACTAACATTTATATGAAAGAGAGTTTTATCAATAGTACCTCTTGTGAAGTGATTCTCAATCAAGAATTTAGATAATGTGTCATACCAGGCTCTAGGTGCTTGTTTTAATCCATAAAGTGCCTTGAGAAGATAGTATACAAATCCAAGATGGATAGGATCAATAAAACTTGGAGGTTGTTCTACATATACTTCTTCCTCTAGTTCTCCATTGAGAAAAGCACTTTTCACATCTATTTGATACACCTTGAAATTAGCATGAGCAGTATATGCTAGAAAGATTCTGATTACTTCCAACCTTGCAATTGGTGTAAATGTTTTATCAAAATCTATGCCTTCTTATTGTGAGTAGCCATTTGCCACTAATCTTGCTTTATTCCTTATCACTGTACCAGATTCATCCATTTTATTTCTGAACACCCATTTTGTACTAATGACAGACTTGTTCTTTGGTTTGGGCACCAGCTTTCATACCTTGTTTCTTTCAAACTGATTCAACTCATCTTGCATAGCAATTATCCAATCAGGATCATTCAAGGCTTCTTCAATCCTTTTTTGTTCTTCTTGAGACAGGAAGCTATTATACAAGCATTCATTTTGAGTTGTACTTCTAGTTTTGACACCATCATTTGCATCTCCAATTATCAATTCAAAGGGATGGCTTTTTGTCTATTTCCTTTGTGATGGTAAATTTGACCTTGAAGATGATGCTTCTTAATTATTAGAATTGTTATGATCATTGAGATGTGATTGATTATTTGAGAACCCTCCGGCTGAGATGGACACTCTACTTGAAGATTGTTGAGCAGAGTTATTATCCATCGAATGATTATCAATTGATGTATTATCAGTCGATTGTTGATTATCAACTGATAAGTTATCTGCTGATGCATTGACATCAATTGATGGGGAGTTTCTGGTTGATTTTTTAAAATTTCCACATCATCATCACTATCTTCATCATTTCTTGTTGATTCATTTTCAAAATGCAATAAGTCATGGTATCCTTCATCAAACAACCTTTGAATCTTCTTATCATCAAAGACTACATGCATAGATTCCATAACAATGTGTAATCTAATATTGTAGACTCTGTAAGCTTTGGTTGTTATTCCATATCCAACAAATATAGCTTCATCAGCCTTGGCTTCAAACTTTCCTAGATTTTCACCTTGATTTCTTAGTACAAAGTATTTGCAACCAAAGACATGAAGAAAATTAACTGTTGGCTTCTTGTCTTTCTTCATCAATTGATATGGTGTTTTTTCCTTGTATTTTATTGACCATGGAAATATTTTAAATGTAACAAGCAGTATTAATTGCTTCTTCCCAGAAATATGTAGGAAGTTTTGCTTCTTCTAACATAGTTCTAGCAGCTTCAATCAAGGTCCTATTTTTCCTTTCAACTACTCCATTTTGCTGTGGAGTCCTTGGAGTGATACCTTTTTCTTCACAGAATTATTTCATTGTTGTATTCTTGAATTCTGTTCCATTATCACTTCTTATTTTCTTGACCTTCTATCTAGTGCCATTGTCAACATTCTTCACATGATTGATAATGAATTTGTAATAACCCGTATTTTTAACGCTTGGGGTTATTAAGATTTTTGGATAAAATTTTTCATTTTTTTTTGATGAACGATTTTATGGATATTTATTTTTCCAGAGAATACTTGATATGTGAAGCTGTATTATTAATATACGGGGTATTCGAAAATATGCGTATCGGTGTTATGGTAGCATACGTAATAAATATAGGACTTATAATTATTTTAGTCCAATAAAATAAAGTTGAAGTTCTTTCGAAAGTTAGAACAGAGTTTGAGAAACGGTGTAAGTAAAAGGTGTTTATCCGGAGAATTGTTTCGTAAATTCTCGAAACAATTAAAGAGTATTAATTTAATGATTCTAAAATATATTAGAATCATGATATGAGATTTTAAGTTTTAAAACTTAGGTGGGACGAAAGAAAAGAGAATGAGAACGAGAGATTAAAACGTCGTCGGAAAATTACGCGACTATCGCACGAACCTTATTAAATAGCAAGCTTCCACCACACATTTACCAAAAAACAAGGAAAAATCAGATTTTTCCTCATTTCAAAAGCTCCATTCGGCAGATTTCTTTGAGGGAAGAAAAGAGCTAGCTAGCCTCCATGGTTTATGGTGTTCTATAGCTTAAATCGAAGGTATGATTACCACCTTGCTTCCTCTTGAATCTTACATCATTCCATCCATGAAATCTTTAGTTATGATCCATGGAAGATGACTGTGAACAGTAACTCCGAAAATAAAATTTTTGTTTCTTTGATTCTAGTGTTCCTATGGCTTGTTAGATGATTGATTAGTGATGTATGTGTTATGGGTAGTGTAGAACAAGCTCGGTTGGCCATGAAAACACTTAATTGTTTGCTTGATTTTCAAACTTTAATTCTTGAGCTAAACTGATTTTTATTGCTTGGGGTTGTAGTATGTTGATTGTTGGTGTTGTTTGAGGTGTTGGGATTGTTAGTTGGTTGATTTGGAGTAGAATAAAAATGGAAAACGATGAGTTAATAAACGAAACCATGCCAAAATTTTGCTAAATGTTACTGCAGTAACTGTCCAGAAAAATCTGGGAACAGTTGGTCACTGCTCTTGGCTTATGGATGATATGGTTAGATAGTAGATAGTCTCTAGATCGTTTGAGCGCTAATTTTGCGTTATTCGGAGTTACGAGTCAAAAGTTATGAACGTTTTAGTAACGGTAGCGCAGGAAATGGAAATCCTGTTTTTGTCCAACTTTGAGGCTATGATTGGACTAGCTACGGAGCTTAATAAAATCCGAAACTTTTATGGGAGATTCTTTGACAGTCATATAAGACCCCAGAGAAGAAATCGTGTCAAAATGATTAATTTCCGATTTATTAAAAATGATAGAAAACAGGGTGTTTAAGTGAGATGAACATAAGAAAAGGTTGAACAACCGTTTTGGGGAACGATTTCGAGCAAGATAGAGGACTTGTCTCGAGTCGACCCAGTAACGAAAGTTGTTAAGGAACATCATGAATACATGTTGGTATATAAAACTTGATTAAAAATCATTGACACGATAGTTTTACGAGTAGCTAAAGTAGGTTCGATGAGATGAAATATCGGGAATAATAAGAGTTAATAAAACGAAAAAGTGCAAATTGTAATGACCATAATTGGACTCGATATAGGTTTGTGGATTAGTATCGTGGTCCTAGCTTATCAAAATCATGAGATTTTATAATTGTAAAGCAAATGTTAGTACTTCATACAAAGTGGTTATGATTAGTAGAGTTAATTAGTTAACTCGAGTAGAAAGACTAACCAAAGTTCTTATATCTATTGATAGAACTTCTGGATTACAAGTGGGATCATGGATATGCATCATGGACACCAGGCAAGATTTCTAACTCCATTCTTTTATTCTATATAAGAATATTTTGATTCCTGTTAATGCAAGTTCTATAAACTCTGATCTTATAACAAGTTTATTGGTTATAAGTCTGTGGTGCTTGGAAATCTTATTTAATTATTGACTTGTATCGTTGATTAATTTGTTTGTTCGCGCCTCTGAACTCTCAAAAGTTAGAGGACGCTTCCTGTCAGTTTTGCATAACTGATTTCCGTGTCGAGTACATTTCTTTGGTACTTGACAGACAACCGGGAGTAGTGTATTATCTCTCGACTATTAGTCGATACTATCCAGGGATTCTCCCTGGAATATAAGTTTTGGGGACAATAAGTATTATTGGTTAGGGATTAATCAAGTTGATTAATATCCCTTCGATATTTTAAATAATATTTAGTTTTATTAAATATTATTTAAAAGGGTATATATCTAGTATTTAATGTTGATTAAATACATTCAACTCATTTTGAGTTATTTAAATATTGTTTAAGATTGATTAAATATTATTTAAATATTTTGGATTATTTCAAAGTATTTATCTTGATTAAATACTTTTGATTCTTTTGGGAATATTTAAATATTATTTGAGATTGAATAAATATTATTTAAATATATTGATTCATTTAAAACTATTTAAATATTAAATAGTCTTGATTAAATCCTAATTAAAATATTTTAATTATTTTAAAATATTTTCAGGGACTATTCTAGGTTCAGTAATTATTGATTAAATATTTATTGGATCTTTAAAAATATTCCGGAGTTATCAAGAAAATTCTTAAAACATTATTTTTCATTAAATAATAAATACTGAGCTATGACTCGGATATTTTATACTTACTTTGAGTCGATAACTCCATGTTAGGGAAGGAATATCCCACTTTAACATTCTTTTTATTTAAACTGGTGCCTGTAGGGACCATTAATTTACCTAAAAGTATTATATTTTCGTGGGGTGTATTTTATCACCTATTAGCGACTCCCCGGTCGTGATCTTGATTTTATATCCATTCGTTGACCGAAAGTCAACCCACACATATAAAGAGATTACTTCCACCTCGTTTCGGGAGTTAATCTACTATCGAACATTGAAATCCTGCCAAAATTTGTTATTGTTCTGGAAGGTCGTATTAAATTCCCTTCCACACCTTGATTCGAATATTTCCTAAAAAGCTTTGTTGTTGTTCTGGAAGGTCGTATTAAATTCCCTTCCACACCTTGATTCGAATATTTCCTAAAAAGCTTTGTTGTTGTTCTGGAAGGTTGTATTAAATTCCCTTCTAAGACTTGTTGATTGTACTCAAAAGGGAACTGGAGATATAAAGTGTAAGAGGCTTGTGTGCGGCACAGTCCATCTAGCGTAAGAGGCCGAATGACGCACGGTCCAGCATTTAAAGGCCCATGTGTTGCCTAGGGTGATGACCAGTATAGGATCATCCTTCTGCTAGTAGTAAAGGTTACTTAACTATTGTACTATACGACTGATCATCGTGTACAATAGGCGTGGTGGATGCTCCAGTATCTTCTTTTCTTCCAATTGGAATTTGACATTAACACTGTAATGAAGGCCTAGGTGCTAAGTTACTGATAGTGTTAATGGGAACTGTTGAACTTTCATTGGTCCTACACTAAGGATAGTATTAATGGGAACTGTTGAACTTTCATTGGTCCTACACTAAGGATAGTGTTAATGGGAACTGTTGAACTTTCATTGGTCCTACACTAAGGATAGTGTTAATGGGAACTGTTGAACTTTCATTGGTCCTACACTAGCGATAGTGTGAATGAAAATTGTTGAGCTTTTATTGATTCTTTTCGCAGTATCTTGAACTGCCTTCTTATTGATGCTCGAATAAATGGTACTCTGTGGTTGATGCCATTGTGCTAAATTGTCGATTCTGTTGTTCCCAAAACTGTGAATCTTAAATTGTGGTATCGCAGTAACTTGAACTGCATACTTATGTTGAAAATCTTCTTGCATCGTAAACTCTGATTCATTTATTGTCGAAACATATTTCGCTAAACTTTCTGCTGGAAAAGCATTGCAAATTATCTACTGATATTGTTGGACATCGCGTTGGTATAAATATTAGTTGCCACCCTTTCCTTGGTGCAAGTTACAAAATATTCTAATATATATCTTGCTGTGCATTCTTTGGCTCATTCTTGTTTTTGCAAATTTTAAATCTTGCAGTAAGACAGGTCCATCGGATGCAAAGGAAAGAAGAGGCTCGAGCTTGAGTTAGTCAGGTTCAAGGCTTCTACAGGTTGTGTAAGCTAGATAGGATTGCAGTTTAGAATCCTAAGACTTGTTGTAAAATATGTAATGTAATAATAAATGTTGAAACAACGAGATCCTGAGTTTATTACAGTTGAATTATAATAACTGTTATTATTTTAAGTTCGTTTTCTGAGACTATGGCTCGAGTTGTGTATTTGGATTGGGGTCACCAGGATATGTTGTGATATAATTGTTAAGCAGGTAAGTATTTTATTGTGGAATTGGATTGTGATGGCCTAGATCCCTGACCCCGGATCTGGGGGTGTCACAGAAGTGGTATCAGAGCTCTGAGTCATAGTACTTAGATACGAGAGAGTTAAGAGTTATATATATGTAAGATAGGAGTTCGTATTAGACTACCGGATGTAGTGCCAATGAATGAGACAGAACCTTGACAAGTACCTTAAGTTAGTAATGTCAAGATCATGGAGAACTTTTTAGGTTATAATTTTTGTGCCGGATTCGAGGAATTGTTCCTAAATAGGCAATGACCCGGTATTTGTAAGACTAACGAGGAGTATGATGGATTTAAGGATATTATTGATGTTTGTTTGAGGATGAGGAATACGAGGATTTTGTTGAAGATTCTATGAGAATAAAAAGTAAAGTATCAATTTAGATGATGTATGGTATGAATACAATGTAGAGTCGCAACAAAGAGTTAAGATACACACTTGATGTAGTCTTTGAGTATATTAAGGATTTTGGATTAAAGTAAGCCCTTGGGATAGAGATGATTGCCACATTGCAATTATGATGGTTAGGTTAACCAGTATAGATGAGCTATTGCATAAGTGCTTGTATGAAGCTCCTTCTTTCAAGAAGTGGAATTCTGGACCAGAGAGGGGTTCGAGTAGTTATTGATGATGAAATGGTTTGAGTTGAGATATGAGGTTCGAGAAAAAGTCTCGTAACCGAATTATAGATCCATAAGTGCGGCTTAATTGAGACTACATATAGCGGATAAAATATTCATCCTTTTGGCAATAATCCGAAGAGTAGTGTGCATTTCAGTAAATCCTTGTTAATGTTATGGAGCAAATGAGATTGATGGTCCAAGGTAGTGGTCGTCAATATTGTTGTTGACTAACTCTGAGGATGCTCGAGAGTACCCATACATATATAGTGATTCTAGTTATCGCCTGTTGATATACATTTTATATTCTAGATGAATGACTAGACGTTGATGTTTGAGGTCATTAGAGGACAAAGATTGTTTTGAATGTTTGGGGATTTGTTTGGTTGAGTTTGATGTTGGGTTTTAATAACCAAATGCGTAGTCGGATTATGTCTGATTGAGTTATGAGACTGAGCTAATCTATGTTTTTGTTCCTCTAGAACGTTATCGAGTCGGAGTATTGTGAATTAAAGGAGTTTGTCATACGTACAATAGTATTTATCTTGAGAAATTAAATGATGGATTGGGCGTGTTTGGTGCTCAGGGTTATATTTCAACCCACAAAGAGTTATAATAGGACTAACGGTAGCGACCATAGAATGACCAAATTGTATAATATTACCCTGTTTCCCTACCTTGCAACATATAAAGTTACTTTATGCTGATCAAAATTTCGGAAGAGAAATTGGTGGAGACCTAATAAGGTCGTTGATTCAACGAGAATTCCTATGAACTTTATTGAACAAAGATTTCTTTAGCCGTGAATATTTCCTGTATTACGTAACTGTCCCTAAGTAGTTGGAAATTCAGATGTAATTGAAGTTTAGACCTGAAACAAGAGTGTGTTAGATTATGAATTGAAATTTACAGTTATTGGCAAGATTGTCACCTCGAATGTTGGGGATTCAATTAGATCCTTAGTGTTGGAAATAACTACTATATAGATTCAATAAGTGGTTATAGAGGGAAGTTGAAATGAAATGGTTGAGAAAGAGACATGGAGAAAAAGAGAATTTGAGGAACAACATATATAGAACTACCATGAACTTTTAACTAGGAAGAAAGAACAGTGGATTAAGAAATCTGAGCGTGTTGGAGTACAGTTAATTATGGTTCACCCAAGTCAATCAAGACCTCATTTACTAAACAGTGAGACTGATATTGGGAAATATGTGAAATGGACAACAAGCGGCTACAATTATAAAGTCTAGATGTTATGAGAATGATTGCCCTAAAAGAAGGGATATCATGTTTTAAATATGGAGAATGAAGGAAAAGTAATATGGTATCAAGATTGACTAGCGTACCGGTTTGACACAGATTTAAGTCCCTTCCAAATTGAAGAATTGATGTGGTGTTAAGAATGGACAATTGTCCCAAATAAGGATGTTCAAACTAATGCTAATGATAAAATAGTGAAGTTAAGATTACTCGATATTGGATAAAGTTGAGATTTGAAGACAGAGATAAATTGAGAAGATTTAAATTACGATTCGATTGAAAAGTATAATATGCTTTGGATGTTAAATGTGGGTCACCCGTAATGGATACGGAAAAAAAAATGAAATATTCAATAAGGAGAAGTACGCAGTAGTTAAAGAATTGGAGGATGTAACCCTTAGCGATATTTTGGGGTTATCACCCATTAGAGATTATATCATTCGTCATTGACCTAGTGTTACTATGAGGTGCACATGTTTTATTTGTAAAGGAAATGAATAGCGACATGAGACCGCACATACCTTGGTGAGAATGGATTAAGTGAATTGATTAAGTTATCAATCAATTTTGGATATCTATAAAATGGATAGACATAATATTCGACCACTCGAAGAAGTTAGTCTACTGGTAAAGATATATGGAGGATAGGTTATCACTAATTAAAGAATTATCTAGATAGTATGCCCAGGATGGCATTTAGCACGCGATAAGGACAATATGAGTCTTTGATGAGAAGGGTTGTATTAATGAAGGCACCTATACCATTTAAGGATTTCATTGGAGTTTTAAGAAATAATTGGACAAGTTATCAAAGTCTTCATAGGGGTTATTTTGATTTGCTCAAAGATTAAAGATGAAGAACCCGAAGGGGGAAATGTATGTAGCCTTGGAAATATTAAGAGAAAAGAGATTGGATGCCAAATTCTCTAAGTGTGAGTTTTGGTTAAATAAGTTTAAATTTTGAGACATATAGTATGTGGTGAAGGAAATTTCAAGGAAATTAAAGAATAGATGGGTAACGGCCGTTGTTGCGACTACCAGATGATAAAAGGTAAATCTTGTAATTATTAATGACATGTCTTTTGAGGGATTTGATGGTGTGCAGAAGCAACATAGTAGAAATAATTTCATATGCGTCTGAGTAACTGAAGAAATATGGATTAAGGTATCATACCTAAGAGTTAGAGCGATAGCTATAATGTTTGCACTTAAGTTTTGGAAATATCATTTGAATGGGTAGAAGTGGAGTAAGTACAAAGACAATAAGAGTCTTAAGGAGTTATTCATTCGGAAAGAATAGAAGTGGATAATAAGAAATTTGGGGATTTTGTCAATAGGTTCCTAAATGAGTAGGGAACGTTGTATATTGAGTTCGTAATGCATTAAGGAATGAAAATTTCAAAATATACTTCCTATCCCTTTCAAAATCATTTTCTTCTAAATGTTAACTATTTTTCATCCGATTGAGATGAACAATGCATATGGTGTGACTTCTTGTCTGTGTGACAAAAGTCTGGTGGGCAACCACTCGATTATGTATTATAAACCAGAAAGTACTAAAGACTGGCCATCTTGAGTACAAATATGGTTGTTCTCAGTCATATCTAAATTATTTTCTTTCTTATTTATCATATACATTAAAAATGAGTTTATTGATTTACAAACTACCCTGATCATTTGTTTTGATGATCTTCGTTGAAAAGATCTCTATTAAAATTATGTACAAGGTTATCTTATATAGAAAGTTTGTACCTTGGATTTCAAAAAGGAGTGGTGGTAGTTACTTACTACGGTTAGAGCTTTTATACGACTCTGGTTACCACTCATATATAGTCATGCCACCTTACGAAGTTTAGTGCGAACGAAAATGTCGAACTACCTTGTGTTAGAGACCAAAACGATGAATGATAGATGACTGTGGATATGGACCGGTTTGACAGTCATGGGATACAAGTTTTAGTATGGGAAGCGATTAATGACAACTCAAAGTAGACAAAGCGAATTTGGTGACCAAGCCAGGAAAGGCAGAGAGTGTGAAGCGAGAGACTTCATATTGCTGAAAGCATTATCGCGGAAAGAAGTAACGAGATTTAGTAAGAAAGAGAACTTAAGCTCGAGGAGTATTGAATCTTTCAAGGTCTCCAAGTACATTAAGAAGGTGTGTACGAAGCGATATTCTTTCCCAAAATTTTAAGGAATCAATCGTGTGTATCATACGTTGGTGCTGGGACATTATAGTGCAGACATTAGACGTGCGTTAGAATACAAAATTATAGATACCATCGACTAAATAGAGCAAATGGTGAAAAATGAAGTAATAATGCTGAGGAGGTTGTACGAAACCAAAAAGGTTGGAGTCTCAACCTAGGAATTAGAAAGCGAGGTGTGAAAGTAGTAACCACAGTTGTTCGCACGTAAATTCCGAGGACAGAATTCTTTTAAGGAGGGGAGACTGTAATAACCCGTATTTTTAACGCTTGGGGTTATTAAGATTTTTGGATAAAATTTTTCATTTTTTTTTTTGATGAACGATTTTATGGATATTTATTTTTCTAGAGAATACTTGATATGTGAAGCTGTATTATTAATATACGGGGTATTCAAAAATATGCGTATCGGTGTTATGGTAGCATACGTAATAAATATAGGACTTATAATTATTTTAGTCCAATAAAATAAAGTTGAAGTTCTTTCAAAAGTTAGAACAGAGTTTGAGAAACGGTGTAAGTAAAAGGTGTTTATCCGGAGAATTGTTTCGTAAATTCTCGAAACAATTAAAGAGTATTAATTTAATGATTCTAAAATATATTAGAATCATGATATGAGATTTTAAGTTTTAAAACTTAGGTGGGACGAAAGAAAAGAGAATGAGAACGAGAGATTAAAACGTCGTCGGAAAATTACGCGACTATCGCACGAACCTTATTAAATAGCAAGCTTTCACCACACATTTACCAAAAAACAAGGAAAAATCAGATTTTTCCTCATTTCAAAAGCTCCATTCGGCAGATTTCTTTGAGGGAAGAAAAGAGCTAGCTAGCCTCCATGGTTTATGGTGTTCTATAGCTTAAATCGAAGGTATGATTACCACCTTGCTTCCTCTTGAATCTTACATCATTCCATCCATGAAATCTTTAGTTATGATCCATGGAAGATGACTGTGAACAGTAACTCCGAAAATAAAATTTTTGTTTCTTTGATTCTAGTGTTCCTATGGCTTGTTAGATGATTGATTAGTGATGTATGTGTTATGGGTAGTGTAGAACAAGCTCGGTTGGCCATGAAAACACTTAATTGTTTGCTTGATTTTCAAACTTTAATTCTTGAGCTAAACTGATTTTTATTGCTTGGGGTTGTAGTATGTTGATTGTTGGTGTTGTTTGAGGTGTTGGGATTGTTGGTTGGTTGATTTGGAGTAGAATAAAAATGGAAAACGATGAGTTAATAAACGAAACCATGCCAAAATTTTGCTAAATGTTACTGCAGTAACTGTCCAGAAAAATCTGGGAACAGTTGGTCACTGCTCTTGGCTTATGGATGATATGGTTAGATAGTAGATAGTCTCTAGATCGTTTGAGCGCTAATTTTGCGTTATTCGGAGTTACGAGTCAAAAGTTATGAACGTTTTAGTAACGGTAGCGCAGGAAATGGAAATCCTGTTTTTGTCCAACTTTGAGGCTATGATTGGACTAGCTACGGAGCTTAATAAAATCCGAAACTTTTATGGGAGATTCTTTGACAGTCATATAAGACCCCAGAGAAGAAATCGTGTCAAAATGATTAATTTCCGATTTATTAAAAATGATAGAAAACAGGGTGTTTAAGTGAGATGAACATAAGAAAAGGTTGAACAACCGTTTTGGGGAACGATTTCGAGCAAGATAGAGGACTTGTCTCGAGTCGACCCAGTAACGAAAGTTGTTAAGGAACATCATGAATACATGTTGGTATATAGAACTTGATTAAAAATCATTGACACAATAGTTTTACGAGTAGCTAAAGTAGGTTCGATGAGATGAAATATCGGGAATAATAAGAGTTAATAAAACGAAAAAGTGCAAATTGTAATGACCATAATTGGACTCGATATAGGTTTGTGGATTAGTATCGTGGTCCTAGCTTATCAAAATCATGAGATTTTATAATTGTAAAGCAAATGTTAGTACTTCATACAAAGTGGTTATGATTAGTAGAGTTAATTAGTTAACTCGAGTAGAAAGACTAACCAAAGTTCTTATATCTATTGATAGAACTTCTGGATTACAAGTGGGATCATGGATATGCATCATGGACACCAGGCAAGATTTCTAACTCCATTCTTTTATTCTATATAAGAATATTTTGATTCCTGTTAATGCAAGTTCTATAAACTCTGATCTTATAACAAGTTTATTGGTTATAAGTCTGTGGTGCTTGGAAATCTTATTTAATTATTGACTTGTATCGTTGATTAATTTGTTTGTTCGCGCCTCTGAACTCTCAAAAGTTAGAGGACGCTTCCTGTCAGTTTTGCATAACTGATTTCCGTGTCGAGTACATTTCTTTGGTACTTGACAGACAACCGGGAGTAGTGTATTATCTCTCGACTATTAGTCGATACTATCCAGGGATTCTCCCTGGAATATAAGTTTTGGGGACAATAAGTATTATTGGTTAGGGATTAATCAAGTTGATTAATATCCCTTCGATATTTTAAATAATATTTAGTTTTATTAAATATTATTTAAAAGGGTATATATCTAGTATTTAATGTTGATTAAATACATTCAACTCATTTTGAGTTATTTAAATATTATTTAAGATTGATTAAATATTATTTAAATATTTTGGATTATTTCAAAGTATTTATCTTGATTAAATACTTTTGATTCTTTTGGGAATATTTAAATATTATTTGAGATTGAATAAATATTATTTAAATATATTGATTCATTTAAAACTATTTAAATATTAAATAGTCTTGATTAAATCCTAATTAAAATATTTTAATTATTTTAAAATATTTTCAGGGACTATTCTAGGTTCAGTAATTATTGATTAAATATTTATTGGATCTTTAAAAATATTCCGGAGTTATCAAGAAAATTCTTAAAACATTATTTTTCATTAAATAATAAATACTGAGCTATGACTCGGATATTTTATACTTACTTTGAGTCGATAACTCCATGTTAGGGAAGGAATATCCCACTTTAACATTCTTTTTATTTAAACTGGTGCCTGTAGGGACCATTAATTTACCTAAAAGTATTATATTTTCGTGGGGTGTATTTTATCACCTATTAGCGACTCCCCGGTCGTGATCTTGATTTTATATCCATTCGTTGACCGAAAGTCAACCCACACATATAAAGAGATTACTTCCACCTCGTTTCGGGAGTTAATCTACAATCGAACATTGAAATCCTGCCAAAATTTGTTATTGTTCTGGAAGGTCGTATTAAATTCCCTTCCACACCTTGATTCGAATATTTCCTAAAAAGCTTTGTTGTTGTTCTGGAAGGTTGTATTAAATTCCCTTCCACACCTTGATTCGAATATTTCCTAAAAAGCTTTGTTGTTGTTCTGGAAGGTTGTATTAAATTCCCTTCTAAGACTTGTTGATTGTACTCAAAAGGGAACTGGAGATATAAAGTGTAAGAGGCTTGTGTGCGGCACAGTCCATCTAGCGTAAGAGGCCGAATGACGCACGGTCCAGCATTTAAAGGCCCATGTGTTGCCTAGGGTGATGACCAGTATAGGATCATCCTTCTGCTAGTAGTAAAGGTTACTTAACTATTGTACTATACGACTGATCATCGTGTACAATAGGCGTGGTGGATGCTCCAGTATCTTCTTTTCTTCCAATTGGAATTTGACATTAACACTGTAATGAAGGCCTAGGTGCTAAGTTACTGATAGTTTTAATGAGAACTGTTGAACTTTCATTGGTCCTACACTAAGGATAGTGTTAATGGGAACTGTTGAACTTTCATTGGTCCTACACTAAGGATAGTGTTAATGGGAACTGTTGAACTTTCATTGGTCCTACACTAAGGATAGTGTTAATGGGAACTGTTGAACTTTCATTGGTCCTACACTAAGGATAGTGTTAATGGGAACTGTTGAACTTTCATTGGTCCTACACTAGCGATAGTGTGAATGAAAATTGTTGAGCTTTTATTGATTCTTTTCGCAGTATCTTGAACTGCCTTCTTATTGATGCTCGAATAAATGGTACTCTGTGGTTGATGCCATTGTGCTAAATTGTCGATTCTGTTGTTCCCAAAACTGTGAATCTTAAATTGTGGTATCGCAGTAACTTGAACTGCATACTTATATTGAAAATCTTCTTGCATCGTAAACTCTGATTCATTTATTGTCGAAACATATTTCGCTAAACTTTCTGCTGGAAAAGCATTGCAAATTATCTACTGATATTGTTGGACATCGCGTTGGTATAAATATTAGTTGCCACCCTTTCCTTGGTGCAAGTTACAAAATATTCTAATATATATCTTGCTGAGCATTCTTTGGCTCATTCTTGTTTTTGCAAATTTTAAATCTTGCAGTAAGACAGGTCCATCGGATGCAAAGGAAAGAAGAGGCTCGAGCTTGAGTTAGTCAGGTTCAAGGCTTCTACAGGTTGTGTAAGCTAGATAGGATTGCAGTTTAGAATCCTAAGACTTGTTGTAAAATATGTAATGTAATAATAAATGTTGAAACAACGAGATCCTGAGTTTATTACAGTTGAATTATAATAACTGTTATTATTTTAAGTTCGTTTTCTGAGACTATGGCTCGAGTTGTGTATTTGGATTGGGGTCACCAGGATATGTTGTGATATAATTGTTAAGCAGGTAAGTATTTTATTGTGGAATTGGATTGTGATGGCCTAGATCCCTGACCCCGGATCTGGGGGTGTCACAGAAGTGGTATCAGAGCTCTGAGTCATAGTACTTAGATACGAGAGAGTTAAGAGTTATATATATGTAAGATAGGAGTTCGTATTAGACTACCGGATGTAGTGCCAATGAATGAGACAGAACCTTGACAAGTACCTTAAGTTAGTAATGTCAAGATCATGGAGAACTTTTTAGGTTATAATTTTTGTGCCGGATTCGAGGAATTGTTCCTAAATAGGCAATGACCCGGTATTTGTAAGACTAACGAGGAGTATGATGGATTTAAGGATATTATTGATGTTTGTTTGAGGATGAGGAATACGAGGATTTTGTTGAAGATTCTATGAGAATAAAAAGTAAAGTATCAATTTAGATGATGTATGGTATGAATACAATGTAGAGTCGCAACAAAGAGTTAAGATACACACTTGATGTAGTCTTTGAGTATATTAAGGATTTTGGATTAAAGTAAGCCCTTGGGATAGGGATGATTGCCACATTGCAATTATGATGGTTAGGTTAACCAGTATAGATGAGCTATTGCATAAGTGCTTGTATGAAGCTCCTTCTTTCAAGAAGTGGAATTCTGGACCAGAGAGGGGTTCGAGTAGTTATTGATGATGAAATGGTTTGAGTTGAGATATGAGGTTCGAGAAAAAGTCTCGTAACCGAATTATAGATCCATAAGTGCGGCTTAATTGAGACTACATATAGCGGATAAAATATTCATCCTTTTGGCAATAATCCGAAGAGTAGTGTGCATTTCAGTAAATCCTTGTTAATGTTATGGAGCAAATGAGATTGATGGTCCAAGGTAGTGGTCGTCAATATTGTTGTTGACTAACTCTGAGGATGCTCGAGAGTACCCATACATATATAGTGATTCTAGTTATCGCCTGTTGATATACATTTTATATTCTAGATGAATGACTAGACGTTGATGTTTGAGGTCATTAGAGGACAAAGATTGTTTTGAATGTTTGGGGATTTGTTTGGTTGAGTTTGATGTTGGGTTTTAATAACCAAATGCGTAGTCGGATTATGTCTGATTGAGTTATGAGACTGAGCTAATCTATGTTTTTGTTCCTCTAGAACGTTATCGAGTCGGAGTATTGTGAATTAAAGGAGTTTGTCATACGTACAATAGTATTTATCTTGAGAAATTAAATGATGGATTGGGCGTGTTTGGTGCTCAGGGTTATATTTCAACCCACAAAGAGTTATAATAGGACTAACGGTAGCGACCATAGAATGACCAAATTGTATAATATTACCCTGTTTCCCTACCTTGCAACATATAAAGTTACTTTATGCTGATCAAAATTTCGGAAGAGAAATTGGTGGAGACCTAATAAGGTCGTTGATTCAACGAGAATTCCTATGAACTTTATTGAACAAAGATTTCTTTAGCCGTGAATATTTCCTGTATTACGTAACTGTCCCTAAGTAGTTGGAAATTCAGATGTAATTGAAGTTTAGACCTGAAACAAGAGTGTGTTAGATTATGAATTGAAATTTACAGTTATTGGCAAGATTGTCACCTCGAATGTTGGGGATTCAATTAGATCCTTAGTGTTGGAAATAACTACTATATAGATTCAATAAGTGGTTATAGAGGGAAGTTGAAATGAAATGGTTGAGAAAGAGACATGGAGAAAAAGAGAATTTGAGGAACAACATATATAGAACTACCATGAACTTTTAACTAGGAAGAAAGAACAGTGGATTAAGAAATCTGAGCGTGTTGGAGTACAGTTAATTATGGTTCACCCAAGTCAATCAAGACCTCATTTACTAAACAGTGAGACTGATATTGGGAAATATGTGAAATGGACAACAAGCGGCTACAATTATAAAGTCTAGATGTTATGAGAATGATTGCCCTAAAAGAAGGGATATCATGTTTTAAATATGGAGAATGAAGGAAAAGTAATATGGTATCAAGATTGACTAGCGTACCGGTTTGACACAGATTTAAGTCCCTTCCAAATTGAAGAATTGATGTGGTGTTAAGAATGGACAATTGTCCCAAATAAGGATGTTCAAACTAATGCTAATGATAAAATAGTGAAGTTAAGATTACTCGATATTGGATAAAGTTGAGATTTGAAGACAGAGATAAATTGAGAAGATTTAAATTACGATTCGATTGAAAAGTATAATATGCTTTGGATGTTAAATGTGGGTCACCCGTAATGGATACGGAAAAAAAAAATGAAATATTCAATAAGGAGAAGTACGCAGTAGTTAAAGAATTGGAGGATGTAACCCTTAGCGATATTTTGGGGTTATCACCCATTAGAGATTATATCATTCGTCATTGACCTAGTGTTACTATGAGGTGCACATGTTTTATTTGTAAAGGAAATGAATAGCGACATGAGACCGCGCATACCTTGGTGAGAATGGATTAAGTGAATTGATTAAGTTATCAATCAATTTTGGATATCTATAAAATGAATAGACATAATATTCGACCACTCGAAGAAGTTAGTCTACTGGTAAAGATATATGGAGGATAGGTTATCACTAATTAAAGAATTATCTAGATAGTATGCCCAGGATGGCATTTAGCACGCGATAAGGACAATATGAGTCTTTGATGAGAAGGGTTGTATTAATGAAGGCACCTATACCATTTAAGGATTTCATTGGAGTTTTAAGAAATAATTGGACAAGTTATCAAAGTCTTCATAGGGGTTATTTTGATTTGCTCAAAGATTAAAGATGAAGAACCCGAAGGGGGAAATGTATGTAGCCTTGGAAATATTAAGAGAAAAGAGATTGGATGCCAAATTCTCTAAGTGTGAGTTTTGGTTAAATAAGTTTAAATTTTGAGACATATAGTATGTGGTGAAGGAAATTTCAAGGAAATTAAAGAATAGATGGGTAACGGCCGTTGTTGCGACTACCAGATGATAAAAGGTAAATCTTGTAATTATTAATGACATGTCTTTTGAGGGATTTGATGGTGTGCAGAAGCAACATAGTAGAAATAATTTCATATGCGTCTGAGTAACTGAAGAAATATGGATTAAGGTATCATACCTAAGAGTTAGAGCGATAGCTATAATGTTTGCACTTAAGTTTTGGAAATATCATTTGAATGGGTAGAAGTGGAGTAAGTACAAAGACAATAAGAGTCTTAAGGAGTTATTCATTCGGAAAGAATAGAAGTGGATAATAAGAAATTTGGGGATTTTGTCAATAGGTTCCTAAATGAGTAGGGAACGTTGTATATTGAGTTCGTAATGCATTAAGGAATGAAAATTTCAAAATATACTTCCTATCCCTTTCAAAATCATTTTCTTCTAAATGTTAACTATTTTTCATCCGATTGAGATGAACAATGCATATGGTGTGACTTCTTGTCTGTGTGACAAAAGTCTGGTGGGCAACCACTCGATTATGTATTATAAACCAGAAAGTACTAAAGACTGGCCATCTTGAGTACAAATATGGTTGTTCTCAGTCATATCTAAATTATTTTCTTTCTTATTTATCATATACATTAAAAATGAGTTTATTGATTTACAAACTACCCTGATCATTTGTTTTGATGATCTTCGTTGAAAAGATCTCTATTAAAATTATGTACAAGGTTATCTTATATAGAAAGTTTGTACCTTGGATTTCAAAAAGGAGTGGTGGTAGTTACTTACTACGGTTAGAGCTTTTATACGACTCTGGTTACCACTCATATATAGTCATGCCACCTTACGAAGTTTAGTGCGAACGAAAATGTCGAACTACCTTGTGTTAGAGACCAAAACGATGAATGATAGATGACTGTGGATATGGACCGGTTTGACAGGCATGGGATACAAGTTTTAGTATGGGAATCGATTAATGACAACTCAAAGTAGACAAAGCGAATTTGGTGACCAAGCCAGGAAAGGCAGAGAGTGTGAAGCGAGAGACTTCATATTGCTGAAAGCATTATCGCGGAAAGAAGTAACGAGATTTAGTAAGAAAGAGAACTTAAGCTCGAGGAGTATTGAATCTTTCAAGGTCTCCAAGTACATTAAGAAGGTGTGTACGAAGCGATATTCTTTCCCAAAATTTTAAGGAATCAATCGTGTGTATCATACGTTGGTGCTGGGACATTATAGTGAAGACATTAGACGTGCGTTAGAATACGAAATTATAGATACCATCGACTAAATAGAGCAAATGGTGAAAAATGAAGTAATAATGCTGAGGAGGTTGTACGAAACCAAAAAGGTTGGAGTCTCAACCTAGGAATTAGAAAGCGAGGTGTGAAAGTAGTAACCACAGTTGTTCGCACGTAAATTCCGAGGACGGAATTCTTTTAAGGAGGGGAGACTGTAATAACCCGTATTTTTAACGCTTGGGGTTATTAAGATTTTTGGATAAAATTTTTCATTTTTTTTTTGATGAACGATTTTATGGATATTTATTTTTCTAGAGAATACTTGATATGTGAAGCTGTATTATTAATTAATATACGGGGTATTCGAAAATATGCGTATCGGTGTTATGGTAGCATACGTAATAAATATAGGACTTATAATTATTTTAGTCCAATAAAATAAAGTTGAAGTTCTTTCGAAAGTTAGAACAGAGTTTGAGAAACGGTGTAAGTAAAAGGTGTTTATCCGAAAAATTGTTTCGTAAATTCTCGAAACAATTAAAGAGTATTAATTTAATGATTCTAAAATATATTAGAATCATGATATGAGATTTTAAGTTTTAAAACTTAGGTGGGACGAAAGAAAAGAGAATGAGAACGAGAGATTAAAACGTCGTCGGAAAATTACGCGACTATCGCACGAACCTTATTAAATAGCAAGCTTCCACCACACATTTACCAAAAAACAAGGAAAAATCAGATTTTTCCTCATTTCAAAAGCTCCATTCGGCAGATTTCTTTGAGGGAAGAAAAGAGCTAGCTAGCCTCCATGGTTTATGGTGTTCTATAGCTTAAATCGAAGGTATGATTACCACCTTGCTTCCTCTTGAATCTTACATCATTCCATCCATGAAATCTTTAGTTATGATCCATGGAAGATGACTGTGAACAGTAATTCCGAAAATAAAATTTTTGTTTCTTTGATTCTAGTGTTCCTATGGCTTGTTAGATGATTGATTAGTGATGTATGTGTTATGGGTAGTGTAGAACAAGCTCGGTTGGCCATGAAAACACTTAATTGTTTGCTTGATTTTCAAACTTTAATTCTTGAGCTAAACTGATTTTTATTGCTTGGGGTTGTAGTATGTTGATTGTTGGTGTTGTTTGAGGTGTTGGGATTGTTGGTTGGTTGATTTGGAGTAGAATAAAAATGGAAAACGATGAGTTAATAAACGAAACCATGCCAAAATTTTGCTAAATGTTACTGCAGTAACTGTCCAGAAAAATCTGGGAACAGTTGGTCACTGCTCTTGGCTTATGGATGATATGGTTAGATAGTAGATAGTCTCTAGATCGTTTGAGCGCTAATTTTGCGTTATTCGGAGTTACGAGTCAAAAGTTATGAACGTTTTAGTAACGGTAGCGCAGGAAATGGAAATCCTGTTTTTGTCCAACTTTGAGGCTATGATTGGACTAGCTACGGAGCTTAATAAAATCCGAAACTTTTATGGGAGATTCTTTGACAGTCATATAAGACCCCAGAGAAGAAATCGTGTCAAAATGATTAATTTCCGATTTATTAAAAATGATAGAAAACAGGGTGTTTAAGTGAGATGAACATAAGAAAAGGTTGAACAACCGTTTTGGGGAACGATTTCGAGCAAGATAGAGGACTTGTCTCGAGTCGACCCAGTAACGAAAGTTGTTAAGGAACATCATGAATACATGTTGGTATATAGAACTTGATTAAAAATCATTGACACGATAGTTTTACGAGTAGCTAAAGTAGGTTCGATGAGATGAAATATCGGGAATAATAAGAGTTAATAAAACGAAAAAGTGCAAATTGTAATGACCATAATTGGACTCGATATAGGTTTGTGGATTAGTATCGAGGTCCTAGCTTATCAAAATCATGAGATTTTATAATTGTAAAGCAAATGTTAGTACTTCATACAAAGTGGTTATGATTAGTAGAGTTAATTAGTTAACTCGAGTAGAAAGACTAACCAAAGTTCTTATATCTATTGATAGAACTTCTGGATTACAAGTGGGATCATGGATATGCATCATGGACACCAGACAAGATTTCTAACTCCATTCTTTTATTCTATATAAGAATATTTTGATTCCTGTTAATGCAAGTTCTATAAACTCTGATCTTATAACAAGTTTATTGGTTATAAGTCTGTGGTGCTTGGAAATCTTATTTAATTATTGACTTGTATCGTTGATTAATTTGTTTGTTCGCGCCTCTGAACTCTCAAAAGTTAGAGGACGCTTCCTGTCAGTTTTGCATAACTGATTTCCGTGTCGAGTACATTTCTTTGGTACTTGACAGACAACCGGGAGTAGTGTATTATCTCTCGACTATTAGTCGATACTATCCAGGGATTCTCCCTGGAATATAAGTTTTGGGGACAATAAGTATTATTGGTTAGGGATTAATCAAGTTGATTAATATCCCTTCGATATTTTAAATAATATTTAGTTTTATTAAATATTATTTAAAAGGGTATATATCTAGTATTTAATGTTGATTAAATGCATTCAACTCATTTTGAGTTATTTAAATATTATTTAAGATTGATTAAATATTATTTAAATATTTTGGATTATTTCAAAGTATTTATCTTGATTAAATACTTTTGATTCTTTTGGGAATATTTAAATATTATTTGAGATTGAATAAATATTATTTAAATATATTGATTCATTTAAAACTATTTAAATATTAAATAGTCTTGATTAAATCCTAATTAAAATATTTTAATTATTTTAAAATATTTTCAGGGACTATTCTAGGTTCAGTAATTATTGATTAAATATTTATTGGATCTTTAAAAATATTCCGGAGTTATCAAGAAAATTCTTAAAACATTATTTTTCATTAAATAATAAATACTGAGCTATGACTCGGATATTTTATACTTACTTTGAGTCGATAACTCCATGTTAGGGAAGGAATATTCTACTTTAACATTTTTTTATTTAAACTGGTACCTGTAGGGACCATTAATTTACCTAAAAGTATTATATTTTCGTGGGGTGTATTTTATCACCTATTAGCGACTCCCCGGTCGTGATCTTGATTTTATATCCATTCGTTGACCGAAAGTCAACCCACACATATAAAGAGATTACTTCCACCTCGTTTCGGGAGTTAATCTACTATCGAACATTGAAATCCTGCCAAAATTTGTTGTTGTTCTGGAAGGTCGTATTAAATTCCCTTCCACACCTTGATTCGAATATTTCCTAAAAAGCTTTGTTGTTGTTCTGGAAGGTCGTATTAAATTCCCTTCCACACCTTGATTCGAATATTTCCTAAAAAGCTTTGTTGTTGTTCTGGAAGGTTGTATTAAATTCCCTTCTAAGACTTGTTGATTGTACTCAAAAGGGAACTGGAGATATAAAGTGTAAGAGGCTTGTGTGCGGCACAGTCCATCTAGCGTAAGAGGCCGAATGACGCACGGTCCAGCATTTAAAGGCCCATGTGTTGCCTAGGGTGATGACCAGTATAGGATCATCCTTCTGCTAGTAGTAAAGGTTACTTAACTATTGTACTATACGACTGATCATCGTGTACAATAGGCGTGGTGGATGCTCCAGTATCTTCTTTTCTTCCAATTGGAATTTGACATTAACACTGTAATGAAGGCCTAGGTGCTAAGTTACTGATAGTGTTAATGAGAACTGTTGAACTTTCATTGGTCCTACACTAAGGATAGTGTTAATGGGAATTGTTGAACTTTCATTGGTCCTACACTAAGGATAGTGTTAATGGGAACTGTTGAACTTTCATTGGTCCTACACTAAGGATAGTGTTAATGGGAACTGTAAGGATAGTGTTAATGGGAACTGTTGAACTTTCATTGGTCCTACACTAGCGATAGTGTGAATGAAAATTGTTGAGCTTTTATTGATTCTTTTCGCAGTATCTTGAACTGCCTTCTTATTGATGCTCGAATAAATGGTACTCTGTGGTTGATGCCATTGTGCTAAATTGTCGATTCTGTTGTTCCCAAAACTGTGAATCTTAAATTGTGGTATCGTAGTAACTTGAACTGCATACTTATGTTGAAAATCTTCTTGCATCGTAAACTCTGATTCATTTATTGTCGAAACATATTTCGCTAAACTTTCTGCTGGAAAAGCATTGCAAATTATCTACTGATATTGTTGGACATCGCGTTGGTATAAATATTAGTTGCCACCCTTTCCTTGGTGCAAGTTACAAAATATTCTAATATATATCTTGCTGAGCATTCTTTGGCTCATTCTTGTTTTTGCAAATTTTAAATCTTGCAGTAAGACAGGTCCATCGGATGCAAAGGAAAGAAGAGGCTCGAGCTTGAGTTAGTCAGGTTCAAGGCTTCTACAAGTTGTGTAAGCTAGATAGGATTGCAGTTTAGAATCCTAAGACTTGTTGTAAAATATGTAATGTAATAATAAATGTTGAAACAACGAGATCCTGAGTTTATTACAGTTGAATTATAATAACTGTTATTATTTTAAGTTCGTTTTCTGAGACTATGGCTCGAGTTGTGTATTTGGATTGGGGTCACCAGGATATGTTGTGATATAATTGTTAAGCAGGTGAGTATTTTATTGTGGAATTGGATTGTGATGGCCTAGATCCCTGACCCCGGATCTGGGGGTGTCACAGAATTTGCTTGCCTCATCCTTAGAGTGTAAGAAATATACCCATGTAAATCTTGTGAAGTCATCCACAATTACTAAAATATATTTATTTTTGGCAATTGACATGATGTTGACTGGTCCAAATAAGTCCATGTGCAATAATTCCAGAGGCTTATCAATTAATGATTCAGATTTTGACTTGAATGATGCCTTCTTTTTTTTCCTTTTGACAGGCATCACATAGTCCATTCTTGTTGAATTCCATCTGTGGAATGCCTCTAACCAAATTCTTTTTAACCAATTGATTCATGGCTTTGAAATTCAAATGGGCTAGCTTCTTGTGCCAAATCCAAATTTTATATGTATTGGCTTTGCTAATTAGACATGTCATTGAATTTGCCTTTACAGAGTTAAAATCAACCACATAGACATTTCCTTTTCTTTCACCGGTTATAAGAATTTCACCAGATTATTTGTTGGCTATGATGCATGATCCAGTTGAAAACCACACACCATTTCTATTATCACATAATTGACTAATATTGAGCAAATTGTGCCTCAATCCATCAACTAGTGCTACAGGTTCAATGATAACATTTTCTCTTGCAATTGAGCCATATTCCAGAGTAAAACCTTTGTTGTTATCTCCAAAAGCAACTCATGGGTCAGCCTTTTCCACAAACTTTGTGAGCAGGAATAAATCTCCAATCATGTGCCTAGAACATCCACTATCCAAATACAAGAGATTTTTCTTCCTGTTTCCCTGCACACACATAAAACAATCAAGTTTCTTTTGGTACCCAAGTTGTCTTGGGTCCTCTTTTATTAGTTGCAGCCTGAGCCTTAGTTGCCAACTTTGGTTCCTTTTATTTTGATGGGTTTAAATCCACTTTAACTTTGGGAGTTAGCTTTTGGGGCTTAGACACCTTCGAACTCATGGCAGAATTTCTATGCATTTCATTATCTACATTAGGCATGTTCCATGGCATTCCAGACATGTTCATATTGGCATATACAAAGAAAGGATTGTACATGTATGGAACTTGTGCATAAAGCATATGAACATTAAATGCAATCAAATTAGAAGACATGGAATTCATGAGCATAGGATTGGTAAGCATGGCATTTTTAGACATGTCATGTGCATTTAAATCATTTGAAGATATAGAGTTCTTTTCTTTCTTGCATTGCATAAACAAATGATTTACACTACCACATTTAGCACACACATTTCTAGGTCCATACATATTAGGAGTATAAGTGTTGTACTTGTTTAAGCCTACTTTACCATTCTTATTCTTTTTCTTTTTCTCAGACTTAGGTTGGATAATTTCTACAGGTGCTATCTCCTCTAATTTTGCTTTCAATTGACTCTCGGATAAGCTACATATGTTGATCTTCTCAACCTTAGCCTCAACTTGATTCTTGGTTTCCTTAACAAACTTGATGGGGTGCTAAAGTTGACCTTCTTATTATCCATTGATGATTTACTTGTCGATGGATGCTTATCAATTGATTCAGAATCAATCGATTGATAATCCTTATCAGTTAATGAGGGATTAGCAGTCGATTGATCTTTATCCATTGAAGTATCATCCAATGGCTTGCCTACTGATTTAGGGGATTCTCTTAGAGGATCTAAACCCTAAATATTAATAATATTTTTGGCAGTTTTAGCAGACCTATTCCATTTGTTAATGGCTTCAATTTCTCCAGCCAACTGTTCTTTTAATAATTCTTCTCTTCTTAAACTGTTTACTATTTCATCTCTAGCATCTTTACTTTCCTGCTTGAATCTATCTAAACAAAAAAGTTCATTTTCAAGAAACGCATTCCTCTTAGTTAAGGCATCAATGGTGTTCTTTAATTTGAGGTTTTATTTGTTTAGAGATTTTAGAATGACATGCAAATTGTATAATTCATTAGACATTTCATTCATTGTACTATTGCATTCATCTTTTGTAAGCTCAGAAAAATTAGTAGCTAGTACCTGATTTGATGATGAACTAGCTTCTTCATCTTCATGGTTGGTCATTAGAGCTAGATTGATGAACTCTTTAGAATGATTATCCTCAGCAGCCCAGTCTTTCTCTTCAGTAACAAAAGCCTTATCATTTTGTTTAATCATGTCAAATTATTTCTTTTTATAGTCAATACCATCATATGACTTTGCCTTTTCTTGTTTTGGCTTTCTGCACACATTTGAGAAATGACCAGCCAATCTACAGTTAAAGCATTTGAATTTTGATCTATCAACCAAATTTTTATTTTTATTGTTACTTCTAAACTGGGATCCAGTCCTTTGAGCATTTGGATTCCTCTTGAATTTTATCTTTGAGAATTTCCTTGATAGAAATGCAAGGTGATCATCATTCTCATCCAAATTATCCTGAGAGCATGTTTCATTTTCTTCACACTTGCCCTTTCCCTTTACTTTGGATGACTCTTCATCAGTCTCACCAGCCACCATGACAGAACCTTCTACACAGCCTATTTCCTTCTTCTCTTCATTTCCATTGACCATCAAAGTCACAGTTTTCTCTTTTCTTTGATTCTTCTCAATCTCCTCATCTTATTGGATTTCCAACTCATATGTCTTAAGAATACCATAAAGTTTCTCAAGAGTGTAATCTTTGAAGTCTTCAGATTATCTAATTGAGACAGACATTGGTTTCCATTCCTGTGGAAGAGATCTACGAAATTTTAGATTTGTATCATCAGTTGCATAAACCCTACCATATAGCTTCAATCCATTTAACAACTTCTGGAATCTACTATAGGTGTCATCGATAGACTCTCCACTCTTGAATTGAAATGATTCATATTTTTATATCAAGAGTTGCATCTTGTTTTTCCTTACTTACTCAGTTCCTTCACATAGAGTTTGACGAGTATCTCATACTTCCTTTGATGAGGTGCAGTTTATCACATTTTCAAACATATCTTTATCTAGACCATTGAATATAATGTTCATGGCCTTCTTGTCTTTAAGCACTTCCTTTTCTTCCTCTTCTGTGAACTCAGTGATAAGTTTTGGAACATATTTGGCAAATGCAGGAGTTCCATCAGGGTTTACACCTGTGACTAGCTTCATGGGAACATGAGGACCTTTCTCTATGCAGTTAACATAGGAAGGGTCGAAAGAAAGTAGATGCAGATGCATTTTTACTTTCCATGCAAAGTATTCATCTTTTTCTAATACTAGAATTTTCACACTTGAATCTTTTTTGCCCATATTGACTGTTCTTGATCTTTAAACTTTATGTATGTTGAAAGCCTATGCTCTGATACAAATTTTATTTCCCATAACAATGTCAATATTTGTAGAAGGGGGGGTTGAATACAAATTATCAAAAAATTTGTTGTTTTAAAATTCATTCTTAATGTTTGAATGTTTTAGAGAATATGTATAAACAAAATGAAACTGAAAATAATCTTGAACAAAGAGGTTTTAAAATTATTGATTTTTCTATCGGTGTATATTTTTGCTCAATGTTCCTTGGTTAATAAAAACCTAGCTTCATTTTTACAAGGTTAGAAAATAAACTAACTATTCTTACAAAGTGCTCTAAGGCTGAACAGTTGATTCAAAAGATACTGTCTAACTTGTATATTTCTAACAATGTTACCACACTTGTTTATATACCACAAGTGTGTTTTTACAATGCCTATTTTAGGATTATTTCTATCCTATCTTTCCTTTTACCTTTTTCTATTTTAGAAAAGGTTTGAAAGACAGCTTCAGTTTGAATCTTCACAGTCATCATAGAATGTCTTCCATAGGTGTGCTTTTGTCCTTTGGATCTCTGATAAATAGCCTTTATGTGTTGTCTCAATCAATTGATAATTTGTTGTTAAGCATATCAATTGATTCTTCTTTTATCCATCAACTGATATTCTTCTTCGATTGATCTCTATATCCATCGATTGATAAAAGATGACTTATCGATTAATAGATGTTATCAATTGATATATCAATCAGTGGGTCTTCACTTCAGTTGATGGTCTTCAATACTTGTCTTGGCTTCTTCAATTGATCTTCTATTCATCGATGCTTCAATATCAACTGATCATCTTTCACTTGTATAATTTTTTGTCTTCAAATAATTATAATTTGACATTCTAAGTTACACATTAGTTGATGACCTATAACAATCGACTCTAACATCAATTGATGAGAATAATATCAATTGCCTTACACCTTATCGATTGAAATAGAGTAAGTACACCTATGCTATAATCCATATTATCAGTTGATTCACATAAACATTTCCAACTGATAAATGGTTTCCTGATCAATTGATATTTATATTTTCTATATCAATTGATCAGTTACATCAATTAAAATTTCTATGATTCTAAGATTAAAGTTATCATCAAATTGCATGTAGATTCCTAACATGGTATAAGAATAGAGATCATAGAAGTGAGGTTAAATCATGTGCAATCTTTTTCTAATATTTTTGGGTTAAAGAGCGAAAAAACCCTTGTGGTTTAGGCATAGGAGCGGATAAGCCCCTGTGGTTTAATAAGGCTCAAATATGCCCTTCAAATTAAAATTAATGATTTAATATAGCCCCTCTAGTTAGTTTTTCTTAACTATGGTGTTAGGAATTAGAGTTAACAGAAGTTTACAGAGGGGGGTGGATGTATAACTTCAACTTTTTGCACTTTGATTTTGATGAATTGTTTGTTAGTGTATGTAGCTTTAACAATTCAAGTGTTTACATAAACATAATGCAGATGATAAAGTTAACAAAGAATATAACTTTGAATCTAATTTTTTTTATTAGAATTGAACTTTTCTACAATCTGAAATTTAGTGTGAATTTCAGCTTCTTGTTCTTGGAAGATACAAGGTATTAACACTTGATAATTTTCAAAGATTCTAACTAATGAGACAGTATATAAGCTATATAGAGAACATGTCTTTTGGCACATGCTCTCACTAGAGAGTTAAACTAAATCTAGAAATATACAAAAATAACTTTACATTTGACTAATATCTATTTCTAGCTAACACATTATGTTGATAGTCTGTGACTTTCAGCCTTATCTCTTCTGTCATTTGTCTTGTGTATCTTCCAAGCTTCATTGTAGACTTGTCTCTATCATCACGGATTTGACTGACCCTGTAATGACAGAGCTGTAAATTATTTGTCTTTTTTTCTGTAATTTTCCTTGAAACTAGCCTCTTGAAGCAGTCGAATACTCTCTCGATTAGTTACATGTTGAGACTTCTCGATCAATTACTTGTTGAGACTTCTTGATTAGTTACATGTTGACACTTCTCGAACAGTTATTTGCCTTAGAAGAATTCTCAGACTGCATTCCTTATTATTTAAGAAGTCTTCTTTTTCTAGATGCATGATTCAACTTGAATCTTCTAACAGGCTTTATTCTTTGACTTTAATTACAACTTGGAATTACAATTTGATCATACTTCAATTTGTAATAGGGCATTAAAGTAATTAAGTCGCCAACCTAATACAGAATATCTAGATGTGTTATAACAAGACAAGTAATTATGAAAAGTAGGCTTGATTTGGTCCAACAATTTCCCCCAATTTGGGAAAAGACAATTTTACAAATTAATACAAGATATCAAGCCTACATATTTCTGTTGTTGCATGAATAAATCATATTTTTCCTTCTTTTTTTGTTCTTCCCTGACTCTGATTTCTTCAATGGCTTGAAGAATTTATTGCCTAGCCATGACTTCTTCAATCAAGATTGCATTTTTCAAAATATCAACTGTAACTTGTAGAGTTTGAATGGGATAGTATTTGACAAAATTGAGTCATATTCTTGAAGTTACTCCATTTCTCAGTTTGAACTCAACTCTGTCTGGATCTTTGAAAACTCTGCATTTTCCCAATCTCCTCAACTTTTCAGATTTTCTTTCCAACTCCTCTTTCTCCTTGATTTTCCTTTCTTCCATTTTCTTCACCTTGTCAATCTTTTTCTGATATTTTATTGCCAGATACTCAGCTAATTCAACCATCTTCAGTTTGTTCACCATGCTCTTTTTATCATAACGGTTGATTACCCTTTCGATGTCATGAGTAGTAGATTTTGAGCTATCATGGTAGAATTCTCTTTCTTCTCCATCAATATTTGTCACAAACACCTTCTTGTCCCTTATATCAACTTTACAGATCATGTCTATTTTCCATTGTTTGAGTCTTACCTTATCAACTACTATTTCTTCTTAGATGGGATGGATATGCAGACCTTTATCAGGTACAGCAAGCTGCTTTTTCCATTTTGGACACCTTACTAGCAATGAGCTAGCACGCTTCTTAAAATTTATCCTAGTGATTGAGTTGACTTTGATTTATTGGCATGGCTTTAAGTTTTTAACTTGACCTTTCTTTAAATCCCTCCTTATTACTCCATTTGTTGTTACTCTGACAAAATATCTTCTAGGAGATTTGGATTTAGGGATCATAGCAGTTTCAGAAACTATTGGAGCCACATTAGCACCCTGAATTTTGATAGGTGTACTAACATGACTACCAGCTGCTTGCTGCTTTGAAGGTTTCTTCCTTTCATATGTCTTCTCTTTTCTTGAATCATTTTTCTTATTATTGTCACCACTTTCTTTCTTCTTTTCATCTTTCTTTCCACCCTTATTACTCCTTGTATCAGGTTTCTTGTCTCCCTTTCGCTGTCCCTTGTCTTCATCATCCTTCATTTTCTTCTTCAACTCATCATTTGCAAAAGGTGATACTTGACCATTGATAAATTTTCTCAATTTCTCCATAATCACCTTGTCTTCTTCTCTAATGACTGGTTTCTTCTTTAACAGATCCAACAGACTAATGATTTGGCTTCAATTGTCAGGGTTCAAATGCTGAGGAATTTTGAAGTGAGAGAGAGTATTTGTCTTTTTCATGTAGAGAATTCCATCAGGGTTGCAGTAGGCTTCAGAAAGTACCTTGGGCAACAAAAAGCCTAACATATTTTTCAATTCATTGTATTCCTTTGTCACATTCTATATTGCTTTGTGCAGGTACTCTAGTTCTATGTATGAGAGTTCATGAAACAGTCCTAGAGATACCTTATAGTAGCTAGATTCCATATGCACTACTGGTACTTTGACCTCTTCACCATTCACTTGTATCTTTACACCTCTCACCATGTAGATACTGTTTTGCAGCATTTTCCTGTAGTTCTAGTGATTGTCCTTTACATTTGCCTTAATTGCTCTCAAATTCAGCATAAACTCTTTATTTACAAATGGCTTACTGGCCTCCTCCCTTAAAATTGCCATTATAGCTTTTTGTCTTTCAGCATCTATCTCATCATTTTGCCTTTCAATTTCCTCCTTTGTCTTCTCCCCCTTAGGGTTGATATCTTGATGCATGGGTAAGAATGAAGAATGAATTGGCTGGGGAGTTGAGTGGGAACTTGAACCTGAGGTGTTTGGCCAGACACAGGCATTATTGAGAGCAAATCTTGAATTGAGGCAAGTTGAGTAAAGATTTGTTGAACTGTAGTGCCTTGAGTGGAGCTAGAGGTTTCAAAATCCTTCTTGAGAGAATCAACATTAGCCAACACTTCTGAAATTGTGGATGAGAGTGTAGATTAAGCATCTATTAATGAATCCACTTTTTTTAGTTTTAACAGGGTGACAGCTTTATCCTTTTCTGCCTTGGCTTTGGATTGATAAAAGAGATCTATTTACAAAGGAACCAGGTCATGGATTAGAACATCTTCAGGCAGCCTGTTTGCATGCCTATTTTTATACAGAACATCAACCATGGTGTTGATTTTGGCCTGTTTTTATTGAGTGACAGTTTGGACATCAATCATTTCTTTAAAGGTTTACTTCATCTTCTCGAATTTCTCATTCATTTCCTAAACCCTATGCCTTGAAAAGGAAGAATCTGATCTAGAGGTAGCATGGGCATAAAGACCATCAGGCTTCAATTTGTCTTCAATAGCTTTCAAAAATCCTTCCATCTTAGCTCTATGCTCTGCAATTTCTGATTGAAAGCCCCTTGCAAGATAATGATTGGATTGAACTTGAATCGTGGCTACTTCATGGATGGCATCATAAATAGAAGTTGGAGTGAATGTCTTCTCACAAGATCCAAGAGATATTAGATACTTCTGTCTAATCCACTGTAGCATATCCTCCATGCTCACAGTATTTTTGGTGTCCAACCAAGCATCCACATTGGCTTCTCCATCTTCATCCATTTCATCATTTTTATTCTTAAACTCCTCTTGATCCTTGACATACTCCAACATAATTGCAGCATAATCCTTGTTGGGTATATGAGAGGTGAGAAGTTGATGTGCTATGTGATACCAACCATCCAATTGATCACCATAGATTTCCTTTAATTGTTCATCAGTTAGTGACCCATCATGAGATGATGGTCCTGATTCTCTGTCATGTTGCACAGATTTCAGCCATTGTGACATGAAGTTAGAGTTAGGGCCACTTGTTATAGTGGTCCCCTCAACATCAAATTCATCATCCAATTGCTCAGATGAATCCTTTAATACTGGATGGATAGGTGATATCTCCTGAGGAGAAAGTCTTTTAATGATTGAGAGTGTCCAGGGGATGCCATTTGCATGGTGTGGAGGTCCCCTAGATTACCCAATGTCTGTGAAGACACTTGTTGCTCAAACTCTTTAGCCACCATAGAGTCTGAAGTAAAAACTCCTGGATCCTCTGTAGTTTTGATGGTGTCATCAGGATATGCCTCAGCATGCATTCCTTTACCATCTAAATGTGGTTTCTAAGTGGTGAACAAGGTGTCATACACCAAGTCACTTGAATGGGGCTCATCAGAGATGGAGGAATCCTGATGATCAAAAACCTCATGTGTTTGGTTAGACATAATTGGTTAAGGAGAAATTTGAGTACTGAGAGAAGTAGAGTGTAAATAATTGAGTGTTTGCAACTCCCCCTGAGAAAATGGGGAAATTTCAATAGAGAGTCCTATGTGTTCTTGTGTCTCCTTTTCTACTTCACACCTGGCATCAACAGCAGTGTGTTCCTTGTTGAGAAAGTGTACCTAGAAGTAAGTTTAATCCCTTATGTACCTCTACATCTTGTTGGGAGGATGTAAAGTGGTCTGTTGTGGCCTCCTTAATTTTCTTTCTCCTTTTGAGAGGTTACACTGGTGACTCATCTAGTTGATATTCTTCAACATTTTCTAAAACTACTTCTAAATTCTTCTTTGGAGAAGTTTTATTTCTTTTCTTCTTTTCAACTACACCCTGTTGAGAGGATGTAGAGGTTGGCCCAATAACATCTATTGTTTGCAAAGAAGGGTCTACAGTTGGGTTATAAGTCCTTGGATTAGGTGCATTTGGTTCTACTGCAGCCTTAGGACCTTCTACTATTTTAAAGTAACCATATATAGGCTGCACTAGTGGATACCCTTCAAATACACTCCTCATATGAGGGGTGATTAGAAACGGTACATTCATTGTGTTTCTCCTATCCAATGTAGCAAAAATAATTTTTGACACAGATTTGAAGTAGCCAATTCTATTTTTATTCATTCCTGAAAAATCAATCAATGCAGGGTTTTTAAAGTTAAGAATTGACTGAATAAAGCGAAGAAAGAATATCTCATTACCTTTCTTTGGGATCCTGGTTGAGAGTTCCCTCAGAATAAGCTTACCAACATTAAGCTTTATGTCATAAGCCAATGAAAAGGCCAGCTCAAGGCAATGGAGCTGATTTGATCGAAGCCTGTCTTCCTGCAAGTGAGACCCTCAGTAGAGTGTCAAATAGAAATGACCACTCTTTTCTTACATTTTTCTTGTTCAACTTTCCCAGCTTGATCTCCTTGGCATATCTTATGAAGTCCATAAAATCTTCCAATTCAGTGTCTGTGGGCAATTCATCAAACTGTTCTGTAGGTAGAGATAAGCTCAATTTTACATCTTTTTCATCAAAGATAATGTTCACTTCTTGAATCTTGCAGGTTACCATAAGCTTTGAGCTACCATCTTCCAAAGCAATGTCCTCCCAAGTTGCAGTGTTCCAAAATTACTCCAATATATATAAGTATAGAAGAGGGTTGGTTGATAGGACTTTCTTTATATATGAGTCTATGAGAAATTTGATGAAGCATTTGTACTGTGGTTTTGCATCCGCATCTCTGGCAATAGCTAGAAAATTTGTTTTAGGGATGACATACACTTCGGCTGCAGGGTTGGAACTTGAAGACGCCATTGGATTAGTGTATAAAAAGAGTAAAACGAATAAACGAAAGTCTTAGAGAAAATAGAAGCAAGAGTTTGAATGTAACTGTTGAGAACAAATGTTCTTTGAGTTTGCGATTAAGTCTAGAAATGAAGTGTTAGATCTACTTTGTTATTTATATTCCTCAGATAACTCGACTAGAATTGCAATCGATTTTAGTGATCAAGAACTCAGAAAAGAGTAAAGTTAATTTCAGTAGAGAAATATTTAACATTGATCGAGAACTTAGATTGTTATTTATGTATTGATTCGAGAACTAAGTCAATCGAGAACTCACCAAAAAATGTAGTCAGAACTCTGGTGATTCGAGAACTCTCAATAATATTCGATCGAGAACTCTAGAAATGAACTATTTGAGAACTCAGGTGATTCAAAAACTCTCAATAATACTCGATCGAGAACTATAGAAATGAACTATTCGAGAACTCAGGAAACATAGTCGAGAAGTCACAAAGAATGGTAACTTAATCACAAACTCCAGTTTTGAAAGATTATTCTATTTTCACTTGCAATACAAAATAATAATTTACAAACCTCATTTCTTAAATAAATAAAATTTATTTATTTATTTTTAAAGTAAGAAATGTGTTTGATCAATATTCCTGAAATTTTAATTATCACATTTATTATTTAACAATGCACAATTATAATAATTTTCTTCAAGCTTCCTTAGAACAAAGAAATAGTTCCAAGTTAATTTTTACAAAAATATTTTTAGGCACAATAATGTACAACAATATAACTGATATATTTATAAATATACACCAGTTTTGTTTCACTTAGATAAATCATTTAGCTTTATGTTTGTGAAACAATTGTTGTAACAGTTAGGAAAATATATATATATGGCCACTTATCCTGAAGAATTTAGCATTCCAATTTCACTAACCAACCTCTTGAAGGTGGCTTCATCAAGTGGTTCAGTAAATATATCAGCCAATTATTTTTTTGTAGGAACATAGAATAATTCGATCACTCAATTTTATGCATGTTCCCTTATGAAATGATACATTACATCAATATGCTTTGTTTTGGAATGGTTGACTAGATTGGAAATAATTGAGATGGCACTAGTGTTGCCACACATGATAGGAATTATTTCCAACATTAGTCCATAGTCCCTTAGTTGATTCATGATCCAAAGCACTTGAGCACAACAGCTTCCAACAGCTATGTATTCAGCCTCAGTTGTGGAAGTAGAAACTGATTGTTGCTTCTTGTTAAACCAAGACACTATCCTCTGTCCAAGAAATTGAAAGCTTCCTGAGGTGCTTTTCATGTCCACTCTGCATCCAGCAAAATCAGTATCTGAATATCCAACTAAGTTGAATCCTGTTTCTTTAGGGTACCATAAACCCATAAAAGATGTTCCTTTAAGGTATCTCAAAATCCTTTTGACAGCAATAAGATGAGATTCCTTGAGATTTTCCTGAAATCTTGCACATAAAGAGGTAGAGAACATAATGTCAGGTCTGCTAGCAGTGAGATAGAGAAGAGATCCAATCATTCCTTTGTAGGTCTTCATGTCTACACTTTTTCCTTTCTTATCTTCATCAAGTTTTGTAGCTGTAGACATTGGAGTTTTGGCAGGTGAGCAATCTTGCATGTCAAACTTTTTGAGTAAGTCATTGATGTATTTAGTTTGACTTATGAAAATGCCTTATGTTCTTTGGCTTATTTGAAGGCCTAAAAAATAATTGAGCTCTCTCATCATGCTCATCTCATATTCACTTAGCATTCAGCTTCAGCTTTATAGATTTTGAAAGACTTCAGACTCTGATGATATTCAGTCTCTGACAGACTATAGACTCTGATAGTCTTTAAACTCTGATCAACTCCTGGATTCTGATTGGCATCCAGGCACTGGTTTTATTTCTCCTGAAAATTTTCTAAGTGCAGATACAATTATGCTAGACTATGTTCTAGTATTTTGTACATCATCAAATGAATATATTCCTAAAAATATATAAAATGTGTGTATGTATATGTGTTAAACTTGGTGGGTCGGATCAAGTATTCATTTGGTGAATCGATATTGCTTCTTTTGTATATTGTTTGTTCAATTATTATATATAGTCAAGGGCTATTGATCAAGGTATGATTGCGCTTTTGTTCTTGTTTTTAAAAGGATCATTTGTTTTTTCTTGATTTATTTGTGTTTGACTTTGGTTTTTATTGATGTTTCTTGATTTTTGTGCTCTAATTTGAGGTATTGTTGGATAAAGTAGGTAACTTTTTGTTTAATTTCTCATTTTTGTGGGGAAAATTGGGTTTTTTTGGGTTCTTGGGGTCAAAGGTTTTAACTTTTTTTTGGTTTGGAGAGCAAGATAGGTAGTATTTGGATTGTTAGAGAAAGTTTAGTTGATGACGATGTTGGGAAATGGAATTAGGGTTTTGTTGATGTGATTGTTGGATTGTTTTCTATGCGGGTAGTTTCGAGACTCGGAAAACTTGTGTAATTTATAATTTTAGATGTTTTAGTCAATTGAGAATTGTTTATTTTGGTATTACAGTTGTTATAACATTGACTTATGAAGAATATGGAGTGCTGAAAAGAAACATGTTGATGAGACTATTATAAGTAAGTATACAATTTATAATAGATTTGGCTCTAATGATAAGAATGATAATATTTATGATGGTAAGTGTAGTCAAGGTGTTCGTAGGAGGACCGTTTCTAGTAGATGTCTAGTTGTGAATCCTTCTATTATGCCTATGATCTTGACTTGGATAGACACTTGACAGCGGGTTCCCAAAGTAAAAAAAGAAGAAGTTTTTTTAGGATGATTCAGTTGCTAGAAGGAATTATGAGTTTTATTGTGACGTTGTTTCATTTGATGCCACATTTGATACAAATGAGTATGTGACAATGATTAATTTTTTTAAAAAAAAGATTAAGTGATTTACTACCAAATCATGGTCTCAAAGTTTTTTATTTAGATATCTTTGAAAGAAGTGATCCATTTCATAACAAAATCTTTGGTACTGATCCTCTTATTACTTTGTTTCATCAAGTGGTCCTACCTTTATCATTCTAAAATATGTACGGTGATTAGTATATGGTTAATTACCTATATAAACTGTGCACTCAAGTAATATTAAAATTACTAAAAAAGCAATGTTAAAGGATAAACGTAGTGGTGATTCCGGTGCTTTGTAGTTTTCATTATCGATCATCAAAGTACACCACAAGTCTATTACAAAATAATATAAATTTTCTCATGATATGAATTTCCACATGCTCACGAATACAGTATTAATCTCCATACTCAAAGACATGTTCACCGAAAACTAATAAATTCAATGCATTAACAATAAGAAGTATAAGTGGGTATTTGGCCTATTTATAATAAAATACTTACAACTTTTCTCTACCTTTTTGGATTATCTAACTCCATACAGCATACTCATGCGTTGAGTATTTGGTATTTATATCAATTTCCCTTCGAATATAAGGTGATCGATAAGAAGCTGCGAGTTTAGTTTCCTTTTTCTCCCATTTCTGTTTTTGTTTAGGTGTAGGTGTTTTTGTATCATTTTCTTATTTGGCTCATGTTACGGATTAAAAAATAGGTCATCTTCAATGTGTAATTAATGTTAGGGTTTATCAATTACACGGAGCTTATCGAGCTTTAACGGCAGCTTTAACATTTCGTGACTATCTTAGGTCCTTGTTTAACTGCATACGTATCTCAATGTGTGTGAGAATCAAGCCAGACGTAGTTCTAAGGTTGAGGGGTTAGGCCCTTTATATAGGCGCACGAGGTCCTTGGAGTTAGAATATGTTAGGAATATATTCATTTTGATGATGTACAAAATACTAGAATAGTGTCTAGATTAGTTTATCTATAATAAGTCTTTCTAGTCTCTGAAATGTATAATCAGAGTCTAGATGGTCAACATTCATGTTACTTGTACTTAGAAGAATTTATGTAGAAAGTGAAACCAGAGTCTACATGAAGATCAGAGTCTGGAAGGTGATCAGAGTCTATAGACTATCAGAGTCTATGATCTATCAGAGTCTACATGTGATCAGAGTCTGAAGATCATCAGAGTCTGAAGATTTCAGAGTCTATACAGTTGAGGATAAATTTGGAAGAAGATCACAGGAATGGAAAGTCTTCGAAGATCAAGATAAATATATTGCAGATATGCTATGGGAAAGAAAGAGAATTCTAGAAGGAAACTGTCACCTAATAATTAGGAATTCTATTCCTATTGTAATTTATATTTCTGTTATTAGTTGATAGGCAACTCTCTATATAAACTCTATGTAACCTAATTGTAAAAGTGTGGAAGTCGAAGCATAATTATCTGAGTGAAATTTTGTGAGAGCATAGAAATAGAGAGAGTTGCTGTGATAAACACATAGAAGCTGCTAGGGTTTGTGTACACCCTAGGAGAGTTTTGTATTCACAAATCAATAATACAAAACAGTACTTATTCATATTTTTGTGTTTGAGTTTGTTCTTAATTTGATTTTAAATCGGGCAGAAAAGACATACAAGTATTCAACCCCCTCCCCCCTTCTACTTGTACGACTGGGAAAATAATTGGTATCAGAGCCTAACGTTTAAAATCGATCAAAGATGTCTGGAAACAAAGATGGCAATTCTAAGATTCCTATGCTTAAGATAAACGAGTTCACCCACTGGAAGGTTAAGATGCTGCACCATCTGGAAGCAACAGACCCTGACTATCTTGTCAGGATTAATGAAGGACCCTTTGTGCCCTTAAAAATTGTGCCTCAAATCAATGAGGAAGGCAAAATAACTGAAGAACACCTCGTTGAGAAACCAAAGGCTGAATGGACAAAAGAGGACAAAGAAAATGTCCTTAAGGAGGCAAAAGTAAAGAACATTCTCTTTAATAGTTTAGATTCTGTTCTAACTAACTGTGTCATATCATGCAAGACTGCTAAGGAGATGTGGACAAAACTTGAGGTGCACTGTCAAGGGACTAAAGATGTCAAGAAGAATGCTAGGTCTTTGCTTATTCAAGAGTATGAGTACTTTGAAACAAAATCTAGAGAATCTATCACTGAGATGTATGATAGGTTTACAAAACTCTTGAATGAGATGGCTATGCTTGGTAAGGTTTATGATTCTGAAGATACGAACACCAAGTTTCTGAGAGCACTTCCTGAAGAGTGGGACAATAAGACTACAGCCATAAGAGAAGCTAGAGATTTGGATGAACTAACTCTAGAAGAATTGTATGGCAGACTCAAGACATATGATTTGGAGATGCAACAGAGAAAGAATAAGAAGTCTGTAAAGACAAAATCTGTGGCACTCTTGATGGAGTCTGAGAAAGAACAACAGGAACCATCCACAGAAGCAAGAATCAAGGATTCAAGAAAGAAGGGTAAAGCTGCTGTGGAGTCAGAGTCTACTGACACAAACTCTGATTCTGATGAAGAGTTTGATCTAAGTCAAATGATGGCTATGTTTGCTAAAAATTTCAAAAGAATGAAATTCAACAAAAGAACTGGTAAATTTAGCAAAAGGCCATCATTCAAGAAGGAAGATGAAAAGGTTGAGAAGAGCAAGAGTACAATTATCAAACTTGACAAAGCAAAGGTCAAATGTTTCAACTGTGGAATATTGGGGCACTTTGCCAGTGAATGCAGAAAGTCAAAAAGTCAAGGAAAAGGAAAAGCGCTTCTATCAACAGGAAAGGACTGGGCAGACTCAAGCTCAGAGGATGAAATTGATTATGAAGATCTAGCACTGATGGCATCCTCCTCAAGAAAATCACAGTCTCCCAAAGAACCCTCATCTCCTAAAACTCAGGTATCAATCTTTACTCCTGAATCCTTAATTAATTTAGACTCTGATGGCATAGAGATTGTGAAAAGTGAGGTTAATAAAATAATGACAACATGTAGGTCTCTCACTAGTGAAAGTGAAAGGTTGAGAGAAGAAAATTTAACCTTAACTAAAAGGAATTGTCATGTAGAATCTGAGTTATTATTAATGGAACAATACAAAAAGGATTCTGAGAAATATAGTCATAACTACACTGAAATTTTGAAAGCCTATGACTATGTTAGGAAAGAACTAGAAGAAGAAAGGCTTAAGTTTAAAGTTTGGACAGACTCTGGAAGAAAAGTTTAAGAAATTCTCAATAATCAAAACGTGTATCAAACTGCTGGTCTAGGCTATGACAAGAGTCAAGACAAAAGACCTATTGTTGAGAATGATAACAATGAAGAAGCTAGCAAAATTAATAAGACTAAAGACAAAAGTACATTTGTTCCTGTTAAGTTTGTGATCCCTAAAGAAAAAACTGAAGCCACAAACTCATCTGTCAATAGTCCCCCTGTTGTTGACAAAAAGACAGATGAAACAGGGGCAAATAGTTCTAAGAAAATTATAAACATAGGGTACTTGTCTAAGTCTAAGTTAAAAGAAAGGCTAGAGAACTTATCAGAGTCCACCAAAACTAGGAGAAATAGGAATGGTAAGGAAGGCATCAATAAGGCTAATAATTATCAAAAAGATCCTAATGCTCCTAGAAAGAAGTGTTATAGATGTGGCAACCAAAACCATTTAGCTATAGATTGTAAAATAAAAATTGAGAAGAAATCAGAGTCTAGTCCTTCTCAGACTCTGAAAAGTCACTACATACCACAAAAACCTTGTTATCACTGTGGTAGCATATTTCATTCTATATATATGTGTAGGGACTATCATGATTTGTATTACAATTTTTATGAGCTAAAATCTTCTATTAACAAGAGTTGGTATGACACTGTTAAGACTCCACCACAGTCTAGAGCAACAAAAGAGACAGGTAAGCGAAAGGTGAAAATTATTAAGCCTGTTTCTCCTAAAATTAGTAGAAAAGGATCCAAAACTATTTGGGTCCTCAAAACATCTAACTAGTTGCTTTATGTATGCAGGGAACTAGGGTAAAGAAAGTAACCCTAATCCTGGACAGTGGATGCTCAGGACATATGACTGGAAAGAAATCCCTGCTTACAGACTTTGAGGAAATGGCTGGCCCAGAAGTATCCTTTGGAGATGGCAACAAAGGACAAACACTGGGATATGGCAAGATTGTACTTGGAAATGTCATCATTGAACAAGTAGCTCTAGTTGATGGCTTAAGGCACAATTTAATAAGCATAAGTCAACTTGGAGACAAAGGTTACCATACTGGCTTTGACAACAAAGAGTGTCTTGTGACTCACAAAGAAACAGGCATTGTGGTTTTCAAAGGACACAGACATGGTAACATTTATGAAGCCAGCTTGGAGGATTGCATAAACAGTGAAGTCACATGTCTATACAGCAAGGCCTCAACTGAAGAAAGCTGGAAATGGCACAAGAAACTGTCACACATCAACTTCAAAACACTCAACAAGTTGGTTAAACAGAATCTTGTAAGAGGATTACCACAGGTTGATTTTGTACAAGATGAACTTTGTGACGCATGTCAACTTGGAAAACAAAGGAAATCATCCTTCAAGAGCAAGACAATAAATACCATTTCTGAACCCTTTTATTTACTGCATCTTGATCTATTTGGTCCAGTAAATGTTATGTCAATTAACAAAAATAAATATACTCTTGTTATTGTAGATGATTTTACAAGATTCACATGGGTTTTCTTTCTACATTCAAAGGATGAAGCTTCACAACACATAATAGATCATATCACTTTTCTGGAAAGAAAATCAAAGAAAACAGTAAGAATTCTGAGGAGTGACAATGGTACTGAATTCAAGAATTCAATCATGGAGAACCACTGTGCATCAAAGGGAATTACTCAACAATTTTATGCGCCAGGAACTCCTCAACAAAATGGATTTGTGGAAAGAAAAAATAGGACACTCATAGAAGCTGCCAGAACAATGTTGGCAGAGTCTAAGCTGCCAGTATATTTTTGGGCTGAGGCAGTCAATACAGCATGTTTCACTCAAAACTGCACTCTAATAAACATGCATGGAAAGACTCCCTATGAAATGATAAAGGACAAGAAGCCAAGTGTGAAACACTTTCACATATTTGGATGCAAGTGTTATGTACTGAAAGTACATCCTGAAAATCTAAGCAAATTCGAAGCCAAGGCAGATGAATCAATCTTTCTTGGATATGCATCGAACACAAAAGCATTCAGAGTTTTTAATCTCAGAACCAAAATTGTTATGGAATCTATTCATGTTGCATTTGATGATAAAAAGTTTACAGAATTGCAGGATGAGTCAGAGTCTACAACACTGGAATTTGAAAATCTAAAAAGTTCTGAGATAAATGAAGAAGAAGAGGATGAAGACCCTAGAATAAATCCTGAACTAACACAGGAACCTGCACATTCTGAGGGGGAGCCAGAAAATTCAACTCCAAATAATTCAGAGTCTAACAGGTCAGGGTCTACCCAGACAAAGTCTATCCAGACAGAGTCTAGACAGATAGAGTCTAACTCATCAGGGTTTGGATCAAGCAACTCTAAACTCTTGTCAGAGGCAAGCAATTTAGGGGGAGCCTCTTCATTTGAATTTCACTCAAATACAGAAGATGCAAATGACTTAGGAGGAGTTTCAAGTTCAAGAACCAATCTTCCACCTGCTAGAAAATGGACAAGGAATCACACTCCTGACTTGATAATTGGTGATCCTGATAGTGGTGTACAAACAAGAACAACCACTCAAAATGAATGTCTTTATAGCTGTTTTCTCTCAAAGAATGAACCCAAGAAAATTGAGGAAGCCTTGCAAGACCCTGATTGGATTATTGCAATGCAAGAAGAATTGAATGAATTTGAGAGAAATAAAGTGTGGAAACTTGTACCAAGACCTAGAGATAGATCAGTGGTTGGTGCAAAATGGGTGTATAAAAATAAACTTGATGAGAATGGAACTGTAGTAAGAAATAAAGCAAGGCTAGTTGCAAAAGGATACTCACAGGAGGAAGGAATTGACTATGATGAAACTTTTGCACCAGTAGCAAGATTGGAAGCTATTAGAATGTTTCTAGCCTTTGCAGCTCATTCAAAATTCAAGGTGTATCAGATGGATGTGAAAAGTGCTTTCTTAAATGGAGAACTGGAAGAAGAAGTCTATGTGGAGCAACAACCAGGATTTGTTGATCCAAAGTTTCCTGATCATGTTTACAGGTTAGACAAGGCACTATATGGATTGAAGCAAGCACCTAGAGCATGGTATGAAACTCTTTCAAAATTCCTTCTTGAAAATGGATTCACAAGAGGTACCATTGACAAAACTCTCTTTATTAGAAAATATAAAGGTGATATTTTGCTTGTCCAAATTTATGTTGATGATATTATATTTGGATCTACTAATGATAATCTCTGTGAAAAGTTTAGTCAACTAATGCAGTCAAATTATGAAATGAGCATGATGGGAGAATTAAACTTCTTTTTGGGGCTTCAAGTCAAACAGAATGATGATGGAATTTTCATCAATCAAACAAATTATGTAAAAGAACTGTTGAAGAAGTTTGATATGCAAGATTCTGCATCTGCTAAAACTCCCATGTCAACAGCTACTAAGCTAGACTCTGACCCAAAGGGTAAGAAAGTTGACAACACTAGTTACAGAGGTATGATTGGTTCATTGTTATATTTAACTGCTAGTAGACCAGATATAATGTTTGCAACTTGTCTGTGTGCCAGATTTCAAGCTGACCCTAGAGAATCACACTTAATAGCTGTGAAAAGAATTTTTAGATATCTCAAGGGGGCACAAACTCTTGGACTTTGGTATCCTAGAGAGTCAGATTTTTTACTAATTGGCTATTCAGATTATGACTATGCAGGATGCAAAGTAGATAGGAAAAGCATAACAGGACAATGCCAGTTTCTTGGCAACAGATTAATTTCTTGGTTTAGCAAAAAACAACAGACTGTATCAACCTCAACAGCTGAGGCTGAATACATTGCAGTTGGAAGTTGCTGTGCTCAAATCCTGTGGATGAGAAATCAATTACTTGATTATGGACTAACATTCTCAAATATTCCTATGTATTGTAATAATACTAGTGCTACTAAAATTGCAGAGAATCCAGTCCAACACTCCAGAACAAAGCACATTGATGTCAGGTATCACTTTATTAGAGAACATGTTGAAAATGGTACTGTGACACTTCACTATGTTCCAACTGACAAACAGATTGCAGACATTTTAACAAAACCACTTGATGAGTCTACCTTTCTCAGACTGGTAGGTGAATTAGGTATGTTAAATATGTAAGTGATCAAAAATTGCAAGAAGCAAGGTATGTACTTTAATTATAGTCCCTGTCTTAACACACTGTGATTAATTGTTAGTGCAACATTTTGTTTGGTATTTTACCTTGACAGAGTCTAGACTCTGACGAGTCTGTAGACTCTGACGAGTCTGTAGACTCTGAAAGTCAGTAGACTCTAAGAAAATTATCGCCTAGACTCTGAAACGGTTAAAATTCGCGCCTGCAGACTCTCATTGCATTTAAAATGTTCAAATGACTTAAAATAGGCGGTAACAGTTATTTTTTGACCGGAGACAGGCTGTAGACTCGTGTGTATTGTATGCAACTTGAACAAAATAGAATTTTTCATACAATTTACTCACTTGTTTATTGCAATTGATTTCTAAGGCAAAAATATTCACAGAGCTTTTTACGAACCCTAGCTAAATTCTTCAAGCTTCTCCATCACTTTCAACTCAACAACTTTAATGGCTGCCGTTTCTACTGTCATGAGAGGACCCAAGGCGATTGCGTTCACATTTGGGGATTTCGAGGTCATGACCACAAATCATGTTGCTGCTCTTGGAGATAAGAAAGGGGTAGACGCTGACTACTACCCTGTGATGGATTTCTTGGAACAATCCGAGCTACACTACATTCTCAAGGCATCACCAGTCATTCACATGGATGCTGTATCACAAGCATAGAGCACTGCAAAGGTAGTTGATCCTTCTCAGGATCAACCAGGTAAAATAATGTTTACCTTTGGTTCGACTACATTTGATGTCACTGCAGATGTGATTAATTCTGTGTTTAAACTGCCTGTTAAGTCTACTTTTGATGAAATTGTATCTGATGATGACATTAAAAGCATGTTTAAGGCAATAGGTTATTCTGCTAGCTTAGATAACATGAGCAAGATAACTAGGCCTTACTTAAGGAAAGAATGGTCATTTTTCTTCGATCAAATTGCTAAGTGTTTTATTGGTAAGTGTAGTGGATTTGATGCTATTACTGCTATTACTTATCAAATTGGTCATAGTCTCCTATTTGATAGAATAATCAAGATTGGTGATATGTTGCTCACTCAAATGGGAGCAAAATTAAATAATGTGCATGAGGGGAGAAAGAAAGTCTACTACCATAGATTTCTTATGATTCTCCTCAATCACTCCATTCCTGACATGTCAATCAAGTTGGCAGATGATTGATGTGTGCAGGCATACAAATAGCAAAGGAGGATATTCTCTGACATTAAGAGAATTGATGACAAAAAGAAGAGTCTACCTGCAATGACATATCCACAGGTAATGCAGGTAAAACTCTCATCCTACAAACCTTCTATCTACAATGCTTCATTTTTTGGTGGTGAAATGGTGCAGGAACAAGTAATGGAGAGTCCCCCTGCACCTACCCAAATCACCCAATCCCCTTCAATTATACAATCTTCCAAACCAAAATCCAAAAAGAAACCAACCTCTGGTGTCTCTCAACAGGCACCAGTTGTAAAGAGGAGAAAATTGATTCAATCTAGGCTTATAGATGAGCACAGTGATGAGGAGCTCAATCCACTAGAAAAGCAAGTTGTTGAAGGACTTTCTTTGCTAAAGGAAGGTCATGATACACTTGATTCTAACCTTCAAGCCAAGTCTGTAGACTCTCAAAAGGCTACAGACTCTGAAAAACCTAGGGAAGCACCTCAGGATTCTCACATTGAGTCTCCTGAGAAATCTTTTGCTAAGAAGTACAGAAGGTTAAGGAAGGCTTATTTTGCACACACACACACACAAGCCTGTTATTATTACTAACCCTGTTTTGCAGGAAACAGATGCTCCCAAGGCTCCTGCAGAGCCAGACTCTGAAATCAAGAAAACACCTGAACCAGAGTCTAATGTTGAGTCAGAGTCTAGACTGCCTTTAGACTCTGATCATGACACATTTTGGGAAGGAATGCAATTGGATGCAGCCTCATGCCTAATTGATGAGATTATTACTCCAAGTGATGAGGCACTACTATTCTTATATCCTTTGGTGGAATCAGTTGAAGATCCAGAGCAATATCAGACTAAATCTCAAGTCTTGGATTTTCTTTCAACCTATGAAGCCCTAAGGAAGAGAATGGAACAGGAGCTACAAATGTCTGCACAGGATGTGGTCAAAAATCTCTACATCTACCTATTCAACTCTTCATTCCAAGTACAAGCAGCTGGGCTTATAGAAGGCAGAACTAATGAAGTTCTCAAAGCACTAGGTGTGTCAGACTCTGAACAGAAAATTACAAAGAAGCCTAAAAAGCTTAAGGTCCACAAAAGGAGAGCATCAGAGTCTGTTGCTGAGTTGGAAACTGAGATTGAGCAACCAGTTTTTAACTATGAAGCAATTTGGGATAATGGAGTTACCTACAGGACAGCCATTCAATGGATCTCTCAAATTCAACCTCTGTCAAGACAGGTGGCTGACTATCTTGTCCATAATATAGGTACAATTGCCAACAAATACATCTATCCAACCTACCAAAGTAGACTGGATCAATTCAAGGGCACTTATTTCCAAAGAGTAAGAAGGGAACTGCAGGACCTCTTCAATCTCACAGATGCCCAGGCAATCAATGCAATCCATCTCAGGGCCTTTCATCACAAGTTGGATGCATTTATTCTTGAAGAACAACAGGAGGTAGCAGGTGGTGCAAGGCAGTTGGAGGATGGGACTAGTGCACCAGTGGTGACTAGTGATAAAGATGCTCAGTCTGCCTCACCCACACAAGAACCACCTAGTCAGAGGTTGGGTGATAGTGGGGCAGGGGAGTATGCTGTTGGGCCCTCCTTGACAACTCATCAAAGAGCTTATGAGAACTCCAGTGATATGGGAGGACAGACTCTGATGGATGCTCATGAAGTGATTTCCCAATCTATTCTATCAGAGTCTATCCACCTTGAGGGGGAGTCTCATGCACCAACAGTCAAAGATGGTAACACTCAGACTCTGGCTTCTAATGAAGTCATGCTGAAGCAGTCAGAGTCTAGAGTAGACCCTGAGACTGGAATACTGGAGCCAACAGACTCTGAAAAGAGAGAAGATGCTAGTAAGGGTTCAGAATTTGTTGATGCTCACCCCTTGGTGGAAACCCCTAGCCTTCAGACATTTGAAGGGGTTCCCCTCCATCAAGGTGGTTCAGGTATTGAAGCACCATTTTTATCTCTCAACCCCTCTTCTGTAGGTTTATTGAGTGTGAAAGGCTGTATGTATAGACCTATATGTAACATAGGGTTATAACTCAACACAAGAACAGGACGTGTAAATAATATGAAGTTATCACCGGAATCAGGAAGACATGAAGACTTGGTAAAGACAATGGATAAAGAAGAAATCTACAGACTTGAAGCATTAGCTCACTGGAAGAAGTTCATTAATATGTTCATGCCTCAGTGAAGAATAAAGGTTGAAGTATTCAAGGATGTGGAAGCAGTGAAGCAGTTGTCAAAGTACCAGAAAGATTCTAGTGATCCAAATCTGCAAGTTAGTCAAGCAATGAATTGCAGAGCTCAAGTACAGGAATCGATAAGATAGAATATACGGCAAATACAAAGAATCAAAATATTAGATGGAATCTTGGAGTCTATTATAGATTGCTGGAGGAAGTTCATTCATATGTTCAGACTTCAGTGAAGGATAAAGTTCGAAGATGTTCAGGGTTTCAGATATGTATATAGTTCAGCATAAGTGCCAGAGGATTCCAATGTACTTACAATCGAAGCACTTCTAATCAATAAGGAACAAAGTCAATTGTATTGTAAAGAAGATGTGAAGATCAAGATCGTGTTAGTCGTTTGTGAACCAGACCAGTTGCACCAAACGTCAGCACAAAAGAGATTGAGAATTATATCTATGAATCAGAAGAATTGGCTGTATGATTAAATTAGTAACAAGTGAAGTGGTATGTGACTAAGCCCAGAATAAATCAATGTCGAATTAACAAGGAAATATTTATTTGACTTGGTTGCAGTGGAAGAAATTATATTAAGGGCTTATCAAGTTCGAAATTGGCTAAGTAAAGAAGACTACAGAAGCTGTATCCAGAAGTCAACCTAGTCAATCTGTTTCGTCTTATTCACCAATGGTTACACAAGCTATTTTGTCTTATTCACAGATGGTTAACAACCATCGGGTAAAAGAAAAGAAATGGTGAATAATTCAAGGGCTTATTTTGTCCTATTAGCCGATAGTTACTAACTATCGGAAAAGAAACAAAAGCCAACTAGCCACTTTCCGATGGTTACTAAGATTGGAGTAATTGATTTTATTTCAAGAATTGTTTTAAGTCTCCGATGGTTATTCTTCAGACTCATCGATACTTAAACAATTAATCAGTAAATTGTTCCCGATACTTACGAAGAAAAAGAAGTGAAGCAGCAGCTCAGTTACTTGGACCACATGAAGCCACGTAGCTGTACCGAAAAAAGTCTACACATAAAATGAAGCAGAGCCATTCATTTGGCAGAAGCTTCTGCAACACAACAAAAATATCCAGAGGGAGAGAAGCACAGTCGGAGAAGAGAGAACACCCAGAAAATCTATACCTCTTCACCGGAGATGTATTAGTGGCCGGTCCCTTAACGGAAAATGTTCAGGGCCACTATATATCACTCTCTACGGTCTTAGTTTCCTTTGTACTGATCTAGAAATACTTGTATAGGAAATTGAGAGTTATATTTTTGTTAAGCAGCGAAGAACTTGTTCTTCGGACCGGATTTGTTGGCCGGGTGTAGCAAACTCAGGGTTTATATTTATCAAATGATATATTCCCCGAATCTTGTGTTGTTTATTTTCCTACTGATTTTCTAGAACCGAAATGATTAATCCTAAACACAGAAAATTAGTAAGTAGCTCCGTAAACACTATTCACCTCAAGAACACGAGCCCACTAACCGAACTCTAAATTATTTATCCGCAAAAGATTCGAAAGAATTTTTTGATTTAGTGAGTATCGTATTCAACCCCCCTTCTACGATACTTCCGGGGCCTAACAATTGGTATCAGAGCTGACTGATTGATATACAAATCAAGATCCATTAGCTCAGTGAAGCTCGCCAGGCGAAAGCTGTTTGGACTCAGACTGTTTAGAGGACCTTGTTAAATAAGTTTAATTTTAAACTTTTAATAATTTTATTTTATAAACTTTATAAAATTTATTTTATAGACTTTTACTAGTTTATGTTATAAATTTTAATTAGTTTATTTTATAAATTTTATATATTAAATTTATTTTATAAACTCTTAAAAATTTATTTTATAAACTTTTATTAGTTTATGTTATAAATTTTAATTAGTTTATTTTATAAATTTAATATTAAATTTATTTTATAAACTTTTATAGAATTTATTTTATGAACTTTTATAAGTTTATATTTTATATTTTGATTAGTTTATTTTATAAATTTATTAATGTTTACGATTCGAATTTGTTTAACAATAAACTTGGTCCACAAATGAATTATGTTCTGACCATATGTGCACATGATTTGAAGTTCACGTGCCAGTTATTCAGACACGCGCAGAGCAACATTGTCTTTGAATTGTCCGATAGTTATTAACTATCGACACATCGGAGCCGCATTCTGAAATTTTTTATTTTTGATTTATTATATTTTAAAAATTTTAAAATTCTTAACTTTAAATTTTTCTTAAATATTAATTTACGATTTATTTAATTTTTAAGAAAATTTGAAATTCTTGAAAATTAAATTTTTCTGTAAATATTTATTTTTGATTAATTTATTTTTTAAGAAAATTAAAATTTTTGGAAATTTAATTTTTTCTTAAATATTAAATTAAGGGTGTCGAAGCTGCTTGGACATCGCAGAGTGTTCATTTTTGAATTGCGTCTCAGAAAAAAATATTTGCCCCTGGTGTAATTTTTGTTTCCGGAATAAAAATTGACCAGTGTTTATTAAACTCTGAAACATGATCATATAGTATTTTTACTGTGTAATCATGTCTTAGGTATTAATATTGGCGAAGTTTCTTTTTGAGGAAAAATGTGAATCATTAGTGTTACTCTTGGACATAAGCGCCTCAGATGCTATTTTGGCCTACTTAACGTTTTGAACCTTTAATATCTATTTTAGATTTATTTATTTTTCCAGAAAATTTAATATTCTTGTTAATTAAATTTTTCTTAAATATTAATTTACAATATTTTAATTTTTAAGAAAATTCAAAATTCTTGAAAATTAAGTTCTGTAAATTTTTATTTTTGTTTAATTTATTTTCTAAGAAAATTAAAAATTCTGTAAATTTAAATTTTTCTTAAGTACTTATTCGAGGATGCTCAGAAGTTAGTAGTTGAAGATTTTTTACGGGTTATTGAAGACAATGAAGATCGACTGAAGATTATCCAAAGAAGCTGTTTCTGGTTATGAAAAGATTATTTGGGTACAGTTTTTAGTTGGTTTGAGTTGAATTTGAAGATGAAAAATCTTAGGGGTTTAAGTAGTGTGAAGGAGAACAAACCGGACATCCTAGCATATCAGTACAGATGCCTTAAAGATTATTCTACAAGGAGATTACAGGAAGTTCGTGCTAACACTGCAGATCATCTGGAACATAGGATTACAGCTACAAGGGATTCTAAGGATATAACCATATTATCTTTAGAAGATCTATATGTTGTGCTGAAGGCCTATAAACTAGAACAAGAGCTGAAGAAGATAATATTTGGTAAAGCAGGTTGTTAGCATATCCACTGTATTTGTAACCCAGGAACCAAATTTGATTGAAGTCAAGGTTGAGAACCTCTGAACAGAAACGAAATGATCCAAGAAGCTGAATTGAAGATGTTGTAGCTCGAGGTAGTGGTCAAGGTGTTGTATGTAAATTTGACACTTTGTAATAACCTGAGATCTGGACGACTAGTCAAGCCTGCAGGACAACTAGAAGTTCAGTGACGTCAGATTCAGATGGAATCCCAATTCTATATCTAAGGTCCTTACCTATAGATTCCATAAAGGAGATTTTCAAGAACAGTTCAAGAGGCGGTTGCAAGACAGGGATGGTTGATTATAGAAGACAAGATCAGGGGTTTACTACACAGTTTGAAGAAGCCTGTACAAGCAAAAGATGGCAGACACTATGTTGGGTTGTAGCAGGAATCTCAAGCATTAGTGAGGATGCAGCAAGAGAAAGCATTTGTTGATGAAGTTAAAGGCAAGGCTGATTCTATCAGTGACAGTGATGAACCAAATGAATATCTGGCATCAATGACCAACACTAGAGATGAATCACTAAGCACTTCACATGTACACTTACTAACTAGTATATCTTTATCTAATTCATAATTGTATGATTATTATGTTTTGGAATGTATTAGACTCGTGTCAGCATGTTAGCATCTTAGAACTTAAATGCTTAATTGATTGCTAAGAATAAGATTTCATGCTTAGTTATATGAGTTTAGTGAGTACATTTCATACTTGATTTTCTATGCAGTAAAATGAATATCTAGAATTAGATAGGGTGTTCTAGACGGTTAGGTGTATCCCTAAACATTTGCTGAAACTTGATTTAAATCTTCTGTGATTTAATACCTCTGCTAATGTTGTGAAAATTGCTAAATAGACAAACAGGTCATAGATAAGATATTTTATATTTGTTCTTATTGTGATAAATGACTTGATAAGTATATGTGGAATTTGATATTGCTTATAATGTTTTATTCAAATATTCTGCATATTCTTAAATTGTTTATGTGCTTATTTTCACATGATTTGCTTGCACTCACATAGTTGCACTTAAATGTCACATTAGATCATGTATTGCTTGTTAGGGATAAGATGGTAGAATTATCTAAGTTGTCAGTAACATTTGTAGATTCAAGGTTTAATCTAAAACTGACTTAGGTAATTAGAGATAGTTAAAAATGTTAGACAACGACAGAAATGGACTAGACAGAATTAGTAACTAATTTGTTAGTTCTTCTATCCATGTGTTTTTATGCATATTGAAGCTGTTATTATCTTTGATAATATCTCTAACCCATCTGGACTCAATTAAAATTGAGTACCAAGAAGCTTAATCATTTGTGATTGCAGAGTATGTAACAAAAGACATAGATTAAAGCTCTGACATCACAGTTGGTTGAGAAGGCCTCCCCGATGGTAACCTTTGGAGATGACAGCAAAGGATGTACAAGGGATATGGCTATCATGATTTAAGAACTGTCATCAATGGAAGCATCTTTCTTATGAACGGAATTAAACACTATCTTCAGGGCACTAGGGAATTCTTTGTCAAGGGTTTTCTGGAAAAGCATTGAAAAGGAAAAGTGTTTGATCTCAAATAAGAAGGTTGGAAGCTCACTCAACTGAGAGTGAGGAAGATTGTTTGTAGCTGACATGGAATTTGTATGCAAAGGTGAAGTGAACTTTTCAGTAAAGCTTCATCAGTAAAGAGTTAGCTATGGCAAGAGAAGCTCTCAAACTTGATATTCAAGACAATGGATTCTCGACAAAGATGAAATTGGTGAGAGGACTGCTTCTAATGGAATTCTATCCAGAAGGACATTTTGAAGTATGTCATATAGGGAAATCAATGAAAACATCACACTGAAGTAAATTATGGCATGGAAGAAATATGCTTAGTGGTGATTAATGACAACCCTAATTACAAGTTGGTGATGTTCGTGCATTTAACAGACAAAATATCACAGATGGTGATTGATCATCAGGAAGATCAAGTTGGAAGCAAAGTAAGCTGTGAGAACTTTGAAGTCAGATAATGGAACTGAGTTTCGCGAATGAAGTTTTAAGTGAAGTCTGCACTTTAAGGGGATTATGAAGCTGAAGCAATTAACACAGCATGCTACTGTATTCAACAAAGATCGTGAAAAGACTTAGTCGAAAGCTATCAAGGCATTTGTGATTAAAAACCAGAAGGTGATTGAAAGACTGAATGTTTCGTTCTACTACACCAAGCTCCCAAGCATTCAAATGAAAGACTATTCTGAATCTTTGAAGTTTGACATTCTGTCAGAGTCAAATTCAGATACTGATGATGAAACTAAGGTTGCAGAAGGAATCAATGATAATGATGATGATTCAGATCCTATTAGTGGAAATGGTAGTGAAACTACACAACTCATGAACTTTAACAGAATCCACTGAAAAAGGTGAAGGATCTTCAACACATCCTAGCAGCAACTTAGGGGGAGCAAAACAATAGAAGGATCTACTAGTCGTACTCAACACAATGAAGATCAAAGGAATACATAAAGAACATATCTGCCGAGACAAAGGGTTTGAAGTCAAAGTCATTCCTGGAGTCTAGTTCTTAGTAAACCAGATTTTGAGTAAAGGCTAGAAGTGCTAATTAAAATGAATATATATTTTTCGGGACCCAATAATCAACATTTGGTATCCCAAAGAATAGTGAAGATGCAGTGATTGATCCAGATTGGGTGATTGCAAATGCAAGATGATCTCAATCAATTCGAAGGCAGAATCTACTGAAGCTGGAACCCAGACCACTAAAGTCGAAGCTGAAATTGGTACAGTAAGGGTTTACAGAAACTGGATAATTATTGGCATTGTTATGAGGGACAAAGCCAAACTGGTTGCTACAGGTTACTATCAAGAAGAAGGTATCGATGATGATGGAAACAGAATCTTCGGGACTTTCAAGATCTAATAGCAAGCAACAGAGACGAGACTTGATCCTTTTAGGACCTAACAATTGGGCCTTAACAAGATGAGGATCTAACAGAGTTAGGAATTCAAGCAAATTCTCAAGGACATGGTATGGCACTCTAACTACTAATTACTTGAAAATGATTTTTAATAGAGTTGTTATACACATATATCTCTCTAGATTACAAAGCACAAACAATGTAATATATGTGCAAGTATACCATGATTATATTATATGTGGGTCTACTAACGAAAATTTGGCAAGATATATTTGCTAAGTTAATGCAGAGTAGGTACAACATGAGCATGTTGGAAGAGTTGCAATTCTTTTTGGATTACAATTAATTCAAAAGAATGATGGCAATTAAAGTAAGTCACAGATCTTTTGAAAATGCGCAATTTAGAAGATTCTAGACCTGCCAAGACTTCTTGCCAACAGACCACTAAGCTTGATCAGGGCAAATCAGGTATATGAACTGAAGTGACAAGCTATAGAGGTATGATCAGCTCATTACTTATTCAAAAGAATAAAGACCATATATTTTATTCTCGATATGCCTATGTGCAAGTTTCCAAGTGGATACTAGAGAATCTTATCTTATAGCTAAGTTATGAATTGTTAGATATCTTAGGGGATCACCGATTCTTGAAATCTGGGACCCTAAAGATACTAGGTTTAACCTAATTGGCTATAAAGATATAGATAATGCAGGTTGTAAGAAAGACAGGGAAGTCATTCCTAGAAGTTGTCAATTTCCAGCAACTCTGTTGATCTCTTCACACCACTTAAGGAACAAGCTCATGGACACCAGGTATCATTTCTTTCGAAATTGTCCTTAGTAGAATAACTTGCAGATATTTGTTAAACAACTTGATGAATTCATTTTATCTAAGTTGGTTAGTAAACTTGGGATATTATTTATTTGCATATATGTTGGAAATCCCATTTGCAAGGAATTCTCAAATGAGTTCACAAGTATTAAATCGTCCATATTTAAAGGACTTGTGAATTTATTTTTAAATCCAGTACCTCATACTTATTGCTATTAGTTTAATTATCATGCTTACAATGTTATATGCATATGTGGTAGTTAAATTATTTACATAAAGTTAGAAGCATAATTATTTGCATGTTAAATATTTGATGAGTATTAGTCAAGATGTCTTGCTTAATTGCTCTGATATTTTGCTCTGATATTCTTAAATATTTTATTACAAATAATTGTGATACTTTTGATATTAGTGACGGTATTTAGAATTTCTGTTCTAAATAATTAATGCATATTTCAAGACTCACTAATATTGGAAGACGAAGTATTTTCTAAGTTATGTGTATAAAATTCTCAATATTTTATATACTTAGAAAATATTTCTAAATTTATTTTAGTTGCGAGAAGTTGCAATTAGGAACACAAGTGTTAAATGTCTATATTTAAAGGACTTGTGAATTTCTATTCAACTATTTTCTCGAGCTTACATATATCAATAATAATTGTTATGAGTATAATTGTAATATGCTAGAGTGACAATTATTAGATATAGTGTAGGAAGTTAGATGCTAATATTCAATCTTATGAATATTTTAGTATTTAGCGAAATTATTTTATCCTATTAAAATTATGGATTGAAGCAATTCAATGATTATCAGTTTCATAATTTTGATTTGATAAAATATAAGAAGCACAATTTCTTGTATCTTGAAATTATCGATAAATATCGAATAATTGGTATCAGCATGCAATTAATTGTGATATTTTTAATATTAGTGATAACACAAGTTGTTTATCTGAAATCACTAATAATAAAAATATGTCTTAATGCTTATTGTTCTACTAAATGATTGCCATGTTTAGTTAATTTATATATATGCATGTGATTGGCAATTGCTTAGTGCAGCATAAGTATTTAATTTATTTTTATTTGTTTAAATCATGATGATATAAAACAATTCAGTGATATATTGGTTCCATGATTTAAGTAAATTAAAATAAATGAGAAGCATAATTATTTGTAGTATAATTATTATCTTTTATTACTTTGTGATAATTGAATAATATTTTATTACAAAATAATTGTGATATATTGATACTAATGGATTTGCTTAGTTTTTATTCTAAGTAAATATTGGTTTTAGAAAAAGCCGTTAGTATTAGTATATTTAGTTTTCTTTCTTAGACTGATTCCTGAATGTATTTAAAAAGAAATTTTTGTCTATTTCTTTTTCAAAATGTTTTATGCAAAGATACATTCATTTTTCCTTTCAGTTTTAGAGAAGAAAACATCAAATTCTTTTTCAAAACTTCTCTTTTGAAAATCTTTTGATTTACAGCCCTACTTTGATTTCTAAATCCTAGGGTGTGAATCAAACTTTTCTTGAGGATAATTTTTCTCCAATCTCAAAATCTATTATCCTCTCCCAAAAGCTAGTTTTAAATGTTTTATCTTTAAAAAACTTTTTCTCTCTTAATTTTTCCTTTTAAAGTGGCAGATACTTGTGACTGCTATTTTACTTGAAAAAAATTGTTTTTAACTTCGAGGTATCAATCACTTGTAAAATGATTTGTTTTTAAATACTTGTGTCAATGTATGTTTCACATTGATTCTGAGTAACTAAACAGTGATTGTTGCTTTGAAGGCCTAGTACTGTATAGTTAAGCATCCATCCAACCCCAATTATCATGTTTTTATTTTAAGTCGGGGATACTATCAGGTGGACGAAAATGATGTAAATCATAATTGCATTATGAGTTGGAAAATCATTGTGTTCTATCTGATAAAGATGTTTTGCAAAATTGTTTTCAAAACATACAGTACTTAGGTTTAATGGAAAAGAGTCATTTTATTAAGATTTAATTTGGTAGAAGAGTTGAATTTCTTCTTTGGTATAAATTCCCGCGTTTTATTATGGGAAGTTTGCCTTATAAGAAATTCATAAGGGATAGACTTTTTCTCTGATACACATTCCCGCGTTTTATTATGGGATAAGTATCTTAAAGAAAATTTCTATTGGTATCTTGTTCTTAAATGATAAATCTTTAGAACCGACAAAACTCTTTTACTAAAAGTGCTTTAATGCAATCCATTACCATTCCTTCTTATATTTTTCCTTCTTTTTGAGATGAAAAATATGTTTTGGAATGTTAAAGTGATTATTTCTTTTTATCTTATTTATTGATTCTATCCGTTTAGCCCCCAGTGGCTACATAAGCTGGCCAAGAGGTTGAAAACCCATCAATCTCTTACCCAGGCCATAATACCAAACACTCATTCATCCACTTCCATATATTAACCCTTGGAGATACAAGGAACACATGTAAATTAGAGGTTGATAAGGGAGAAACTGCACTTGATGCAGCAAATAAGGATGAAGTTAGAAGTGCACCCACAGCTCTACCTTTAGCGAAGTAAAGAAGTATATAACTGAGGTATCTGTAAGCTCATCTGTATCTTCTCAAAAGGATGCAGAGCTGAAAAGGCAATAAAACTGTCTCTGGAATCATTCTCTCAACAGGGTGAGTCCATTGAAATTCGCTCGTCAGCCAGAGCATCTTGTAATGAGTCAAGCACACCACTAGCGCTCACGCTGATGGTAAGCCTAAACAGATAAATTCTAAGTACACATTGCAAGAAGTGCACAGTGAGAGGTATAGGCATGTTAACAAAACACCCGTCATTGGGTTACGAGGGAAACGTAGACTCTAATTTGCCATTCATTACATTGTCTACTACGTTGACCCTCCTGGAAGGAACATTTCCAGATCCTGAAAAGGAATGTCCACCTCCCGTTTACGGAGAAGGTGTGAGGCAACTCCTTGATAGAACAAGGCAGGATTCCCTATCAGATTTTAAAATCTTGGGATAACCCATCTCAAAGAGGTGAGGCTCCACTAGACAGTGATTTAGCAAAAGCTATTGAGTCTGGTGCTGAGACAGTGCTTATGCATGATAGATCAAGAACACCTCAACGAGGCAATTCTCCACTTGATAGTGATCCAGTTCATTCTGATGAATCAGGTGTTGGGAATATATGAATCGACGGATTTCACTTGCAGGTACAGAAGGCTATATTTGGAATGCAGAGTGAAAGTGAGAGAGAGAAACACTTAATTGAAAGTGAGGGAGAGATACACTTGAGTGAGAGATAGGGAGAGAAGGAGTGAAACACTTCTAAGTGCTCGACACTTGAGTGTAAACACCAACAGAACGTAGTAGAAGTGAGGAAACCTTAAGCCAAACACTTACCCTTGCTACTTACTACTTCTGAAAGAAAAGCTACTATATTTGTTCCCGATCAATGACAGACGAGAACCTTCTTTGGAAGACAAACCATTCAAAAGTGGGCCATTGGAGGATTCCTCAACTAAGGGGGAGAATTTATAGTAAGAAAAAAGAGAAGTTAATAAAGTCTTATCTTCGTATCCTTGGGAAATGTTAATATCCTAAAGGGGTTCGTATCCTGGATCATTAAGGGAAGTTCCTGGATCCTTAAGGGGAAAAGGGGTTCACATCCTTGGGAGAAGTTAATATCCATAGGGGGAGATTTGAGACGAGAAAAAGAAAATCTTATCTTCTGATCCTGAGGGGAAACAACAGAAATATGGGAGAATCAAGAAGCTGTATTCTATACTTGAAAGGAGTTGTCAGAAGAGGATTCCTAATCCAAGTGGGAAGAACAGAGGACTATTCCATTGATTTTCTAAAGGGAGAAGAAGAATAAGAAGGAGAATCACATTCTCAGGGGGAGAACATTATTTGAGCAATGTTCTATATTTTATTGAAGATGTTCCCAGGAATTTTGATTCTTATGAAGCTCAGTTTATGATAAGTTCTTTGTAGGTCAAGCTATGAAGGATTTTGAAGCAGAGAAAAGCTCAAACACAGAGGAATGAAGATGATATCTATTGAAGATGCGTTCAGTGCTAAAGGAACACTCATTTTCTATTTCTCTTTACTTTATAGAAATCTGGAAATGTATTATATGATCCAGAACCCAAGTAGTATTATTTACAAGTCTAGAGCATTAATATTTTCTTGTAGTTAGTTGAGTTATCCTCTAGGGATTTGCTTGTTAATCTCTACCAAACAAATAGGGGGAGATTGAAAGGCTGTATGTATAGACCTATATGTAACATAGGGTTATAACTCAACACAAGAACAGGACGTGTAAATAATATGAAGTTATCACCGGAATCAGGAAGACATGAAGACTTGGTAAAGACAATGGATAAAGAAGAAATCTACAGACTTGAAGCATTAGCTCACTGGAAGAAGTTCATTAATATGTTCATGCCTCAGTGAAGAATAAAGGTTGAAGTATTCAAGGATGTGGAAGCAGTGAAGCAGTTGTCAAAGTACCAGAAAGATTCTAGTGATCCAAATCTGCAAGTTAGTCAAGCAATGAATTGCAGAGCTCAAGTACAGGAATCGATAAGATAGAATATACGGCAAATACAAAGAATCAAAATATTAGATGGAATCTTGGAGTCTATTATAGATTGCTGGAGGAAGTTCATTCATATGTTCAGACTTCAGTGAAGGATAAAGTTCGAAGATGTTCAGGGTTTCAGATATGTATATAGTTCAGCATAAGTGCCAGAGGATTCCAATGTACTTACAATCGAAGCACTTCTAATCAATAAGGAACAAAGTCAATTGTATTGTAAAGAAGATGTGAAGATCAAGATCGTGTTAGTCGTTTGTGAACCAGACCAGTTGCACCAAACGTCAGCACAAAAGAGATTGAGAATTATATCTATGAATCAGAAGAATTGGCTGTATGATTAAATTAGTAACAAGTGAAGTGGTATGTGACTAAGCCCAGAATAAATCAATGTCGAATTAACAAGGAAATATTTATTTGACTTGGTTGCAGTGGAAGAAATTATATTAAGGGCTTATCAAGTTCGAAATTGGCTAAGTAAAGAAGACTACAGAAGCTGTATCCAGAAGTCAACCTAGTCAATCTGTTTCGTCTTATTCACCAATGGTTACACAAGCTATTTTGTCTTATTCACAGATGGTTAACAACCATCGGGTAAAAGAAAAGAAATGGTGAATAATTCAAGGGCTTATTTTGTCCTATTAGCCGATAGTTACTAACTATCGGAAAAGAAATAAAAGTCAACTAGCCACTTTCCGATGGTTACTAAGATTGGAGTAATTGATTTTATTTCAAGAATTGTTTTAAGTCTCCGATGGTTATTCTTCAGACTCATCGATACTTAAACAATTAATCAGTAAATTGTTCCCGATACTTACGAAGAAAAAGAAGTGAAGCAGCAGCTCAGTTACTTGGACCACATGAAGCCACGTAGCTGTACCGAAAAAAGTCTACACATAAAATGAAGCAGAGCCATTCATTTGGCAGAAGCTTCTGCAACACAACAAAAATATCCAGAGGGAGAGAAGCACAGCCGGAGAAGAGAGAACACCCAGAAAATCTATACCTCTTCACCGGAGATGTATTAGTGGCCGGTCCCTTAACGGAAAATGTTCAGGGCCACTATATATCACTCTCTACGGTCTTAGTTTCCTTTGTACTGATCTAGAAATACTTGTATAGGAAATTGAGAGTTATATTTTTGTTAAGCAGCGAAGAACTTGTTCTTCGGACCGGATTTGTTGGCCGGGTGTAGCAAACTCAGGGTTTATATTTATCAAATGATATATTCCCCGAATCTTGTGTTGTTTATTTTCCTACTGATTTTCTAGAACCGAAATGATTAATCCTAAACACAGAAAATTAGTAAGTAGCTCCGTAAACACTATTCACCTCAAGAACACGAGCCCACTAACCGAACTCTAAATTATTTATCCGCAAAAGATTCGAAAGAATTTTTTGATTTAGTGAGTATCGTATTCAACCCCCCTTCTACGATACTTCCGGGGCCTAACAGAGTGCACCCTCCAAATTGAGTGACAAAATATATGAGAGGCTGGCACTGGACTAGGCAAAAGGAGAGGTAGATAAGGCTGTAGAGAGCCTGAGTGAGATTGAGAAAGTGGGTGCCCAACCCCACTGTGAGCATGAGAGATTAGGGTATCCTGAACCTAGCTTTACTTATTGGGATCAAGATTTTCCAAAGAGTTGGTCCAATGAGTTGGAGCAGGGGATGGATGACAATTCACTATGTCTGATTGTGCAGATTGGCAAACAGGAGGAGGCTCTTGCTGCTCAGAAATCATTTACACAGAGACCCCAACTTCACCTGGTGGATTCTCTAGAAAGGAGAGCAGATAGAGTCATGGAGGCTTTGGTGGATAACCCTGTCATTTTCACTGAGGCTGCAACATTGAAGTCAGAAGAACCACTTTTAATAATGCCTATAAGGGCTAGACTTCCAGAGTCTACAGTCTCTGATCACTCTCAGGAGGAGTCAGGGTCTATAGTCCCGTTTGCAGTTTCGGAGTCTACACCACCACCAGAGTCTACACCTCCATTCACAAAGCTAGAGCCTGTTGCTGAGGAATGCACTTCTGCAGATGATGATCATGTTACTCCTTCTTTTATCTATTTTGATCAGGTGTTTCCTCAGTCTTGGGAGTCTGCACAGCAAAGATGCATCAATGATAAAGATTCTTTTGAGTGTATTTTGGATATTCATCTTTCTGAGAGACTAAAGGCTTTTCAGAAAAAATCTTTTCAACAGGAACATGGTTACTATCCTGGTGAAGAAGATCAAGTCTTAGATGGAGCTGTTAAAGCTAAGCTACCTGATGTTGCTGCTCAATTATCCAGTGTGGTCCAGGACATTTCTCATATTAAAACAAAGCTCACTTGTGTTGATAATACAACTTCTCTGCTCAATACAAGATTTGACAGAATTCACTCCCTTCAATTATCCAAAGAGGTCGCTTTTAAAGATGCTCTAGCTGCTATCACTACCACTCAAGCCTCTCTTCAAACTGCAGTTTCTGCTTTGACCACTAAGGTTGATTCAGTTATTGTAGCCCAGGCAAATATCTCCACTGTTCTTGAGCAGATTCTTTTGGCTGTCACCAGTGATGATGATGTCAAAAAGGGGGAGAAGATGAAGCAAGGTGAGTCCTCCAGAAGACATAAGGGTGAGGGATGCAAGGATAAATCAAGGGGAGTTAAAAGGAGGAGAGATGGTGATGATGGAGATAGTTCTCATGGTTCTAAGGGTCCTGATGGTGTGCAACAAAAGCAATCTGGAGTAGCAAGAACTCAAACACATCAGTCAGGGACTAGACATGGGAAATCAGAGTCTAAGTCAGACTCTGATAAGCAAAGAAAGAAGTCAGACTCTGATCAAACTCAAGAACCTTCATACTGGAAGTGCAGTCAATCAAATCTGCAACTTAGAGCTAAAAAGAAGATAGGTCTTGGAGGATTTGAAGAATCTGACATTGACAGAACATCTACTCTAACCAAGGATCCTCAATCCTTGACAGATAGGCAGTTTGAGAAGATCACTCAGAAGCACTTAAATAAAGTGGTGTCTGCTCAAATTGTTTATAATGTTTTTGAAACGAAGATACAAGGAGGTCAGGGAGGTACAGAAAAGGTGAAGAATGAGATGCTGGTTTACTTCTTAGAAGGTGGAAGTGTAAGATGGATTAGTCAGTCAAATTTTATCTTTTTCAAACAGGCTGAGGAACTACAGTATATTAGATTCCTACTGCAAATTGCTTATGAAGTAAACAAAAGCAAAGAGGCTATCACTCACAAATGGTTCAAGGAAATTGACAGGAAGTTGACTTTGCACAGACAGACAAATCGACAAATGGGTAAATTTTCTTTAAAATATGTTGATACTGAGGGAAATGATCAAGTCATGCCATTGGAAGAAAAACAGATTAAATTTCAAGAAGGTGTGGGTCATTACTTTGGGTTTCAGCCTATGAGTGGGAAAGTTAGTGTTCTGATGTTGAAGGACTTAAAAGATCAAGAAAGCAGTGCAAATGATCTTAGAGCAGCTTATTGTCAAATCAAATGTTCAAATGAAGAAATGAAGAAATTAAAGAAGTTTGTTGGTGAAGCTCTTGCAATTGTGGAAGAAAATATGCTAAACTCATTTTTGAAGAACAATCCAGCCTTTGAGAAGATTAAATGAAAAGTAATTTTTTTTAATTCTTTTATACTGTTCTAGATTATTAGTTTTATTCTTTAGTTTTGACATCATCAAACCTTGATTTATGCTTACATTTTATAAAGCATAAATAGGGGGAGATTGTTAGGAATATATTCATTTTGATGATGTACAAAATACTAGAACAGTGTCTAGATTAGTTTATCTGTAATAAGTCTTTCTAGTCTTTGAAATGTATAATCAGAGTCTAGATGGTCAACATTCATGTTACTTGTACTTAGAAGAATTTATGTAGAAAGTGAAACCAGAGTCTGCATGAAGATCAGAGTCTGGAAGGTGATCAGAGTCTATAGACTATCAGAGTCTATGATCTATCAGAGTCTACATGTGATCAGAGTCTGAAGATTTCAGAGTCTATACAGTTGAGGATAAATTTGGAAGAAGATCACAAGAATGGAAAGTCTTCGAAGATCAAGATAAATATATTGCAGATATGCTATGGGAAAGAAAGAGAATTCTAGAAGGAAACTGTCAACTAATAATTAGGAATTCTATTCCTATTGTAATTTATCTTTCTGTTATTAGTTGATAGCCAGCTCTCTATATAAACTCTATGTAACCTAATTGTAAAAGTGTAGAAGTCGAAGCATAATTATCTGAGTGAAATTTTGTGAGAGCATAGAAATAGAGAGAGTTGCTGTGATAAACACAGAGAAGCTGCTAGGGTTTGTGTACACCCTAGGAGAGTTTTGTATTCACAAATCAATAATACAAAACAGTACTTATTCATATTTTTGTGTTTGAGTTTGTTCTTAATTTGATTTTAAATCGGGCATAAAAGTCATACAAGTATTCAACCCCCCCCCCCCCTTCTACTTGTACGACTGGGAAAACAGAATAGGGTTAGGAGACTTGGGGACCAAGTCTCCTAGTGACGTAAGGTTGTTGTAACCTTCCAGGAACGAGGGTCCTCATTGGACTATTCCCACACTAGAGTTTCTAAATCCTTCTAGGATGAGGGTCCTCAATAGGCTTCTTGGGCCTTTATTACGCCTTTATTAATTAATTAATAACAAAGGCTTAATGGGCTTATGACTTCAACAGAGCTTGTGGGATGGACTTACAAATCCAATTGATCCTTGGATTATAAATCTAGTTGATCTTAGGATTTATTTTCCTTGTTCGTTTCAAGGGCCCAAGCCTTTGGACCATGCTAGGTTTTAATAAATGAAATAATAAATGCTATATTTATTATTTTCTTAGGGTTATTTTTTACTCATATCATTTGCCCCCTAAATTTTGGGAAAACTTCATGAGTTTTCGTAAAAGTTTCACAAAGGGTTTATAGTGCCTTATAGGGCTTTTGACTTGTTTCGGTCAATTTTATCTCGACTTTTGGGCTCAAGCCTTTTTAGTACTAATCCCTTTAAAAGAATTGATATTATATAAATTTTCCCCTCAAGGAATTTATTTTTAGCAATTTGCAAAAGGGAAATTTTTGTGGTCCTGACCAATTCGACCTGGAATAAGGTCGAATTGGTGCTCATTTCTGCCCCCATGTCGATTTGAGGATTGAGCCCCTCATCGACCTGGATCGCGGTTGAATTGACCATGAATACCTCACTCAGGTCGATCCCTAGGGATTGAGGTTGAAGGGCTTCAATGCCTTGGTTCCCTCGACTTGGGATGAGGTCGATCAAAACCTCAAATGTACATCTAGGTCGATCGATAATTGAGGTCAATAGGCCTCAATGCTTTGGCTTCACTTCGACCTCGATTGAGGTCGAATTATACCTCAAATGCACATTCAGGTCGATTGATAATTGAGGTCGATAGGCCTCCAGGCTTTGGATTCACTTCGACCTTGATTGAGGTCGAATTATACCTCAAATGCACATTCAGGTTGATTTAAGACTCAACTGCAGTCTCAGGTCAAAAAAGTATTGAGGTCGATTGGCCTCTTGACCCGAATGTTCCATCGACCTAGGACAAGGTCGAACTAGACCCTATTTTTTCACTCAGGTCAATTTCTCTTATTTTCCAATGCTTTGATGGCCTTCGACTTGGTTTGAGGTCGATTTAAACCACTACTTACCTTCCAGATCGATTTGGCTTGGGTTTTAAAACCTTTGTTGTCTTCGACCTTAGTAATTTGTGCATTTGAAATGAGCTTGAATTGTACTCCCATTTACCACTTTGGTCGATTTGCTTTGGGTCTCATAACCATGATGTTTTTTGACTTGGAATGAGGTCGATTTAAACCTCAAATGCCCACCTAGGACGAAAAATTTTATTCCCTCAAGGATTCAAGTTAATTGAGCCTTGTGGGCTTTGGGCTTTTTGGGCCCTCAACAATGTGGGTTCTAATTGGGCCTTTTATTGAAGAGTTTAATAGGTTTTTTTAATTAGTAGGCCTTCAAGGCTTTTGGATCATAGGCCTTCATTGATTGACTTACGGGCCGTTTATTTTTATTGGGTCTTCTAGGCTTTAGACTTTTTAGATTCTAGGCCTTTGAGGCTTTTAACATTGGATAGTGGGCCTTCATGGCTTATGGGTTATGGACTTCACAGGCCCAAGTTCTAGATCCTTCCTCAGGATTCCAGAATTTATACTTTTATTTATTTTTTATTTAGTCACTCTTGGGCCTTCGATTATGGGCCTAATCAGTTGAGCCCACTCACCGGTTGTACCAGTTGGCTTGTTCATCAATGGTCGTGTGACCTAGAAACACCTGTTAAATGGTGAATTTAAACGGTTATGTGACCGGCTGAGGGGTCATATATGAGTTGTATGAGGGGCTTCATTTCCCAAACTTCTCATTTCTTGCTTATCAAATTTCTCGTAAACACTCAAGCTCTCCAGCTTTTAAGCAAATCCAACCTACAGTCCTCTTAAGGGTATTCACAAGTTGAAAAATCAATGGCCGATAAGAAGGCTTCCAGATTAGCAGCTATAAATGTGGGGTCTGGTAAAAGAGGTAAACGCATTCGCCGCATCCCCATTTATTTCATTTACATGTCTTTTCTTGATATAATAAACTAAATGGGGGATGACTATCCCAGGCAATCCTACCCGGACTCATACAGCCATAGCAATAAATTTTTTGATACTGATGTAGTAGATAGCTATAATCGATTATTCAATTTTCCTCCACGTTACACCATTTCTTTGGTTGAACCTGGTGACAGGACTTGACACTAGAAGCCCGACCACTTATTTGTTTATGTAAATGTCCTATTAGCGGGGCTTAGATTCCCTTTACACGAATTTATATCCACTGTTTTGGCAGATGTTCAGATAAACCCTTTCCAAATTGCACCCAATGGGTGGAGACTCATCCATTGTTTCATGGTTTTATGTTTAGAGAAGAAAATAAAAATGATTGTCCCCCTTTTTCGAAAAAAAATCAATTCAAAAACTCCTTCAGCCTTTCCTTGGGTTGGGTTCACATAGGCCATAGGCCTAATAGACCTCATATCTTTGATAATTCTTCCATTTCTGACAATAACCCCCATTGGAGAGAAAATTTTGTTCAAATCAAATGGGAAGGGGGAGACTGGGGAACCCTCTTTAGATCCACTTTCGGGAAGGTAGCTGATGGGAGCGTCGACTCTATTATGCTCTCAGAGGAGGAGTAGACAGCCTATGACGCGCTCACTCAGGTTGAGTCCTTGAAAGTGTCTTGGGTTATCCTGGACGAGCACAGGCTAAAGGCCGTCGGCCTTTCTAGGGACTCTAACAAAGGTACTAACTTTTAACTTAGCTTTTCTTTACACTCTTTATGCTGTCATGTTACTAACCTTTTCCGTGTTTTATTTTCAGCCGCATTGCAGATCAATGAGTGGATGATTACATCAGTTGAGGAGACTGGCCATATGAAACGGCTTAGGCTGATGAGTAACCCTAGGCAAGGGAAGGAGCCTCCAGCCTTTTTACAGTTCCACACTGGACCAACTGATGCTAAGGGCAGTGGAACTGTCAAAACGCCCAAATCCCTGGCTTATAAACCTGGTCGGGGATTCAGGAAGACATATACCGAGGTCGGATGCCTAGACCACTCAAGGGATTGGTCCATTCACTCTATTACTCCTTATGACTACAAGGATATAGTGTTGGGACATGACGAGAAGAGCACTAAGGCTCTTGGTGCGTAGGCATTGGCATCGGTAAATTTCCTTACTTGACTATTTCGTATTTTACGCTCTTAACACACACATATATCTTTTAGCTTTTGGTACTTGGCATTTTTTCTATTTAGCCATTTCTCTGGTTTGTTAGCTTTCCATCGTGACTCACCCTGGTTTGTTGCCTTTTCAGGCTAACGCCTATTTTTTAGGCTTCCCTGCATCACGCTGAGTCATGGAAGACTCAGGCTGGGAAGTATAATAAAGGTTTGACTATAACTGAGGTCAAGTTACAAGGCTTACAGGAGAAGTATGAATAATAGGCTGAGCTCCTGAGGAAGGCTCAAGCTGAAGTGGTAGAGCTCTGGGCCGACAAGAATGCCACCATTGACAAGTTCATGGGCTCGGACGAATATCAAGATTTAATCAAGGCTCATGACGACATGATCTTTCCTGCTCACCACATCATCGACCGGAATAAAGCCTTAAGGGCGGTGCTAGCTGAGAATCCAGGGTTATTTGACCTGCAGGTAAACTTCAAATGTCCTCATTCAACCGATACTTTTAAGAGGTTTATTGAGGAATAAGAGGAGGAAGAAACCGATGGGGAGGGAAGCCCCGATATTAGGTAGAAGAGGGCTCGCGAACCTATATATACTCTTCCTCACAGAGTGGTGCCAAAGAAGGTTATTCTCTTCATATTTATTTAATTCAATTAAATGAGATTTAATTGATTATAAATTATTTAAGATAAGTCTTAATATTATTAATTAAATATTTAATTAAAGTAATTAAATATGAAGAGAGAATAATTTTCTAACTCATCATACATAATTGGTTTTAGGTCAAACACTTTCAATCTCCCACTTGGCCTAAAGCCAATTACTCTGGTATCTAATACCCATCCGCTCCTTATGACGATCAAAATTTAACTGAGACAGCGGCTTCGTGAACGGGTCTGCTATGTTGTTATGTGTGTCAACTCTTTCGATCTTGACATCTCCTCTTTCAATGATCTCCTTAATCAAATGAAACCGTCGCAATATATGTTTGGTATTCTTGTGAGACCTCGGTTCCTTGGCTTGAGCTATTGCAGCGTTATTGTCACAATATAACACAATAGGCCCCTCTATGCCAGGAACTACTCCCAACTCAGAAACAAATTTCTTCATCCAAATAGCTTCCTTTGCAGCCTCACTTGCAGCTATATACTCTGCTTCTGCTGTGGAGTCAGCCGTCGTAGATTGCTTATCACTTCTCCAACTAATCGCCCCACCATTTAGAGTAAACACATACCCTGACATGGATGTACTATCATCACACTCTGACTGAAAACTAGAGTCAGTGTAACCCTCTATTTTCAACTCAGACCCACCAAAAACAAGAAAAATATCATTAGTCCTTCTCAAGTACTTAAGGATGTTCTTCACTGCTTTCCAGTGGTCTTCACCTGGATTTGACTGATATCTGCTAGTCACACTAATTGAGTGAGCAACATCAGGTCTAGTACATAACATCGCGTACATGATAGATCCTATTGACGACGCATAAGGAATCCTACTCATACGCTCTTTTTCTTCAGGTGTCTTAGGAGACATCTTATCAGAAAGGGAGACTCCATGGCTCATCGGTATGAGACCTCTCTTGGAGTTTTCCATGCTAAACCTTTTAAGCACCTTATTGATGTACGTACCTTGGGTTAGACCTATCATTCTTCTTGATCTATCTCTATAGATCTTCATACCAAGAATGTAGGACGCTTCTCCCAAGTCCTTCATAGCGAAGTTCTTTGATAGCCACATTTTTACTGATTGCAGCATTGGTATGTCATTTCCTATTAAGAATATGTCATCTACATACAAAATAAGAAATGTTACTGCGCTCCCACTAACCTTCTTGTAGACACATGGTTCATCTATATTTTTGATAAAATCAAACTCTTTGATTGTCTCATCAAAATGAATGTTCCATCTTCGAGAAGCTTGCTTTAACCCATATATGGTTCGTAGTAGCTTACATACTAGATGTTCATTTCCTATGGAAATAAAACCCTCTGGCTGTGTCATATACATTTCTTCTGCAAGTTCCCCATTGAGGAAAGCCGTCTTTACGTCCATTTGCCAGATCTCATAGTCATAGTAAGCTGCAATAGCAAGCAAAATCCGAATTGATTTGAGCAAGGCTACAGGCGAAAAAGTTTCATCAAAGTCAATCCATTGTCTTTGTTTGAATCCTTTTGCCACGAGCCTGGCCTTGTAGGTCTCTACCTGGCCATTTGCTCCAATCTTTCTCTTGTATACCCACTTGCACCCTATAGGCTTCATATCCTTGGGTGCCTCTACCAAAGTCCATACTTGGTTGGCATACATGGAGTCCATTTCGGATTTCATGGCACTATGCCATTTCTCTGAGTCAACACTACTCACAGCTTTGTTGAAGGTTATAGGGTCGTCTCCATCAATGACCGCCAATTTATTGTCATTTTCAATGACAAGGCCATAATACCTCTCAGGTTGGCGAGACACCCTTTGTGATCTACGGATGGGCTGTTCTACGGAAGGTTGTTCAATATGAACAGGTGTTTCCTCTTGAACCGTAGTAGTTTGTTCTTCATGAACTTCATCAAGTTCAATCTTGCTCCCACTATTCCCTTCAAGGATAAACTGTTTTTCCAGGAAGGTAGCATGTCGGGAGACAAACACCCTTTGTTCGGTGTAAAAGTAATACCCTAAAGTCTCTTTAGGATATCCTACAAACCTACATTTCACGGATCGAGATTCTAGTTTATCGGGGTCAACTTTCTTGACATAAGCCGGACATCCCCAAATCTTAACGTGCTTAAGACTCGGTTTCCTTTCTTTCCATATCTCATACGGAGTTTGAGGAACAGATTTGGAAGGCACCTTGTTCAATATATATGCTGATGTTTCCAATGCATAACCCCAAAGTGATACTGGAAGATCTGTATAGCTCATCATGGATCGAACCATGTCCAACAAAGTTCGATTTCTCCTTTCGGATACTCCATTCAACTGGGGAGTGGCCGGAGGAGTCCATTGAGAGACTATACCATTTTCTTTGAGATAATTTAGAAACTCGCCACTTAAGTATTCACCTCCTCGATCTGATCGAAGGGTTTTAATACTATACTTGGTTTGTTTCTCTACTTCATACTTATATTCTTTGAACTTTTCAAAGGCTTCGGATTTGTATTTCATCAAATACACATATCCAAATCTAGATCGATCATCTGTAAAAGTAATGAAGTATGAAAATCCACCCATGGCTTGCGTGGACATCGGCCCACACACATCTGTATGTACCAATCCAAGCAACTCCGCAGCTCTTTCTCCATGTCCACTAAATGGAGATTTGGTCATTTTGCCTAACAAACAAGACTCGCATGTAGGATATGATTCAAAATCAAAAGGTTCTAGTAACCCTTCCTTATGCAATGTCTTAAGTCTATTTTCACTAATATGACCAAGTCTGCAGTGCCACAAGTAGGTGGGATTTTCATCATCTCTTTTTCTTTTATTACTATGTTCAATTTGAAGTAATCTATGTTCTACGTCACACACATACAAACCATTATTTAAAATACCAACACCATAAAGAACATTATTTCTAAAAATTAAACATTTATTATTCTCAATAACAAACGAAAAACCATCCAAGTCTAACATGGGAATAGAAATAATATTCCTCACAATTGAGGGAACAAAATAACAATTATCCAAAATAATAGTCTTGCCCGTAGGCATAAGTAAATCAAACGATCCTACAGCTACAGCAGCAACTCTTGCTCCATTGCCCATACGTAGGATCACCTCCTCTTCTTCAAGAGTCTTACTTCTCCTTAGTCCCTGCAACGAATTGTAAATGTGAGAACCACAGGCGGTATCTAATACCCAAGTAGAAGTTTGATTAAGTGACATATTTAGTTCGATCATGAACATACCTGAAGCAGAAGCGGTAGTCTCACCGCCCTTCTTCTTCAATTCTGCAAGGTAAGCCTTACAGTTTCTCTTCCAGTGCCCCACTTTGTTGCAGTGAAAGCAAACAGCTTTGCTTTTGGGATCTTCAGCTTTTGGCGGAACTGGCCTTTTCTCACCTACCTTCTTCTTTTTCTTAGGAGGGCTCCTCTTCCTCTTCTTAGGGTTAGAGCCTTCACCAATTAGAAGAACAGAACTCTTCTTTGTGGGAAAATTCGACTCAGCAGTTTTCAGCATGTTATGGAGTTCAGGCAAGCTGACATCCAACTTGTTCATGTGAAAGTTCACAACGAACTGCGAGAATGAATCTGGAAGTGATTGCAAGACCAGATCTTGACTCAGCTCCCCATCCATGACAAATCCAAGTTGTCCAAGACGCTCAATCAAATTGATCATCTTGAGCACATGAACATTCACAGATGATCCCTCAGTCATCCTACAACGGAACAGCTCCTTCGATATCTCATATCGAGCTGTCCTTCCTGCCACATCATACAAATCTTGTAGATGCATAAGGATAGAGTGAGCATCCATATGCTTGTGTTGCTTTTGGAGCTCATCATTCATGGATCCCAGCATAACACACTATGCAACTCTTGCATCATCTATCCAATTACGATACACAATATGTTCATTATTATGTGCATCCTGAGCAGGTTCAGCAGGTTTAGGTGAGTCTAGTACATATTCATTCTTCTCAATCCTGAGAACAATTCTCAGGTTTCGAAGCCAATCAGCATAGTTGGGACCAGTTAATTTGTGTGCATTGAGCATGCAACGGAGTGATAGTGCAGAAGACATTATGTATATAGTAAATCTGCAAATAATAAACACATAACAACATTTAGCAAATACTCTATTTCATTATCTAAAACACCATATGAATCGGGTCTTTATTCATAAGTGCCTCCCACTATTCTATCTAATTTTTATATCCCTTATTGAAATTAAGCATTCATAACGATAGTGGGACAGGGATCCTACATTCCATCACACAACCTCCGCTGTAGCACGAAATGTCATGTAACGTTCAATAGGCAGACAACTCTTGTCAGCTACATCTCATGTTATTCCCTAATCTTACTTTAGCCTCTTGAATACTTGAGTCACGGTTGTGGCACGACAAACTCAATATTTTAAGTCAAGTCAATCCCAACATCTCGTATAATTAAACTAGTTTCAAATAGCCCACGGCTGTAGCACGTAACGACCATAAGATTTCAATTCATCATACACATCTCATGTTATAGACAAGTATCTCTTCTTTCGGAAACAACGCCCTCGGCTGTAGCACGAAACGACAGAGTTTCAAAAATAAGAAATACTTTCTATTATGTTGGAAGGTTATGACCAACACAAGCCCTTTGTATTTTATGGCCAATTACTACTTGATATTCTTTATATTTTAGGGGATTATATTATGTTACAATCATAATCATATTATAAAGAGATTCTTTTAGATTGGATTAAATATTTCAAATCAACTATTGATAATTAGAGTCATCCCAGGCCAGGGGTGGAGCATTGTCAAGAGGCGTCTCTTAATAACCCTATTTCTTACAGATAGAACATCTGTTGTTTGACAGAATCATCATTTCACTTAAGTTGAAAATTCATATTCAATCACGTGTTTCATAAACACAAAAATCTCATGATTGTATTCATAATATGTAAATTAAGGTCACGAAACAATTTCATTATTCTAGATTGTCTAACATACGCCTTATCTTAATTAAGTTCACCTAAATCTATCATTTCATGATAATTCAAGCATATATCACATATATATAATCACGAATAAACATAAGGTAGGCATGTTAACTCATATATTATAACATATAAGCATTATACATCTCTATGTATCACATGGTGTATTTAAAAGTAACTTAAAACAATTAAAATTTGTTTTAAAACACCTTTAGAAGCTCTAAATAGTCCCAAAAAATTTCATAAAAATTATTGTAATATACCATTAGAACCGTCTCGGAAAAATGAATCCAACGGTATATTACACGCCCTATTCTGAACTCCCACGCACCCGCACACGCTCCGAGAAGTTTCTGACGCATCCTCATGCGCGCGCGCGTCAGGCGCGTGCAAGACACCCTGTCACGCATCTCGAGTATGCGTTACAAGCCAAAAACCCCTTTTTAGCTTGTAACGCATGCGCAGAATGCGTTACACCTCTTTTTTTTTCCAGTTATTATTATTTAATTATGAATTAATTAAAAACAACTTTAAAAATCCATAATAAATAATCTATTGCTCAGAAAAATATTCTAAAAATACCTGGACGATCTACAACACTTGTAGAACACATGAAAAATATAAAATAAATTTTGAGGAACAGTAATGAATTAATCATAATTAAATCATTATTATTGCTTTCAAAATTCATAATAAATATTCTACGAATCAGAAAATTATGAAAAATTAACTGGACGATCTACAACACTTATAGAACCCAGGAAAATTATCAAAACAATTTTGACGAAGAGTATCATATTAATCATAATTAAAACATGATATTGCTTGTATAAATCATAATAAATACATACATGCTCATAAAATTCTGAAACTTGACCACGAATCTATATGCATACAACCTAAGCTCTGATACCATTGAAGGAATTTATGCACCAGCGGAAGTATTGAATAACATTTATTTACATATATTCCTATGTATACATACATATAGATACAAAACTATTTTATAAATTGAAGAATACCTCGATTGCTTTCCGGCAACAGCTAGAGAAGATCTTGTTCTTCAATTCTTGCAATCACCCCTCAAGTGTGGAGTGCTCTAAAAATATCCACTAAGAATCAAACTAAAAGATGAAGGAGGAGGCTAGAGAGAAAATTAGGGTTGCCTCCCTTTTAAAATATTTCTCACAATTATTAGGGTTTTTGTATTAGGGTTTATAATCTTATATTTATAGGCAAATATCTCAGCTGAGATATTTTCTATAAATATCTTATTATTAATTCCCTTTTTAATTAATTAATCTTATTAATTAATTAGTTAATGATTAAAACTATTTTAATCATTAATTCCTTTTTCTAAACTCTTTTAGAAAATTATTCTCTCTTCATATTTAATTATTTTAATTAAATATTTAATTAATAATATTAAGATCGTATCTTAAATAATTTATAATCTATTAAATCTTATTTAATTAATTTATAAAATTTGCTAAGTAATTATTTATTTCATAAATAAATAATGACTAGCTATTATTAATTATTCCTTCATTTATAATTTAATCTCTTTTATGGTGTGACTCTTTAGGTTCAATATTAAGCCGGTAGTAGAAATAAATAATAATAAACATTTTATTTATTATTTATATGAATTTTATTAATTCATTAAATATAATTAATCTGATTAATTATATTTATTCTACATCGTGAGTGATGCTTCTCAACATATCGCGACTATCCAGATAATACGAAATCATTGTTTAGAATACTTAGAACCTTTCAGTAATTAGTTACCGTACAATTAATTCTTTCTACCCTTCAATATCCCGATTAAATACAAGGCATGGAACTCGTGTCAAGCCTATATGATTTAATCATATGATTTCTTATTCATAATGCAAAGTTCCTTTTAATGAAAATTAGAAACTCTTTCTAATTTCATTCACTCTGGCCAGAAATTCCTGAACTTGCATATCTAAGAATAACATAGGATATTCACTTCCTTTACTGGAAGGGGCAGATCCTTTATTGATCCATTAACTATCTCCATACACAAATCACTATGCCCAGAATGGACCTAATGAATGTCCTAGAGACTAAGGACTAAACCAAAGCATAAATCATTGTGTACGAGATTACTCTAACGATCTCAAGTCTAAGGATACTTGTACAACTATTTACTTAATAAATAACTATCGACACGTGAGTAAACTCCATTAGTTGTTCTACTTATCGAGTCATGTTCAGTGAACTTATTCCTTAATAAGCACCTACATACTAGATATAGTGTCACCACACAAATGTCTATGAGAACAGACATACTCCTAAGAGAGCTAGCATAGTATGTACTGATCTTTACGGATTTACTAATTTCTAATTAGTTATCCTATGATCAGGAACTATTTAAGTCTAAAGCTATTATCTTCTAGATCTCATTATTACAATCTCATTATAATTCTAGAAGCTTTGCTCTAAATTATGGAACATCTTATTTAATACACTTCAAATAGATTAAGCCCGTAACATAAATACTTTATTATTATCAAATGAAATCAAATAAGAGTAGCAGAAAGTTTTTCCTAACTCATCATACATGATTGGTTTTAGGTCAAACACTTTCATGCCTATCAACTAATAACAGAAAGATAAATTACAATAGGAATAGAATTCCTAATTATTAATTGACAGTTTCCTTCTAGAATTCTCTTTCTTTCCCATAACATATCTGCAATATATTTATCTTGATCTTCGAAGACTTTCCATTCCTGTGATCTTCTTCCAAATTTAACTTTAACTGTATAGACTCTGAAACCTTTAGACTCTGATGATCTTCAGACTCTGATCATATGTAGACTCTGATATATCATAGACTCTGATCACCTTTCAGACTCTGATCTTCATGCAGACTCTGGTTTCACTTTCTACCGAAATTCTTCCAAGTACAAGTAACATGAATGTTGACTATCTAGACTCTGATTATACATTTCAGAGACTAGAAAGACTTATTACAAATAAACTAAGCTAGACCCTGTTCTAGCATTTTGTACATTATCAAATGAATATATTCCTAACAATCTCCCCCTATTTATGCTTTATAAAATGTAAGCATAAATCCAGGTTTGTTGATGTCAAAACTAAAGAATAAAAATATCAATCTAGAACAGTATAAAAGAATTTTAAAGGAAAAAGAATTACTTCTCATTTAATCTTCTCAAAGGTTGGATTGTTCTTCAAAAATGAATTTAGCATATTTTCCTCCACAATTGCCAGAGCTTCACCAACAAATTTCTTCAACATCTTCATTTCTTCACTTGAGCATTTGATTTGACAGTAAGCTGCTCTCAGATCATTTGCACTGCTTTCTTGATCTTTTAAGTCCTTCAACATTATAACACTAACTTTCCCACTCATAGGCTGAAACCCAAAGTAATGACCCACACCTTCTTGAAATTTAATCTGTTTTTCTTCTAATGGCATGACTTGATCATTTCCCTCAGTATCAACATATTTTAAAGAAAATTTGCCCATTTGTCGATTTACCTGTCTGTGCAAAGTTAGCTTTCTGTCAATCTCTTTGAACCATTTGTGAGTGATAGCCTCTTTACTCTTATTTACTTCATATGCAATCTGTAAGAGAAATCTGATGTACTGTAATTCCTCAGCCTGTTTGAAAAAGATAAAATTTGATTGACTAATCCATCTTACACTTCCACCTTCTAAGAAATATACCAGCATCTCATTCTTCACTTTTTCCGTGCCTCTCTGTCCTTGTATCTTTCTTTCAAAAACATTATAAACAATTTGAGCAGACACCACTTTGTTTAGATGCTTCTGTGTGATCTTCTCAAACTGCCTATCTGTCAAGGATTGAGGATCCCTGGTTAGAGTGGATGTTCTGTCAATGTCAGATTCTTCAAAACCTCCAAGACCTGTCTTCTTTTTAGCTCTAAGTTGCAGATTTGACTGACTGCACTTCCAGTATGAAGGATCTTGAGTTTGATCAGAGTCTGACTTCTTTCTTTGCTTATCAGAGTCTGACTTAGACTCTGATTTCCCATGTCTAGTCCCTGACTGATGTGTTTGAGTTTTTGCTACTCCAGAGTGCTTTTGTTGCACATCATCAAGACCCCTATGACCATGAGAACTATCACCAATTTCATCATCATCACCATCTCTCCTCCTTTTAACTCCCTTTGATTTATCTTTGCAACCATCATCCTTATTTCTCCTGGAGGATTCACCTTTCTTCTCCCCCTTTTTGACATCATCATTACTGGTGACAGCCAAAAGAATCTGTTCAAGAACTGTGGAGGTATTGGCCTGTGCTGCAATGACCGAATCAACCTTGGAGGTCAAATCAGAGACTGTAGTTTGGAGATTGGCTTGAGTGGTAGTGATAGAAGAAATAGCATCTTTGAAAGCAACTTCTTTGGATAATTGAAGGGACTGAATTCTGTCAAATCTGGTACTAAGCAGAGAAGTAGCATTATCAACACTAGTGAGTTTGGTTTGAATATGAGAAATATCTTTGACCACACCAGCTAATTGAGCAGCAACAGTCTCTGTCTCAGTCTTAGCTTCGCTATCTAGGGCCTGATCTTCCTCACCAGGATAGTGACCATGTTCCTGTAAAAAGGACTTTTTCTGAAAAGCTGAAAGTCTCTCAGATTGATGAATGGCCATAATACAAGCAAAAGAATCTTTATCAGTTATGCCTCTTTGCTGTGCAGACTCCCAAGACTGAGGAAACACCTTATCAAAATAGACAATAGAAGGGTTAATTGGAGCATCATCTTCAGAAGTGAGGTCCTCAGCAACAGGCTCAAGCTTTGTGATTTGAGGTGTAGACTCTGGTGGTGGTGTAGACTCTGAAACTGCAAACGGGACTATAGACCCTGACTCCTCCGGAGAGTGATCAGAGACTGTAGACTTTGGAATTCTAGCCCTTATAGGCATGATCAAAAGTGGTTCTTCTGACTTCAATGTTGCAGCCTCAGGTAAAATGACAGGGTGATCCACCAAAGCCTCCATGATTCTATCTGCTCTCCTTGCTAGAGAATCCACCATATGAAGTTGTGGTCTCTGTGTAAATCACTTTTGAGCAGCAAGAGCCTCCTCCTTTTTGCCAATCTGCACAATCAATAAAAGTGACATTTCATCCATCCCCTGCTCCAACTCATTGGACCAACTCTTTGGAAAATCTTGATCCCAATAAGTAAAGCTAGGTTCAGGATACCCTAATCTCTCATTCTCACAGTGGGGTTGGGAACCCACTCTCTCAATCTCACTCAGGCTCTCTACAGCCTTTTCTACCTCTCCTTTTGCCTGGACCAGTGCCAGCCTCTCAGATATTTTTTCACTCATGTGGAAAGGTGCACTCATGAATCCTACAGAAGAGGGGTTGAGAGATAAAGAATGTGCTTCAATACCTGAACCACCTTGATGGAGGGGAACCCCTTCAAAAGTCTGAAGGCTAGGGGTTTCCACCAAGGGGTGAGCAAGAACAGATTCTGAACTCTTACTATCATCTTCTTTCTTTTCAGAGTCTGTTGGCTCCAGTATTCCAGTCTCAGGGTCTAATCTAGACTCTGACTGCTTCAATATGACTTCATTTGAAGCCAGAGTCTGAGTGTTACCATCTTTGACTGTTTGTGCATGAGACTCCCCCTCAAGGTGGATAGACTCTGATAGAATAGATTGGAAAATTTCTTCATGAGCATCCATCAGAGTCTGTCCTCCCATATCACTGGGGTTCTCAACAGCTCTTTGGTGAGTTGTCAAGGAGGGCCTTACAGCATACTCCCCTACCCCACTATCACCCAACCTCTGACTAGGTGGTTCTTGTGTGGGTGAGGCAGACTGAGCATCTTTATCACTAGTCACCACTGGTGCACTAGTCCCATCCTCCAACTCCCTGGCATCACCTTCTACCTCCTGTGGTTCTACCAAAGTTAATGCATCCAAGTGTCCATTGAGAAAGATCCTGGCATGGAGTGCATTGATGGCCTGGGCAAAAGTCATGTGAAAGGAATCCTGCAGTTCCCTTGCAATGTTGTGATAATGTGAGCCCTTGATTTGATCCAATCTACTTTCATAGGTCGGATAGATGTATTTGTTGGCCACATTTCCTATATTTTGGACAAGAAAATCAACCACCTTCCTTGAAAGAGGCTGAATAGTAGAAATCCAATCAATAGCTGTCCTGTAGGTAATCCCTTGATCCCAAATTGCTTCATAGTCAAAAACTGGTTGCTCAATCTCAGTTTCCAACTCAGCAACAGACTCTGATTCTCTCCTTTTGTAGATCTTAAGCTTTTTAGGCTTCTTTGTGATTTGCTTTTCAGAGTCTAGCATACCTAGTGCTTTGAGAACTTCAGTTGTCCTGCCTTCTATGAGTCCAACTACTTTTTCTTGGAATGAAGAGTTGAATAGGTAGCTGTATAGAGATTTGACCACATCTTGTGCAGACATTTGTAGCTCCTGTTCCATTCTCTTCCTTAGGGCTTCATAGGTCGAAAGAAAATCCAAGACTTGAGATTTAGTCTAAGATTGCTCTGGATCTTCAATTGACTCCACCAAAGGATATAAGAATAGCAGTGCCTCATCACTTGGAGTAATGATCTCATCAATCAGACTTGAGGCTGCATCCAATGACATTCCTTCCTAAAATGTCTCATGATCAGAGTCTAAAGGCAGTCTAGACTCTGACTCAACATTAGACTCTGGTTCAGGTAATTTCTTGCTTTCAGAGTCTGGCCCTGCAGGAGCCTTGGGAGCATCTGTTTCCTGCAAAACAGGGTTAGTAATAATAATAGGCTTGTGTGTGTGTGCAGAATAAGCCGTCCTTAATCTTCTGTACTTCTGAGCAAAAGATTTCTCAGGAGATTCAATTTGAGAATCCTGAGGTGCATTCCTAAGTTTTTCAGTCTATAGCCTTTGGAGAGTCTACAGACTTGGCTTGAGGGTTAGAATCAAGTGTTTCATGACCTTCTTTTAGCAAAGAAAGACCTTTAACAATTTGTTTCTCTAGAGGGTTGAGCTCCTCATCACTATGCCCATTTATAAGCCTAGATTGAATCAATTTCCTCCTCTTTACAACTGGTGCCTGTTGAGAGACACTATAGGTTGGTTTCTTTTTGGATTTTGGTTTTGAAGATTGTGTAATTGAAGGGGATTGGGGTGACTTGGGTAGGTGTAGGGGGACTCTCCATTACTTGTTCCTGCACCATTTCACCACCAAAAAATGAAGCATTGTAGAGAGAAGGTTTGTAGGTTGAGAGTTTTACCTGCATTACCTATGTATAAGTCATGGCAGGTAGACTCTTCTTCTTGTCATCAATTCTCTTGATGTCAGATAATATTCTTCTTTGTTGTTTGAATGCCTGCACACAACAATCATCTGCCAACTTGGTTGACATGTCAGGAATGAAGTGGTTAAGGAGAATCATAAGAAATCTATGATAGTAGACTTTCTTCCTCCCTTCATGCACATTATTTAATTCTGCTCCCATTTAAGTGAGCAACATATCACCAATGTTGATTACTCTATCAAATAGGAGACTGTGACCAATTTGATAAGTAATAGCAGTAATAGCATCAAAACCACTACATTTACCAGTGAAACACTTAGCAATTTGATCAAAGAAAAATGACCATTCTTTTCTTAAGTAAGGCCTAGTTATCTTGCTCATGTTATCTAAGCTAGCAGAATAACCTATTGCCTTAAACATGCTTTTAATGTCATCATCATATACAGTTTCATCAAAAGGTGTTTTCACAGGCAATTTAAAAACTGAATTAAGCACATCAGCAGTAACATCAAAAGTAGTGGAGCCAAAGGTGAACATTATTTTACCTGGTTGATCCTGAAAAGGATCAACTACCTGTGCAGAACTCCATGCTTTGCATACAGCATCCATATGAATCACTGGGGATGTCTTCAGAAAGTAACTGAGATCAGATTGCTCCATGAAGTCCATCATTGGGAAGTAGTCAGCATCTACTCCTTTCTTATCGCCAAGAGCAGCAACATGATTTGTGGTCATGAAATCAAAATCCCCAAAAGTAAATGCAATCGCTTTGGGTCCCCTAATGACAGTAGAAATTGCAGCCATTGAAGATGTCGAGTTTGAAAGTGATGAAAAAGATTTAGAAAATTAGCTAGGATTCGTAAAAAGCTCTGTGAATAATTCTGCCTTAAAAAAAAATAGCAATAAACAAATGAGTAAAATGTATGAAATTTACTATTTTGATTGAATTGCATACAATACACACGAGTCTACAGTCTATCTCCAGTCAAAAACAACCGTTACCGCCTATTTCAAGTCATTTGAACGATTTAGACACAATCAGAGTCTGCAGGCACGAACTTGAACCGTTTCGGAGTCTAGAAGATAATTGTTTTTCAGAGTTTACAGACTCTCAGATTCTACAGACTAATCAGAGTCTACAGACTCGTCAGAGTCTAAAAACTAGACTCCGTCAAGATAAAGTACCTTAAGAATTTTGCATTAACAAATTATAGTTTGACAAATCAGGGACTATAATTAAAGTACATACCTTGCTTCTTGTAACTTGTAATCACTTACATGTTTAACATACCTAATTCACCTACCAGTCTCAGAAAGGTAGACTCATCAAGTGGTTTTGTCAAAATGTCTGCAATCTGTTTGTTAGTTGGAACATAGTGAAGTGTCACAGTACCATTTTCAACATGTTCTCTAATAAAATGATACCTGACATCAATGTGCTTTATTCTGGAATGTTAGACTGGATTCTCTGCAATTTTAATAGCACTGGTATTATCACAATACATAGGAATATTTGAGAATGTTAGTCCATAATCAAGTAATTGATTTCTTATCCACAAAATTTGAGCACAGCAACTTCCAGCGGCAATGTATTCAGCCTCAGCTATTGAGGTTGATACAGTCTGTTGTTTCTTGCTAAACCAAGAAATTAATCTGTTGCCTAGAAACTGGCACTGACCTGTTGTGCTTTTCTTGTCTACTTTGCATCCTGCATAGTCAGAATCTGAATAACCAATTAATGAAAAATCTGACTCTCTAGGATACCAAAGTCCAAGAGTTTGTGCCCCCTTGAGATATCTAAAAATTCTTTTTACAGCTATTAAATGTGATTCTCTGGGGTCAGCTTGAAATCTAGCACACAGACAAGTTGCAAACATTATATCTGGTCTACTGGTAGTTAAATATAATAATGAGCCAATCATACCTCTATAGCTAGTGTTGTCAACTTTCTTACCCTTTGGGTCAGAGTCTAGCTTAGTGGCTGTTGACATGGGAGTTTTAGCAGTTGCAGAATCTTGCATATCAAACTTCTTCAGTAGTTCTTTTACATACTTTGTTTGATTGATGAAAATTCCTTCATCATTCTGTTTGACTTGAAGCCCCAAAAAGAAGTTTAATTCTCCCATCATGCTCATTTTATAATTTGACTGCATTAGTTTACTAAACTTTTCACAGAGTTTGTCATTAGTAGAACCAAATATAATATCATCAACATAAATTTGGACAAGCAAAATGTCACCTTTATACTTTCTAATAAAGAGAGTTTTGCCAATGGTACCTCTTATGAATCCATTTTCAAGAAGAAATTTTGAAAGAGTTTCATACCATGCTCTAGGTGCTTGCTTCAATCCATAAAGTGCCTTATCTAATCTGTAAACATGATCAGGATATTTAGGATCAACAAATCCTGGTGGTTGCTCCACATAGACTTCTTCTTCCAATTTTCCATTCAGGAAGGCACTTTTTACATCCATCTGATACACCTTGAATTTTGAATGAGCTGCAAAGGCAAGAAACATTCTTATGGCTTCCAATCTTGCTACTGGTGCAAAAGTTTCATCATAATCAATTCCTTCCTCCTGTGAGTATCCTTTTGCAACTAGCCTTGCTTTGTTTCTTATTACAGTTCCACTCTCATCAAGTTTGTTTCTGTACACCCATTTTGCACCAACAACTTATCTATCTTTAGGCCTTGGTACAAGTTTCCACACTTTGTTTCTCTCAAATTTATTAAAGTCCTCTTGCATTGCAATTATCCAATCAGGATCTTGCAAGGCTTCCTCAATTTTCTTGGGTTCATTCTTTGAGAGAAAACAACTATAAAGACATTCATTTTGAGTGGTTGTTCTTGTTTGTACACCACTCTCAGGGTCACCAATTATTAAGTCAGGAGTGTGACCTCTTGTCCATTTTCTAGCTGGTGGAAGATTAATTCTTGAACTTGAAGCTCCCCCTAAGTCATTCGCATTTTCTGTATTTAAGTGAAATTCAAATGAAGAGGCTCCCCCTAAATTGCTTGACTCTGACAAGGGTTCAGAGTTGCTTGATCCAGACCCTGATGAGTTAGACTATGAAGAATTTGATTCTGTCTGTCTAGACTCTGTCTGGGTAGACCCTGACCTGTTAAACTCTAAATCATTCATAGTTGTATTTCCTAGCTCCCCCTCAGAATGTGCAGGTTCCTGTGTTGGATTAGGAGTTACTTGAGGGTCTTCATCCTCTTCTTTTTCATTTATCTCAGAACTTTTTAGATTTTCAAATTACAGTGTAGTAGACTCTGACTCATCTTGCAATTCTGTAAACTTTTTATCATCAAATGCAACATGAATAGATTCCATAACAATTTTGGTTCTGAGATTAAACACTCTGAATGCTTTTGTGTTTGATGCATATCCAAGAAAAATTGATTCATCTTCTTTTGCTTCAAATTTGCTCATATTTTCAAGATGTACTTTCAGTACATAACACTTGCATCCAAATATGTGAAAATGTTTCACACTTGGCTTCTTGTCCTTTATCATTTCATAGAGAGTCTTTCCATGCATATTTATTAAAGTACAGTTTTGAGTGAAACATGCTGTATTGACTGCCTCTGCCCAAAAATATACTGGTAGCTTAGACTCTTCCAGCATTGTTCTGGCAGCTTCTATGAGGGTTCTATTCTTTTTCTCCACAACTCCATTTTGTTGAGGAGTTCCAGGTGCAGAAAATTGTTGAGTAATTCCCTTTAATGCACAGTAGTCCTCCATGATTGAGTTCTTGAATTCAGTACCATTGTCACTCCTTAGAACTCTAACTGTTTTCTTTGAATTTCTTTCCAGAAAAGTGATATGGTCTTTTATGTGTTGTGGAGCTTCATCCTTTGAATGTAGAAAGAAAACCTATGTAAATCTTGTAAAATCATCTACAATGACAAGGGCATATTTCTTTTTATTAATAGTCATAACATTTACAGGACCAAATAAATCAAGGTGTAATAAATAAAAAGGTTCGGAAATGGTGTCAATTGTCTTGTTCTTGAAGGATGATTTCTTTTGCTTTCCAAGTTGACATGCTTCATAGAGTCCATCTTGCACAAAATCAACCTGTGATAGTCCTCTTACAAGATTCTGTTTAACCAACTTGTTTAGTGTTTTAAAGTTGATATGTGACAGTTTCTTGTGCCATTTCCAGCTTTCTTCAATTGAGGCCTTGCTATATAGACATGTGAGTTCATTGTGTATGAAGTCCACCAAGCTGGCTTTATAAATGTTACCATGTCTGTGTCCTTTAAAAATCAGAATACCTGTTTCTTTGTGAGTCACAAGACACTCTTTGTTGTCAAACCCAGTATGATAACCTTTATCTCCTAGTTGACTTATGCTTATCAAATTATGTCTTAAGCCATCAACTAGAGCTACTTTTTCAATGATGACATTCCCAAGTACAATCTTGCCATATCCCAGTGTTTGTCCTTTGTTGCCATCTCCAAAAGATACTTCTGGGCCAGCCATTTCCACAAAGTCTATAAGCAGGAATTTCTTTCCAGTCATGTGTCCTGAGCATCCACTGTCCAAGATTAGGGTTACATTCTTTACCCTTGTTCCCTGCATACATAAAGCAACTAGTTAGTTGTTTTGGGGATCCAAACAGTTTTGTCCTTTTCCTCTAACTTTTGGTGAAACAGGTTTAGTAATTTTTACCTTTGATTTACCTGTCTCCTTTGCTTTTGACTCTGGTGGAGTCTTAACAGTGTCGTACCAACTTTTGTCAATAGATGATTTTAGCTCATAAAAATTGAAATACAATTCATGATAGTCTCTACACATATAAATAGAATGAAATATGCTACCACAGTGATAACAGGGTTTTTGTGGAATGTAGTGACTTTTCAGAGTTTGTGGAAGACTAAACTCTGATTCTTTTTCAATTTTTGCTTTACAATCTATAGTTAAATGGTTGTGGTTGCCACATCTAAAACACTTCTTTCTAGGAGCATTAGGATCCTTTTGATAATTATTTGCTTTATTAATTCCTTCTTTACCATTCCTATTTCTCCTAGTTTTGGTAGACTCTGATAAGTTCTCTAACCTTTCTTTTAACTTAGACTTAGACAAGTACCCTATGTTAATATTTTTCTTAGAGTTATTTGTTCCAGTTTCATCTGTCTTTTTGTCAATAACAAGGGGACTATTGACAGATGAGTTTGTGGTTTCAGTCTTTTCTTTAGGAGTCACAAACTTAACAGGAACAAATGTGCTTTTGTCTTTAGTCTTATTAGCTTGGCTAGCTTCTGCATTGTTATCATTCTCAACAATAGGTCTTTTGCCTTGACTATTTTCATAGCCTAGACCAGCAGTTTGACAAACATTTTGATTATTGAGAATTTCTTGAACTTTTCTACCAGAGTCTGTCCAGACTTTAAACTTAAGTCTCTCTTCTTCTAGTTCTTTCTTAACATAGTCATAGGCTTTCAAAATTTCAGTGTAGTTATGACTATATTTCTCAGAATCCTTTTTGTATTGTTCCATTAATAATAACTCAGACTCTAAATGATCATTCCTTTTAGTTAAGGTTAAATTTTCTTCTCTCAACCTTTCACTTTCACTAGTGAGAGACCTACATGTTGTCATTATTTTATTAACCTCGCTTTGCACAATTTCTATGACATTAGAGTCTAAGTTAATTAAGGATTCAGGAGTAAAGATTGATACCTGAGTTTTAGGAGATGAGGGTTCTTTGGGAGATTGTGATTTTCTTGAGGAGGATGCCATCAATGCTAGATTTTCATAATCAATTTCATCCTCTGAGCTTGAATCTGCCCAATCCTTTCCTGTTGATAAAAGTGTTTTTCCTTTTCCTTGACTTTTTGACTTTCTGCATTCACTGGAAAAGTGCCCCAATATTCCGCAGTTGAAACATTTGACCTTTGCTTTGTCAAGTTTGATTATAGTACTCTTGCTCTTTTCATTCTTCTCATCTTCCTTCTTGAATGATGACCTTTTGCTAAATTTGCCAGTTCTTTTGTTAAATTTCATTCTTTTAAAGGTTTTGGCAACCATAGCCATCATTTGACTTAGATCAATCTCTTCATCAGAATCAGAGTCTGTGTCAGTAGACTCTGACTCCACAACAGTTTTACCCTTCTTTCTTGAATCCTTGATTCTTGTTTCAGTGGGTTGTTCCTGTTGTTCTTTTTCAGACTCCATTAAGAGTGCTACAGATTTTGTCTTCACATATTTCTTATTCTTCCTCTGTTGCATCTCTAAATCATATGTCTTGAGCCTACCATACAATTCTTCTAGCGTTAGTTCATCCAAATCTCTAGCTTCCCTTATGGTTGTAGTCTTATTGTCCCACTCTTCAGGAAGTGCTCTCAGAAACTTGGTGTTGGTATCTTCAGAATCATAAACCTTACCAAGCATAGCCATCTCATTCAAGAGTTTAGTAAACCTATCATACATCTCAGTAATAGATTCTCTAGATTTTGCTTCAAAATACTCATACTCTTGAATTAGCAAAGACCTTGCATTCTTCTTGACATCTTTAGTCCCTTGACAGTGCACTTCAAGTTTTGTCCACATCTCCTTAGCAGTTTGACATGATATAACACAGTTTGTAAGAACAGAATCTAAACTGTTAAAGAGTATATTTTTGACCTTTGCCTCCATAAGGACATTCCCTTTGTCCTCTTTTGTCCATTCAGCCTTTGGTTTCTCAATGAAGTGTTCTTCAGTTACTTTGCCTTCTTCATTGATTTGAGGCACAAGCTTTAAGGGCACATAGGGTCCTTCATGAATTCTTTCAAGATAGTCAGGGTCTGTTGCTTCCAGATGGTGCGGCATCTTAACCTTCCAGTGGGTGAACTCGTTTCTCTTAAGCATAGGAATCTTAGAATTGCCATCTTTGTTTCCAGACATCTTTGATCGATTTTAAACATTAGGCTCTGATACCAATTGTTTTCCCAGTTGCACAAGTAGAAGGGGGGGTTGAATACTTGTGTGTCTTTTCTGCCTGATTTAAAATCAAATTAAAAACAAAACTCAAACACAAAGATATGAATAAGTACTGTTTGTATTATTGATTTGTAAATACAAAACTCTCCTAGGGTGTACACAAACCCTAGCAGCTTCTCTGTGTTTATCACAGCAACTCTCTCTATCTCTATGCTCTCACAAAAATATCACTCAGTCAAATTATGCTTCGACTTCCACACTTTTACAATTAGGTTACATAGTGTTTATATAGAGAGCTGCCTATCAACTAATAACAGAAAGATAAATTACAATAGGAATAGTATCCTAATTATTAGTTGACAGTTTCCTTCTAGAATTCTCTTTCTTTCCCATAGCATATCTGCAATATATTTATCTTGATCTTCGAAGACTTTCCATTCCTGTGATCTTCTTCCAAATTTAACTTTAACTGTATAGACTCTGAAACCTTTAGACTCTGATGATCTTCATACTCTAATCATATGTAGACTCTGATAGATCATAGACTCTGATAGTCTATAGACTCTGATCACCTTCCAGACTCTGATCTTCATGCAGACTCTGGTTTCACTTTCTACAGAAATTCTTCCAAGTACAAGTAACATGAATGTTGACTATCTAGACTCTGATTATACATTTCAGAGACTAGAAAGACTTATTACAAATAAACTAAGCTAGGCCCTGTTCTAGCATTTTGTACATCATCAAATGAATATATTCCTAACAGAAATCTACCGAGAAAAGTTCGAGTTCTTCTGATTCTAGTTCATCGGAGGAAGAAGAGGAGGAACCGAGCAAAGTCGCTGAGGAGTCGTCGTCCAGCGAGGAAGACTCTTCTGAAAGTGAGGAGGAGGAAGAAGACAAGTAGTTAGGATTTGTATTCAGATATTAATGTTGGACCTTGGTGGCTTGTAAAAGGATGTTTGGCCCTCGGACTTTTATTTATACACTGGTGTCTTTCTTCATTTTCGTCCTTTATTTCTGCCTTTGTTTGTTTGTTTTTCATGTTTAATTTGATCATAAAGAACAAACATTTATGAGGCTTGTAAAAGACTTAACGAATATAACTTATGCAATGTGGTGAGAACGGAAAACATTCCTTAGAAACTAATAAATTTTCAAATGAAACTTAATATCAAAAACAAGTATTGCCTTCAAGGCTAACAAGTCGACACTTAAACATTTTTGAAAATTAAAGTCATTAACTTAAACATGATAAATCCTTAAGTTGGCAGCATTCTAGCTTCTTGGGATTTCAACCCCTTCAAGGGTTTGGAGCTTGTATGCACCTTTTCCTGTGACTTCCTTCACTTGGTATGGTCCTTCCCAATTTCGAACTAGCTTGCCTTTGGGATCAGCTCCAGATGCCTCAATCTTTCGCATGACTAAGTCACCTTCATGAAAGAACCTTTCCTTGACTCTGAGGTGTTAGTAGAATGATGCTTTCTTTTGGTTCTCTACAATTCTGGCATTGGCTTCATCGTGTAGCTCATCTATCAAGTCTAAAACTAACTTTATGTTTTCTTAATTGCTGTCAATCTGAAACTTCTGCACTCTTGTCGACGTCTGAATAATTTCAACGGGCACCACTCCCTCAGCCCCGTAGGCTAGTTGAAAAGGTGTTGCCCCAGTTGAAGCCTTACAACTAGTTCTGTATGCCCATAGGATTGAGAGTAGTTCATCAACCCAAGTCCCTTGAGAGCGTTCAATCCTCTTTTTGAGTCCGTCTAGGATAATTCTATTGGCAACCTCAGCTTGCCCATTTGACTGTGGATGAGCTACTGAAGTGAAGCATAGTTCAATGTTATAATTTCCATAGTACTCTACAAATTACTTGTTGTTAAACTGAGATCCGATGTCCGTCACTAGGATTCTGGGTAATCCATACCTGCATATAACGTTTTTCCAGAAAAATTGGGTCACATTCTTAGTGTCAATCTTAGCCAAGGGCTTGGCTTCTATCCACTTAGTGAAGTAGTCAATGGCGACAATGAGGAACTTCCTTTATGCAATGGCCATAGAAAATGGGCCTAAGATATCCATTCCCCACAGAGCAAAGGGGAGTGGGGAGTTGATGGATGTCAGCATATCAAGGGGCTTCCTAACAATGGGTGCAAACTTTTGGTAACGATCACACCTCTTAACATAAGCTTTAGCATCTTTAAGCATCTCAGGTCAATAAAATCCTAGCCTCATGACTTTATGATCAAGATCCCTGCTTCCAAGGTGCGGGCCACATACACCTTCATGAACTTCCCTTAGGGCAGCTTCAGCCTCACGGGGTCTCAGACACTTCAAGTAGGGTATCACATACGACTTCTTGTAAAGTATTCCCTCTATGAGGGTATACTTTAAGGCTCTCACTAACAGCTTGCGTACCTCCATGGGGTCAGTTGTTGTTTTCCCCGTTTCCAAGTAGAGTTTGATGGGATCCATCCAACATACTCCCACCCCAATCAGGGCTACTAGTTTAGCATCAATGCTTGGGGTCTTCAAGACTTGGAAATAAACACTGCCACAGTAATTCTCAATCTCTGATGATGCAAATTTAGACAAGGCATCAACCTTCACATTCTCCTCTCTTGGGATATACTCAAAGTGACATTCTTCAAACTACGTGGCTTGAGCTTTAACAATTCTCAAATATTTCATCATAGTCTCTACACGGGCCTTAAACTCCTCATTCACTTGAGAGATTGCTAGCCTTGAGTCACCACATACTTTCATGTTTTTCACCCTCAGGGCTCTAGCCAGGCCAAGCCCAGCTATCAAAGCTATGTATTCTGCTTTGTTATTTGTAGTTGGAAAATCCAACTTCATTGTATATTCAACAATAAACCTATCCGGGCGTTGCAAAACTAGGTCAGCTCTACTAGTTTTTGTTTTTGAAGCTCCATCAAAAAATAACACCCAATATTCTTTGATTTTTTCCTTTCTTTCTTCCTTATTTTTTTTTATTCTCTTCTTGCCCCCAGACTTATTGGTTGGGAATGGTACATTCGACCATGAAGTTAGCTAGAGTCTGGGCCTTGATGGTCGTTCTTGGCTTGTATCTGATTTCGAACTCTCCAAGCTCAATGGCCCATTTGATTAGCCTTCCACTGGCCTTGGGGTTGTGCAGTATGTTTCTCAGGGGCTGGTCTGTCAAGACTTCAATAACATGCTCCTGGAAGTATAGACGTAGCTTCCTTGAAGCCACTATCAATGCTAAGGCGAACTTCTCAACCTTTGAGTAGTTTAGCTCTGTACCATACAGAATCTTACTGGCATAATAAATGGGTTTCTGAACCTTGGCTTCCTCTTTCACAAGAACAGCACTCAGGGATGAGCTAGAGACAGCTAGGTATAGGTATATCACTTCTTCAGGTGTTGTTTTGGCAAGCAATGGTGGCTCAGCTATATACCTCTTCAACTCCACAAATGCTGCTTGGTTCTCGTCATTCCATTCAAAGTCATTGACCTTCTTGAGGGCCTTGAAGAAAGGCAGACACTTTTCTCTAGACTTAGATACGAAGCGCCCTAGTGCTGCTACCCTTCTTGTGAGCTTTTGGACATCTTTTAATGTCTTAGGGGGCTCCATGTCCAAAATTGCTTGAATCTTATCAGGATTGGTCTCAATGCCTCATTTGGAGACCACCCAAGCCTAGAAATTTTTCAGACCCCACTCCAAAGGCACACTTGGTTGGGTTCAACATCATCTTATGGGTTTTTAGAACTTTAAATGCCTTTCTCAGGTGTTCGAGGTGGTCGGCCTTGTCTAGGCTTTTGACCAACATGTCATCAACATAAACCTCCATGGTCTTACCAATTAAGTGCTTGAAAATTTTGTTTACAAGCCTTTGGTATGTTGCTCCTGCATTCTGAAGTCCAAAAGCCATAACCAAATAATAGAAAACACCAAAATCAGTTATGAATGATACCTTAGGGATATCATGGGGTGCATTTTGATCTAGTTGTAGCTACTGAAGCCATCCATAAAGCTAAGCATCTCATGCCCAGCTGTGGCATCAATCAACGTGTATATCTTTGGTAAGGGGAAACAGTCCTTTGGACAAGCATCATTCAAATCTGTGAAGTCCACGCACATTCACCACTTTCCATTAGTCTTCCTGACCATTACAGGGATGGATAGCCACTCAGAAAATTGAATTTCTTCAATAAACCCGACTTCCAACAACTTCTCCACTTCTTTCTTAATGGCCTCTTACCTTTCAGGAGTAAAATTTCTTTTCTTCTACTTGACTGCTGTCCTTTTAGGGTCCACATTCAATTGATGTGTTATGAATTTGGGGTATATCCCTAGCATGTCGGCGGTTGTCCAAGAGAATACGTCGTTGTTGTCTTGAAAGAATTGAACTAGTTGTTTCATGTCTTTGGGGAGTGAAGCCCCAACAAGGGAATGGGCTCCAAGTCCTCCGCTGGCTTTCCCCTTCTTTCTTCGTGATCTCTGACATTCATGTCTTCGATGGGGAGAACCTGCCCCCCATAGCCATCAGGCTTCAAGGCGGCCACGTAACAACTTCTAACCATTTTTTGATCTCATCTCTCTTCTCCCACTCCATTCCTAGTTGGGAATTTGAGTTTCAGATGGTATGTAGAAGCTATCTCCTTGAAGGCATGCAGCCCAGTCCTCCCAAGGATTGCATTATAGGTAGTGCTTGCCTTGATAACTAGAAAATTCAACGTTTGAATAGACTGTCGAGGTTCGTCACCCATAGTCATATGTAGTTGTATAATCCCCTCTATCCGAGATTCCACTCCATTGAAACCATAAATAGGCATGTTGGAGGGGTTAGTTGTGAATCGTTGTATCACATTTTCACAAAAGCATCATAAAACAGGATGTCTACAGATGACCCATTGTCTACCAAGACTCTTTTCACAGGAGAGTTTCCTATGACGGGGATGATCACCAAGGGGTCATCATGGGGGAACCTCACCCCTTCTAAGTCAGAATCATCAAAAAACAAAGAGACCTCAGTCCTTATTTTTTTAGGAGGCTCTCCTACAATATTCATTACCTCTCAGGCATAAGCCTTTCTAGAATTTCAGGAGTTACCTGCAGTGGTTGGTCCCCCTGAAATTACATTGATCACAGGCCTACGGGGCTGATTATTTCTTTCTTTGGGGTCTGAGTCCCTTCGTTTGTCATTGTAAACTCTATCATTTCTAGCACCATCCTTGGTGTACTTGTTCAACTTTCCACTTCTAATCAGAAACTCGATCTCATCTTTTAATTGATGGCAATCATCAGTATTGTGTCCCACGTCTCTATGAAACCGGCAGTAAGCGTTCTTATTTCTCTTTTAAGGATCAGTCCTTAGTGGCCTCGGCCATCTAAGGTCCTTGTCTTTCTCAATATCCATCAGTATTTGGCTCCGGGTAGTGTTTAGCCTTGCATACTCAGTGAACCTCGATCATTCTTTCTTCTTGGAGTCATTACCATCATTACTCTTCGCATACTTGGCATTGATCATATACTCGGTATCACTGTCTCGTTTCCTAGAGTAGGTGTTCGAGGCTTGAAACCCTTAGGCTTTCCTCTACTTTCTTCAGCCTTGATGTACTTTCCAGCTCTCTCCTAGAGCCCATTCATACTCTAGGGGGCCCTCTTGGCTAATGATCTCCTAAAATTCTCATCTGAAGTCCCTTGCTGTAAGGCTATCATAGCTACCTTCTGGTCCAAATCAGGGACCCTCAAGGCTTCCTTAGTGAATATGTTCATATAGTCCCTCAAGGACTCATTCTTCCCCTGATGCAAATTCATAAGTGAAGCTGAGCTCTTCTCATGGGTTTTCCTGCTGAAAGACCCAACGGAGTTGGAGTTAGACGATTAAACCATCTTTGTGCCATACCGCTCAAGGTTTGAGGGAACGCCCTACAATTGACAACGTCGTTAATAGGTTGCAATAATAGCGCATCTGAGAATGTAAGAACATGGTTTGAAGGGTCTCCAGTCCCATCATAGGCTTGATAGTGGGCATCTTCCACTTTATTGAGATTTTTTTGTTCATAATTTCCTCCGTGAAGGGATGTACTGGATCATTAGGATCTTCATGTGGTAACAAGTCTGGGATCAGCCCTAGCATGACTTGACTTTACTTGTCTTCTGGTTGGGGGCTCATCCAGATCTATCACAAGTGCATTCCTTGGTAACCTTTTATCCTCATCAAATATGGTGCGTTGTCACCTTGGTAATGCCCTTTACAAGTATCTCATCAGTCGTTGGGCTTCGGCTTCATGAGCACGTATCCTTTCATGAAGGTTTACGGAGGCAGTGTTTTGAGGCCCTTGAGGTTGGGTACTCCTCCCTCCAACAGGATCTTTGTCGGGTAGTCTCCTTCGGGGGTTAACATCCTCTTCAGATGACTCCTCATCATCAATAGAGTAAGGTCCAGAGAAATCCTGATTCCTTTGTCATGAGGTATAGTGGGGCAGCAGCCCTTGCTCATAAGAGGGCTCGTAGTTTCTCGGGAGCCCATAATGAGGGTCGGGTATTACAATCGATGATGATTAGAGGTCTGGTACGCCGGGTACTTGCCTCAGGGTCCTCAATGGAGGTAGTTGGAATAATAGCTCCTTGTTTCTATGCCATGGCAGGGGGAACATTGGTGTCAACAGCGGTGGTAGGGACTTCTCCTTCGAGGGTGCTCGCGGTACTTCGTGTTTTTGTCATGGTTTTTATTCAGTTCCTATAGATGGCGCCAAATGTTACGGATTAAAAACTAGGTTGTCTTTAATATGTAATTAATTCTAGGGTTTATCAATTGCATGGAGCTTATCGAGCTTTAACGGCAGGGTTAACGTTTCGTGACTATCTCACGTTCTTGTTTAACTGCCTATGTATCTCAATGGGTGTGAGAATCAAGTCAGACGTAGTTCTAAAATTGAGGGGTTAGACCTTTTATATAGACGTACGAGGGCCTTGGAGTTAGATTAGGGTTAGGAGACTTGGGGTTCAAGTCTCCTAGTGATGTAAGGTTATTGTAACCTTCGAGAAACAAGGGTCCTCATTGGACTCTTCCCACGTTAGGGTTTCCAAATCTTTCTAGGATGAGGGTTTCTTGGGCCTTTACTATGCCTTTATTAATTAATTAATAACAAAGGATTAATGGGCCTTTGGCTTCAATAGAGTTTGTGGGCTGGACTTATAAATCCAATTGATCATTGGATTACAAATCCAGTTGGTCTTAGGATTTATTTTTCTTGTTCGTTTTAAGGGCCCAAGCCTTTGGACCATGCTGTCTTAATAAATGAAATAATAAATGCTATATTTATTATTTCCTTAGGGTTATTTTTTACCCATATCAGCTTGAGCTCAATAATGCTTTCATTTCCATGTTCCCTATTTATATATTTGCATATATCAATGATAGGATTTTCACTTTCTACCCCTAAAGTAAATGAAGGAACTAAAAATCTATCCATGTCCATCTCCATATCTCTTTTTCCTCGTGAAGAGTAAAGATATTCGATTAACTCAGCATGATCTAAATCTATTGGATCAATTTCATTTACTTCGAAACCAACATGCATTTTAACATTTAGATTTTCTTCCCCTTCGAAATCTATATCCTTTTTGTTTTTATAAGCTTGAGACATATCTTTACTTTTCCAGAATCATCTCGTTTCAGTTTTTTCCTTGATTTTTTCAACCATTCCAACAACTTTCACTTCGGATTCAGAAACGTTGTTGTCATTTAGACATTTTGCCTTTGCAGATTCTAATTCAGACGTATATTGATCCACTGCAATCGTCAACATTGTAACTTTCATATTTAACCTTTCGAACCAGTGTTACAATAAAAATAATTATAATTAAGAAAAAATGCAATGTCATAGATACGTGGAAAAGTAAGTTTTTTATATAGTTATTTACCTCTACTCTTTATTCAGCTTCATGCGGTCCAGTGATTGTTTCATTTATCTGGTTACGGTATTGTGTCTCGATTGTGAATGCTTCATTTTCTTCTTTTTCCTATTTAATAACATAAAATTAGTTAATATAATAATTAGCATACAATAAATTATTAACTTTAATTACAAGTCACTAAATTGTGCTTACATGTCACTAAATTGTATACTATCGTCTGCTTACAAATTACTAAATTCTATACTACCTTTTTTGGGTGATTCATAAATTCTAATATGCTTATTTTACATGCTCTACATCTCCTACTTCATTATCTCTCACAAGCTGAATACAGTGAGTATTGTTCTCTTCTATTGCATTTTCATCCTATATATGTGTGCATAGTTTAGAGTTAGTAATGAAGAGAAAATATGAATAAATCAAGATTAAACTTTATTTGTCTTACTTCTTCAATTTCTGCCGGCTGTTGTGCCGTTATAAAACCACTCCCAAAAGTTCCATTTTTCAGTTCATAAGCATGTCTCTGCTTGAGAAGCTCTCCCGTCCAATCTTTGAATGCAGGTAGTTCTCTTTCTACTGTTTGTTGGTCTTTGAATGTCACATGGTCGACATAAAATATCTGAAATAAATATTCTCAAGGATATATTTAGTTTTGTTATAAAAAAATTTAATTGTGTGTGTGTTTTTAAAAAAATAAATAGAAAGGTACTTATAATGAGAAAAATTATTGATTCGGTATAAAAAAACAAGCTTATAATCTTCCTCCGGTTTGATTTTGTTCTCACCAAACATCTAATCAAGTACTCCCCCTAATTATACAAATTACATTCGTCAAGTTCGATGTCAAAATAAAGTATATCTTTATGCACATAGGATCCAGTTTGGCATTCAATGAGAACCAAGAGCAAGTTTAGCTTAAAGAGCTCGTCATCTTCTTTACTTTCCCATATTCTTTCAATGACAATTATTGTTATGATATTGGTCTTCTTAAACTGTCCTTTGGTTTTCCCAGTTACACAAGTAGATGGGGGTGAATATTTGTGTTGCCTTGATTTTAAAATCAACTCAATGTGATATAAAGTTTTGAATTAAAAACAAAAAACCAACATAAAGATATGAATGAATATTGTTTGTATTATTGATATATGAATACAAATTCTCCTAGGGTGTACACAAACCCTATCAGCTTCTCTATATTTCTCAAGCAACTCTCTATATCTCTATGCTCTCACAAAACTTCGAAAAATAAATTAGGTTATATAGAGTGTTTATATAGAGAGCTGCCTATCAACTAATAACAGAAAATCAAATTATAATATAAATAGAATTTCTAATTATTAGTTAATAGTTTCCTTCTATAATTTTCCTTCCTTTCCATAGCATATCTATAATATATTTGCATTTATCTTAGAAGACTTCCTTTTACTGTGATCACCTTCCAAATTCAGCTTCAGCTTTATAGACTCTGAAAGATTTCAGACTCTGATGATCTTTAGTCTCTGACAGACTATAGACTCTGATAGTCTATAGACTCTGATAGTCTATAGACTCTGATCATCTCCCATACTCCGATTTGCATCCAAACTCTTGTTTTATTCCTCTTGAAAATCTTGTAAGTACAAATGACAGCTATGAATGAATATGGACTATCTAGACTCTGATTATATAAATGTTCAGAGACTAGAAAGACTTATTACATATAAACTATGTTAGACTCTGTTCTACTATTTTGTACATCATCAAATGAATATATTTCTAACACCTTTCCATAAGTTCTATCTATATGATGCATTATTTTATGTTGCTACTGTAAGAATTCTACTTCCAATTGGCAATCCAAGCACATTGTAGACATCCTGACTAGTGATTTGAATTGATCCACTATTTAGTTTTAATGTGCGATTTGCTACGTCAAATGCCTCAAGAACACTACATGCCAATCTATGCGAGATCTTTTCCAAGTCGAAATCAAGTACACTCCCAAAACCAGTCCTCCTCACCCATTCTTTTGGTTGGTCAAACAGTGCACTTACCATATCGTTAAATGTATTCGGTGAATTCAGAATTTAGAATTTTATCAGTTATGTTTTCTTTATGGGATTTCTCATCCTATCAATTAATAAATAATAAACAAATAAGTTAATTTGTGACATCAACAACATATAAGTTTGGTTTCTAAGTCATGTGTGCAATTTATAGTGGGATCACTTTACCATTTCAGTAATTGTTCTCTTGTTCTTTCTTCCTTTCCCCTTGACATCATCAATTTCATTTTCATTACAAACATAACAAGAAACATAAAATAAAAACTTACAATAAAAAAAACTTTTTACAATAATCAATATACCCATGAAATCAGAATGCCCAATATAATTATATACCTCGTCAACAAGTCGCAATTTGTCCTTTTCTGTGTTTTGTTTTCTGTTCTTTTTTTGCCCTTCCTTTTTACTTTCATTTCCTTGTTTTATTTTTTTCATTTCTTGTCCAGTGTCTTGTCACGTGTTATAGGATAATAAGAATATTTTTAAAGATGATGAATGTAAAGGTAATTTTATTTTAACTCATATACATCCACATTAAGTTTTCACTTGACCTTACTTCTTATTTCTTCCTGTTTATTAAAAAAATTAATATATAGCCATTACTAACACTAAAAAATTCGAAATAAATTTACTATAAATATTGACTATTTTGTATATTTTACCTCATGGTCTGACTGTAATCTGTTTGCATTACAGTTCACCTACTTGTTTTTACAGACTGCTTGTTTTTTGTTTTATTGCACTAATTTTTTAATGTCTACTTCCTTTTTAGCTGGTGGATTTTCGAAATCATTGTCATCGTCATGAAGGTGAGATTTATTATCTGATAAAAAAACAAATTAGAAAGACGACACTAATAACGAAGTGCGAAAAGTCTAGATGCATAATCACTACAAAATGCAACTCACAATAAAAAATAAATATAAATTATATCACAAAATATAAAATATATACCTTTCTACACCCAAAAATCAACAAGATTTGTAGCTTAAATTCACTGTACATCCACTTTTCTATAATTGCACATAAAATTACCTTTTAGTACCAAAATTACCAGAAAAGATATTAATACAGCACAATAACATTAAATAAGATATAAAAAATAGTACAACCACTAAATCATATACAATACAATCACATTTCTATAACCAAAATCACTAAAAAAAGTTAAATCATATAAAAAACTAAAGCATAATAAAAAAAACTATTTATCATAACAAAGTAGTATTTATATTTCCTAATTAGAACATTCACCCTTTTACAAGTTATATGACAACATATACAATACAATCACTAAACAAATAAAATCTAAAACCTATAGAAATGTACTTTCTTTAATTGTAGACATTGTCGTGTAAGCACGCGAATTCAACTTATAGAACATAAAAAAAGACATTTTAGTGTATAAACCCTAAAATATACTATAGAATATTGAATCATACTATTTCAACAAAGATTTCAGTAACTGTAATGTGTGTATTCAACATTTCTAGTGATTGTTGGTGTATTCAACTTACATTAAAGATAAAAAACTGTAAATACCTCAGTTGTTTGGTGATTGTACCAGTCTCAATCCTTGAAAATTTCTTCAAAATAGGAATATTTAAGTATGATATAATACAATGAATGGTATTTTAGTGATGTTTTCAATCATTTTCAAGTTGTTTAGGGCGGTGTTTGAATCGTGATACCATCGATGGTTTTAAAAATGAATGAATGGGGTGAATGGTATAGAGTTACTAAGCCCTTTTCCTTCGAAAATCCTAAAAATTCAGTGTTAATCATCACCAAAACAACCACCTAAACTCACTAAAAATGGTTATGAATCTATTTTGAACGGTCGTAAACCTCGTTATTCATCCGTTATTTTATCAACCTATCTCCACGGGTGTTGTATCAAATTTCTCATACAAAATTTTGGCGTTAGAAGGAGGGCATAACCATTATCTTTAAAGAGGAAATATGCCAGAAAGTTTAGATATCAAGTAAACACCAACAAATAGCGATGAAAAATGGGAGGAAATTCTTGAGCAAGAGATAACTAATAAGAATATCTTGAAGCAGATCCAACTGATGGGAAAAAGGTCGAATACCCTTGAAAAGATAAATAATATGTCGAAGAAATAAAAATAAAAGAGTAATTCATCTTTGAGGAAGAAACCAAAAGTAAGAGAAGTGACGCCCACACATTTGAACTTCGAATCTGATAAAAAAATATTGGAGAATAATGGTTGAATAACAGAAGTATCAGGAGATATGGAGGATCGAAAAGAAATAGAAAGAAAGTCTTGAAGCTCAGGGGTCTTCATTACTCAGAGTTTCAACGTATTTGAAAGGATTGTAAAAAAATTGACCAAGAATAATCAACAAGGCCAAGTAAAAGTCAGTTAAGAAGAACCATCGAGAGAAGTCCCAAATAAAATGTCTCAAAAGCCAACAGAAAAAAGGGACCTTAATATGAAGGTCACACCAATGAAAGGAGGTCAGGTCTACAAAGACTTTCATGGTAGAGAATGTAGAGTATATCTCAAACTCACTCCAATAATCTGTTCATAAGAAAAATAAAAAAGAATACCTAGACAATGAAGTGGAGGAAGATCTTCTAATTAATATGGAGGCTGGGCAACTTAAGGTTGAAGAGCTCAGGAAAGCACTTGATAAGTTAAGGGGGGGGGAATTACAGTGGAACTATAACATTTCCATTAATCAAGAAAGTGAGATAATGTGGCGCCCCTGACCTTGGGTTAACCTCGAAAACCCAATCCAATGATCCACCAATTACTAACCTTGCATTTATCTAAAATAACTTAAATTAATATAAATTTAAATTCAAAAAAATATTTTTAACTTTATCTTATTCTACCTTAAAAGTCTATTATACATTATAAGTCCACTTATGAACTTCATAAGACAACTCTATTATATAAAAAAAATTCACCGTAGTCTGTATATCTTCAATTAAAGCACAAACTCTATAAAACATCACGTTCTTACCCTTTCCAGAATATCATTCTCCAAAACTCTTTCTTGTAAGAGTTAGTAAATAAAAGAATGAGTTACAAATCTCAACAAGAAGATGTTGTAGAGTGAACTAAAGTTCAATTAATAAAACAAATATATTTTATCCGATCCAGAATCAGAAATTCTTAAAAAAAAAATTATCAACAAATCATAATATACGAGGCATTAACAAAAATAGTACATTAACAAAAACAATACGAGTAATAGATTACGTGCTTAATTTTCTATCGATAATTTTCTCATTTCAATTTTTAAGGTCAATCAACAAAATTTAAGAAGTTATAACTAGCTAAAAGAATGTTATATGGTGCGAATTCATCAACTTTTACTATTTTCTACTTTTTAGTGTTCACCAAAACATTATTAGAGCAATATTATAATGTTTTCTTAAATATATACGATTGAATAAATTATTAAGGAATGATAACACTGGTAACATTATAATATATATATACATAGGCAGGTGCTCAAATGAGAACCTCCTTTAAAATGAGAACTTAGACCCAATCTCAGTCATTGATTTTTTTTAATTTAATTAAATCTTAGCCACTCAATTAATTATGTATTTTCACTCTCTCTCACTCAAACACCCAGATCTATTTTTTTTTCTTTCTTCCATCTATCTCTCTTTCATCAATTTTCTCTACCCAGCTCCGTCTTCCCCCATAACGCCATCGAAAATTTCGTTATACCACTGCTCCACCGATATTCATCATCATCAACAACTCTAGTCATAGTATAATGTTCATTTACTACCATACATACATACATACATACATATATACACACGCATACACATACATACACATACATATATACATCATATAATCTTTTTATTCATCAACTCCATCGAAATGTTCTTCATCTCCGATGATACAAACTGAATCGCAATACCTCCACATAACAAAAATGATTCAGAATCGATTAATACTCTCCCTACCACCACAATGAAATTTTCTTGACAATTATTACTTCATGAACAATGATGTTTATGTTTGTATGATCATTAACATTTTAGATCTGTCATATCATCATTATATTGAACGTCACTTACTTAGTTTTGAAAAAAAATGGTAATTTTTTTTCAAGAAATTTAGTGATTCGTATTTGGATTTTGGTGATTCGTGTTTAGATTTTGGTGATTTTTGTTTGGATTTTGTTGATTCATGCTTAAATTTAATATATTATTGAATTTCTTGGAAATGCAGTTGGTGGTGATGGTAAATTTGGTGATTTTATAAGTAGTGAAATTGTTGATGATGATTTAATGATAACTTTTATGGTTGTTATGAATTTGGTAATGATGGTGGTTGTAATGTTTGGTGGCTTGATGTTAATGGTATGGTAATGGCAGGTGGTGCTAGTGACAGTGACATTGTGCTTTTGATTTAAATAATATAAAGAATTAAAAATATATATTTATATATGTATTAAAATTTGGTGGTTTCAGTTCAAATTTAATGATTCTGTTCTGAGTTCTTAGTTTTCATTATAAAAAGTTCTCATTAGAAAAGCTCCCTATATATATATATATATATGTGTGTGTGTGTGTATTTATATATATATATAGAGAGAGAGTCGGGATATAGCACATATAGTATGCAAACAAATCGTTGGGAGGTGAGAAAAAATATGGTGAAGTTAGATTTAAAAAAAGGTTCATCAATTGGTGGGAAAAATTAAATTAAAAACAGAGGGGATTATATGAGATTGTATATGGGATGGTGTATTTTAATTGTGTGTGATGCCTTATAGGGGGCATTAGATTATATTAAATATGTGGCTTAGATTAGTTTTTAGAGTGACTTGGTTTGTATTTGAGCACTTGCATATATATATATATATATATATATATATATATATATAGGCATGTGCTCAAATGAAAATCTAACTTAAAATTAAAACTTAGAATCAAACACCCCAGCCCAATAAAATAGCTCAACCCAATACAAAATTATAGTCCTCTTTTAATCCTTCATTTAATCTGGTCGTTGTTTTATGACTTCTATGTCCGACATATATACTGTATAATTAATTAATTTTCTCTCTCTCATCATGCTTTCTCTCTCCATCTCTCTCGATCTCTCTGTATTTGTCGTACGTCATCTCATCTCTCTCTGTTATTGCATCTTTGTATCTCTACTATCCCATTTATTGAATTTTTAGGTATCTCCGTCAATTTGGACTGTTTCTCTGTATCTTAGCTTTAATTTAAGCTATTTTTGGATTGTTATAGTTGGATATTCTTTGTTATCTATTTTTCTTAACAATTTCACAATGATTACGGACGATTTGTTGAGAATTAGTTGTAATCAAGGTAATTTTTATTCAAGTTTTTATGATTTTTCATGTGGTTGTTAGATATATTGATTTATTATAATGAAAAAAGCTACGTTTTTTACAAAACAATTGTTAGGTGGTTTTAATTTCGACTTTGTATCTGATTTTAATTAAATCAGTAATTTGAATCACCAATTTTTTATTAGTGATCCGAGTTTTGTCATTTACAAATTGTTCTAATATGCATTCATATGTTTCAGTTATTTTAGTATGCAAATTTTGAGAATGAGAATAATTTTTATGACAGGTCGCAATTAAGTTCCAGACCTACTCAATGGTGTTTTTGGAAGACTTGTTTTGATGTTTCTGAATTTCAAGTGTCGGAGTGCACAGGTGTTGAGTTGGAAGGGTTCTGCAATAAGATTTATCTATATATGTGTTTTTTTGCCGGAAAATTTCAGAGTTTTAAGGGTCGGACTTGTTATTTTCGTACTTGCTGCCAAAATATTTCAGTTTGGATCTTCTCTGGTACAAGATGCAGTTCTAGATTAGTATTGCTACAAATGGAGATAATATGACGTTTGTTAGAAGTTATGTAGCTGATTTTTGCAGTGTCATAGATCTGGTTTTCGGGCTCGGCAATTTTGGTGGGACTGTAGAGTTTTAGGTTTAGGGTTTGGGATTTAGGTTTTATATTTTAGTGATTCCACCCAGAATTAAGTGATTTAGCCTATTTTTTTAGTGATTCACTATATTTTTTTAGTGATTTAATATACGTAAAACTTAGAGTTTAAATTTTATGGTTTAGGTTTTGGTTTTGATGTTTAGGTTTAGGGTTTTAGATTTAGGGTTCATAGATTAGGGTTTAGGTTTGGGATTTATTATTTTATATTTTTTTGTAATTCAACCTAAAATTAAGTGAATTAGACTATTTTTTAGTGATTCACTATTTTCTTTAGTGATTTAATATACATAGAACTTAGGGTTTGGGATTTAGGGTCTACATTTTATGGTTTAGGTTTAAGGGTTTAGGTTTAGGGTTGTAGGGTTTTTTGGGGTAATTGAGGGCGGCACATGGTCAAGATATATTAATAAAAAATATGTACAAAAGAGTTTTGAGAGGACTCCTCTCAAGAAACCAAGCCAAGTTCCCATGGAACATACTCCACGAGAAAAGCCAAAAGGAACAAAAATAAATTCTCTAAACACAATAGTACGACGACTAAAAAATAATAGGAAAAACCATATCCTTCTTTGCAAACTTAGCACAATCCAAAAAAAAAAAGCCATTGCACCAAGGCTAGCTATAAATTGCAACTGCACACTCCCCAAAGCAGAATCAAGCCGCAAGTCCACCATGAGCATCCCAATCTGCAGTAATAAACTCTACATAGCCTGCAAATTCAGGGCCACTTTCATGTGCTACAGAGAAAATTGATGTAGACCTTCCTGGCATCAAGCATAGAAAATTCTGCAGACTTGTATCCCCATCTGAACTTCTGCATCCACGAATGACCAAAATATTTCTTCCATTCCGTAATACATCTGGAAAATAATCTTACCAACTGCAACAAATCAGTCATGGGGCCACATCTATAACATAGTCTGATTCACATAAGCTACACCTTAAATGCATAACTCGCCGCTTGACAATTATCACTCAGTTTACAACACCACCTCATCCATCCCTGCAACCCCATGATTTTTAATCGAAGAGTATCTTCAATAATGGCTATCGACTGATTAACCGTCCTTTTTGAGTTCTGAAACATTCTGAAATTCCTTTCCTGCCATACAAAATAAATTAACGCACCTATAGTTAACTTATTAAGCACTGCATCAATGGACTTGCCTTTCCATTTAATAGAAGCTTTATGAATCAACTCCTCCCAGGAAAAACATCTAACTTTACACAGTCCCTTCATTTGGAAATGTTACAACATCTTCTCACTATAGTGACATTCAAAAAAGATGATTCATATAATCTGCTTGCATAATAGCCAAATATATGTATAAATTAATTAATTGGAGTCTAAATAAGAGTATTTCATAATAAATGAAATCAGTTTCTCAAGTAAAGCAATTTGAGTGTTAACAAGAGCATAGAACCCTAATTTCAGTGATTCGAGTCTAAATTAGAAGATTTCAAATATAAAACCAGTTATTTGAGTTTAAGTAAGAGCATTACAAACATCAAATCAGTTTTTCAAATGTCTTGTAACATAAAATCTTAATTTCTACTGCACAACAGTCAACTATATGTATAATTTCAGCGATTCCAATCTAAGAAAGAGCATTCCAAACATCAAATCAGTTTTTCAACTATCCAATACCATAAAATCATAAATATGTAGTCTATAATAGCAAATAGATGCATAAGCTCGTTGATTAGAGTCTAAATTAGAAGATTACAAACATAAAAGTAGTGATTCTAGTTTCGATAATAGCTAATAAATTCATACATATGTTGATTCGAGTCTAAATTAGAGGATAAAAACATTAAATCAGTGTTTATAATCACATAGAAACGTCGATTTGCATCAAATTTAGAAAATAGTGAAAAATTCAAATCATACCTAATTTGTCGATGTTTATAATAATTCTACACCAAATCGAACTATGTAAATCAATGATTTTGTGTTTTTGCTACTGTGTGTGAATCGATTTCGAGCGAGGAAGGTGGGTGTGGGTTTGATGAAAGAGTGAATTGAAGCGGAACTTCTGACCATTTTTTTCTATTGGAATTCCTTTTTTTTAATTTGACTAGGTTGGGTTTGAATTTGGCTCGGTTGGACTTGTTTGGTTCTAAGTTCTAATTTTAACAAGTTCTCACTAGAAGAGCTCCATATATATATATATATATATATATATATATATATATATATATATATACACACACACACACCAATATTTGATATAAGGGATGAATTCAAAATCCTTTATCATTCTATTTACATTAAACAGATAATTCCTCAAGATAAATGGAGTAACCACCCATCTGATTTACAATTATTAAACACTAACCCACCTCAACATTTTTGTTATTATGACTATATTGAGGCATGGAATAATGTATTTTTGTATCAAAACCAGTCATTCATGGTTCATACAATTTGACCATAAATTCAAAAGTCCAATTCCACTTTGGTTCACGGGTTGGTGGGAAATTTATGGTCCTTTAAGGACTATCATCCCAGAAATACTCTTAGAACAAATAGAGTATTTTAATAAAGTTAGAACTAGTAAAAATCCTGATTATGCAGGATATGAGGTCCTCCATTTCTTTAGTAAATACAAAGTGCCTTGGATTTCAAAATGGCAATATAAAATAACCATGCTCATACAAGATACAGCAACAACCCTCAAAGCAGGAAGTCATACAGTCTTAGTATATAGTTGTGTTGCAAGAGTTCATTTAGTCAAATGGTGGGATAAATTTGATATTAACAAAATAATAGGTCAAGTTCAGAAAGAGTTCCTAACAGTAAAATCAAAATTATATATATATATATATATTGGTAAAAAAACATATATATATATATATATATATATATATATATATATATATTACAAAATTGAGTATTCTTTACGTTTATCATATTAAATATAAATACAATAGAAGCTCGATAAATAAATAACCTCGTTAAATAAATAATTTTTACAATCCCAACATAATAGAGACGATGCATTTTTTACCTTGATAAATGAATAATCTCGATTAATGAATATAATTTTCCGGTCCCGAGCATATTCATTTATCGAGATTTATCTGTATTACAATTTTTTTCATATAAGGTGGGTGTTTGGCTAAACTTATTTTTAAAAAATAAGTGTTTATTTTTTATTAAAAAAATATAAATTTATGTACTTTTTCCATAAATAAGTACTTATTAGTTAAATTTACTTTTGAAAAATAAGTACTCATTTAAAAAAAAGTACACTATTATCGAGTCGTTTGGGATTTCATAAAAATAAGTAATAAGTTACTTATTTTTTTGAAAAAATATGTATTTTTACTTTTTTTAAAATTTTAACATTTAGTTTAAAATTTTAATACCAAATCTTATTTTCAAAATAAAAATAAGTTACTTATTTTCAAAAAAATATATACATACATATTTTTTCTGAAATAACTTATTTCCAGAATTAAGAGATCTCAAACACGCCCTATCCAATATTTGGCTCATAAATTAAAATCTTAATTACAGCAACTGTTTTTACTTGGGCCTAAAGACTCTTTGAAAAAAGAATATACTCCTGCTAGTAAAATACTAAATCCAACATTAATTACAACATATGATACGATGTTGTAACGGATACAGGGGATACTATATTACTCCTAGTCTCCTATGTAAGGAGGGGGAACCTTAAATTTCAATTACATAGTACTAGTATATATCTATATAAACACACACATACATTCTCCCTTTTCCTTATCATTGATTTAGGGTTTATTCTCTCGAAGAATTTATAGATACATATATAATAGAGTGTATGCACACACGTACGTACACCATGGTTCTTGATTCAGTTCCTCCCCCTGCCTCAAACTCCAAGGACATGATCAAGAAAAAGAGGGTATGTATAATTTCTGTGTGTGTGTGTGTATTGGTTGTGTAATTTAATATTTTGATTAACATGGGTTGTGTTTTTTTTATGTATTCAGAGCAAGAAAGCAGCTAAATTGAAGCAGAGCAAGCTTGATGCTCGTAGGAAACAGTGGGTTTCAAAAGGTTTGTTGAAAAAATAAAAAGATGTTTTTTTGGTGTTTTTTTGATATTTTTTGTAGATGTTTATGTGGGTCTTTGATTTATTTACAGTTTATTTGTTTCTATGTATATTTATATGTATATGTGGTAGTGATTTGGTTATATAGCTTGGAGCACTTGTGATAAGGTATTAAAGATTTGTTTTTTACGAGGCAAGAATGTAATGGTTTATGGGTTTTGGCGATTTCGGAGAATATTTTAGGTGGGGTTTGAATGATTTTGATATGTTGATTGGTTTGTGTTTTATTATTATATGGTATTTGGTTAATGCAGGGAAGAATCATGGACCTACGGAGGATGCTAGTGGAGGTAGAGAGATGCATGCGAACAATGAGAGGGATCAAGCTATTGAGGCTTTGGAGGTTACTGGGAAAAATGGAGAAAATGATGGTTCGCTGCACAATTACAATGATTCTGATTCGTCCTCCAACAGTCGTGGTAGTCACGTACGTGTTGCGGGAAGCAACTGCTCTGGAACTAATTTTAGTGGAAGTAGTAGGAGCAGTAGCAGTACAAGTGGTACGTCTTATTCGGGAAATATAAGTGATGGGGAGGAGGATGGTGGTTTGGATAATTGGGAGGCTGTTGCTGATGCATTGGCAGCTACTGGTGACAAGCAGGAACATGATCATAAAATGAAATCACCTGTGGATAATACTAATGTCACCCAATTGGACCCTCTTCCCAAAGTGGTGAACCAACCTACTCCTAGCGTGGGTGTTCGCAAACCAATGCCAGTAAATAGCCAGGCATGGAGACCTGATGATGCTTTTCGCCCTCGATGCCTGCCTAGTCTTGTAAAGCAGAACAATTTCCCTATGAAACCAAATAGGAAATATGGCCATGGGGGTACAGTATGGGTCTGTAAGAATGTTGTATCGGCTCCATCTTCATGTCCCATATGCTGTGAGGATCTGGATATGACTGATTCAAGTTTCCTGCCTTGTTCATGTGGGTTTCAGCTGTGCCTTTTCTGCCACAAGAGGATTCTTGAGGAGGATGGTCGCTGTCCAGGGTGCAGGAAGCGTTATGATAATGATGCTGTCAACGGGGGACGAAGTTCAAATTTGGGTGGAAGCTGTGCAACACTCCAGCTGGCTCGTTCTTGTAGCATGATCACAAGGTCATAGGAAATTTTATTCCTTTGCTCATAGATGGCAGGGTCTCCTTTGGTGCATCTTCTTAAAGCCAGACTCATAATGGTTTATAGAGTAACATTATGTAGCATTAGTTATTTCAGATATAGTGCATGTGCTGATGTACATAAAGTATTGGTAGGTATATAGATAAAGCAGTATAGTTCTTGAGTACATTCAGGTTTTGCAAGTTATGTTTGTCATTGCTCTATCAAGATATGAATTCCTGAACTTAAAGACTTTTACCATATATATATTTCAGAACTCAAATAGACTTTTAATTATTTTTGTTTAGCCTTTGGTTGTCACTTGTCATAGTAGACAAGTTTTATTCTGGTTGAAATTGCTTTAGTTTGAGCTGTTACTGGCGCTTGATAAATAAATTTCAGAACTGAAATAGACTTTTAATTATTTTTGTTTATACTTTGGTTGATGTAGACAAGTTTTAATTCTGGTTAAAATTGCTTTAGTTGGAACGGTACTGACTTTTGATAAATGTTCTTCTGTTAGCAGTATCATACCCTAAATTAGTTTTATCCAAGTAAGGACTAATACAACTGACAATAGCCATAGGTTTTTAGTAATTCCATGTAGTGTTCTAGTCCCTATAATGTGAAACTGAGTCCTATGCTCCCTGTACTGCCTCGTGTGAGCCAAAGATCATGCGAAAATATCAGAAGCCATAGGAAAAAGGTGTAGGTTCACCAGTGTTTTAATGTCCTTAGGTTAGTTACATGGTTATGTGGCCTACTACCAGAAACTTTGATGAAACAAATGCACAATAATCTATTCAGTAAATTTGTGGTTCATACTGGTTGCATCCTTGAATAGTAATTTTTCTAGGTGGTACATATATTTTAACATGCCAACTCAAATCAGTGACCAGTAGCATTTGTCGCGTTTAAGAGGTACTTCCTGACAGAAGTATACTTTTTTAAGTAGCTTAGCTTAACAGATGCAAGAAGCCGAAAGTATGTGCATCACTGTGAGTCTGTGAGTATAGTTTTTCATTGATAATGGCCTTCTAATCAGTATATTATTTATTGGGATCTTCCAATTGGTATGTTATATATTGTATATCTAACCACTAACATTGGAAAAGAAACATGGATTACAATTTTTTAAACACTTTATTACTTTATACGCCTGTTTCATTTGCATTGGAAATATTTAATATGTTTCTGCGTACTTTTCTGTTAGATTATTTTTCAACTAACGATTTATTTTCTGAAAGTAAAATTATTCTCAACTCCTGGGAGCTGAAAACTTAAGCTCTATGTCTCTATGGTGTATGATCTTGTCACTTTTATTAGCAATGCTCATATTACCCTATATGGAAGCTGTAATTAAATTTATAGATCCCTTGTTTTTTTGTTTTGTAGTAATGCTTCTGGACTTGTTTACGGGAATTATAGAAAGAAGAGTGCCAACAGAAGAAGGTTATAAAAATCTGTAATTTTTTTATACCTTTTGAACTCATTCAGTTGTCTTTGTTACCGATATTACCATGATTGTATATTCATTTTCCTGGAAGAAAGATAGTATAGCTTACTCTTAAAAGCTTCAATGCTAAAGGGAGTAAAGGGGCATCCTTGCTAAGGTGCCCTCCAGAGCTTTGAGAACAAAACTGTCAACTTATACCTACCCACCTAACCTAATTTGTGGGAACATCAATTTGTAAATCGAATTTCCATTTAACATATATAATCATAGAAGCTATTGCAAGCTGTTATTCAATAATTTATTGGTGGCCTTATCTATACCTCGAAGTTACTTCCGGCCTTGAATTTTGGAGACAGTGTGACATTATACTTTAATTTGAGCTAATGCTTTGGAATTTGTGACCTGTTAATCTAGCTTAGTGACTGATTTTGACAGAACTGGTTCTGCCGACTTGAAATGTGATACATAAAGTGGTAAATAATATCAGATGTAATATGTTCTTAGCGGAGGCAGGGTGCTTTGGGTTCTGGTAAGAAAATTATCATGTGATTGGTGTTGACATTATGGTTTTTATCACTGGAACAGCTTATGTTATTTTCATATGGTATAATTAACATCAGGTTGCCATATGAAATGTCATGAGGCATTTAGTTTTAGGTACTTATGGGTAATACTAATGAGTAAAGACATGCTCGACTGTGGATGAATTTGCAGTAGATAATTAGGTTTCTCTCTTTATTTTCTTCTTCTTCTTTTTTCTTTTGTTAAATTAGGTTGTTGTCTTTAGTGTACATCAATTATCTTGTTTTCAGTGGATGCACTCTTGAAACAGTAGGTGGGATTATATGTCTGTCTTGTCTTTGCTATACATGTGGGCTAATAGAGGAAAAGGAATGCTTAATTCTATTAGGACAGAGAATTCATTATTCTATTATGCTTTCAGGACAGATAGTTCTATATCTTTAATTCATTATAATCTGTCTACAAGTCTTTCCATATACTGCAAAAGTGCTATGATTATGTTCAATCATATTAATCAGAAATTTGAAAAGCATGTTATATAATAGCTGATGCCTTTTCTCTATATACCTTTGTGAAGCTTCCAAGGACCTTTTAAACTCTGTTTTCTCTCAATTGTTTTGAGTGGCCAGAAACTGATGCCAGTTCGCCCAGGTAATTGCTCCATGGAAATGGTAGAAGAGGGTATGGCTAATTGATCTCCTCATTCTCGGTGTGACCTGAGTAATGGTGGGAAATGAAGGGACTATGATGCTTTAGAGATGGAGGGATCTCTCACTGGCACAGTAATACTGTCGAAATTTTAAATTTTATGACAGAAATGCTATAATTGAGGTCAGTTGTTTTAAACGGTTTTTTGTCAGCAAATTTTTATTAAAGAGCTTTTTTATTTATTTTTTTGTTTTGATATTCAAATTTCTTTAAATAGGCTCCAGTAAGTTACTGGTGGCTTGCTTTGTATTCTTACTCTTAACTTGGGAACATTGTTGTTCATGTTTTTCTGTTCAGTAGTCAGTGTCTAGTGACTCTAGTTTATTAGTTTTTCCTGGTGATTTTTATGGGAGAGTGATTCACCCACTTTAAATGATTAGCAACTAATCTCTGGAAAGAAAATATGTAGTTATCAATTTCGTACTCCCTAACTAGTCTGGTCCTTTCCTTGTTGCTTTTGGTCATAGAGCCATACGTCTTCTAGGACATGATAGTATTCTTATGTATCAACATGATAGTTTTGGTAAGATCCTAATTAGAATCTGAAGATAATTATCTTGGTAAATTTTACTGCTTACTAGTTTCTGGGCACGACGCTGCTATACCGCCCCAATATTTTTTATATTCGGTCAATTAGTGCATGACCTAGGTTATAATATCTTATAGAATATATTGGACATTTATCATCATGCTATATTATGTTGGTACATGACCTGGGTTATGATGGTAAAGATTATTCTTTATTTGCAGATCTAGAAAGTGGCCCCACCTTTTTACTTGGAAATTGGAATAATTCCTTTCGCGCTTTGTGGCTGGCCCTGACCACAAAAATCTTAATTGCTGGAAGATATACGGGACTTCCTGCTTAGATTTTCTCCACCAGAAAATTACTGAAAATTATAAGGGTTAGTGGCTTCCACCACATAATGAAGCATGATGGTGGATGTATATACTATTAATTGGTTGTGTCTAGTATGTACTGTTATAAATTCACAAATTGAAGAAACTCATCTGGCCGTCTACATTTTTTCAAATAAACACCAATTGATTGTTTTGTGCTAGTAATAGTTTGTGCTCACAACATCAACTAAGACGCTAGTCATCATATGGATTCTCCTTGTGATATTACTCGGATATCACTTTGACTTCGCAATGGCGATTATTGTTTATTATGATCAACCTTCTAGACCTAGTGGTAACACCATCTGTTCACAGAAGGGTCAAATCATGTTCCCTCTTAAGAAGTACGGAAGTAGTCATTACTTTTATATCAAGATACAGGATAAACAGGAGATTTATTGTGGAATTTCCAGATAGAAAAAGAAGATTGTATCTTATTTGCAGTTTTAATTATTGTTGGTAGATCCATGTATATGAATCTTTATCGTCAATTCTAGCTTTGTAATGAGTTAGGAACTTTGTTAATTGGTCATATGCCCAGTGCCAGTAAGGCAAGATATTGGTCTATGTTTGCAAGGCAGTGTTTTCCACCATTCAGCAAAGTTGAATCCATCAGAAAATACATATTTGCACTCCCTGCGCCAACTTATTTCAGTAATTCTCTCTAGACCATTTAACTTCTTTATGACTTCAGTTATCACATTTGGAAGCTCCTCCAGATATCACATTTTGAAACCCCTCCGCCTCTTGACATGACTTCCATCTTGGAAGCATGTTTAGACCATCTTAAGGTGTAACTTTAGCATCTCGGCCTAATTCAATTTTGTTTTCTTATTGGTTTTAGCTCTTCCCTGTATTAATTTATATTTCATACGAAAATAGGCTGGTTCTTGTTATTTATGAATGACAGGTGAGATATTGGACCTGAGATAATACTCTTCGCTCTTCAATGTTTACTTACATATATAGTATATGTATGAAAATTTGTTTCTAGAGATCCTCTTTAGAATATTTACCAGAACAGATGTTTTCCTTTCTAGCCTCATATTTATTTCTGTAGGCACCCTTCCATTTCTGAGTCTTGCAAGAATTTTCTGTTGTAAAATGCGATCAACCCAGTTCCAAAATATCAAACCTAGAAATTCAAAGTTTCGCTACAGAAAGATGTATCGTAACAGAAAGATGTATCGTATGGTATATTTCCCTAGAATCCTCATCCACTAAATCAAGTTGTGAGGTTTTAGGTTTGTAGACGACTGGTTAGTTGGCATCATCATTCAGATTGTAACGTTTGTGTTCTTTCTAATTACCTATCACCTTGTATTTCTAATATCTATCCTGCAGCAGCCTCTTAATGATGAAAAAGAAGAGCAAGGCTGCATACATCCAGACCTTCCCCAGACCCTTCCAATGTGAAGCTTTGGGCACTGGGCACAGGTGCGACCTTTTTAGAACTGCAACTTAATTATTATTGTAATGAATTTACTAAATAATTATAAAGTGTGCTGAATATACTTTAAGGATTATCAACTGCAACTATCCGTGGCTAGAGAAGGAAAAAATGTACAAAAAGAATAACGCAAATACACATAATAAATATCCGAAATTTCCATATTCTCCTCCCCCTCCTACTTTTTGCATTACTGATCTCCTATTAACTTGGATGAACTCTTAGAATTCATCTTCTGATCTGCTGGAAGATGTTGAGCCAGACTTTTCAGGCCGAAAATCCTGTTGCAAGTTTTGGAGCATTATTGCTGCCCTTGTTGATAGTGATGGTGAAAGTGGTGGTGATGATACCACAGCCCTTGCATTCTTCTTCTGAAGTTTTCTAATAATGTCAACACATGTTTGATCAACCATGTCAAGAAATTCTTTCACGAAGATAAATATTTGAAGTGGATTCGCCCCTTTAAACTTGGAAACTCCTGCTTGATAAAATTTTGTCGTTCTCGTAACAAGATGCATAATTCTTATTTGTTCCTCTCTTACTACCTTAAGCTCCTCTTCACATTTCTCTATAAACCCTTTCATTTCCTTTTCAAAATAACCCTTTTCGTAGTTGACACATTGGTTCACTACCTGCCTGATTTCGGTAACCCGAAGCGCGAGACTTGAACAACCATTCATTAATGTGTCGGGGTCTACAGTAGCTGCTTTTTTCACATTTGAGAATCTATCGCTCAAGTCGCGTAAAATTGGTAAACCTAACATTAAGTGTTCTTTATATATATCTTGCAGGTCTGTTGGACAGTCTGAATCTTGATCACAATTTTCAATATCTCGAGTATTATTGCTGTCAGGCCCATGGTCTCTTTTGATTGCAACATGTTTTCCCTCAGCTCGAGCAACTTGTTCTACTACAAAATGAAGTAGAGTGGTGAACCCATCAGTACTCTTCAAGTAGGAAAGTTTTCGCAAAGCATTCAAGTTAAAGCCTTTGGCATTTCCTCTGTCAGTGCCGGCATTCATACGATTACCAGCCTTCAATATGGCTTCAAGAAGTTTATAGAAAACACCTCGAGCTCGAAGTTCCTTGCATCCATTTTCAATGGTTTGCAGTGACTCCTTAAGAAGCAAGATATCTGGATCATAATTTGATCTGAAGAGCATTGCATTGATGCGGATGAATGCCGTAGGAAGAGATGTTAGTATATGGTACAGGAAAGATTCAGCATAAGCGAGTTGTGTTGGACTTCCATTGAATTTGAGGATTTTGGCTTCGTCTTCTGGTGTTGGAGAAATTTTTGTTAGTTTCTCTAAGGTATCTGAATTGAGACCGCAGCCCTCTTGGAGGGCATCTATAATTTCTTTGCTAGAGATTGCCAGAGACTTCAGCACAATAGCTGTGTTCTGAGACTTCCGAGGATCTAGGATAAAAATTTGAGCAGGTGGAGTTGAAATGGAACTTGCGGAGCTTGACAAGAGGTTCTTTGGTTCAAGAAAATTGTTGTTTGCAGCATGGTAACCAAACAGCGCTTCAATAATTTCATCATCGAATCTGACAAGCACATAACAAGTTAGATAGTTGTCAGCCATTAATGGATTAAAAGTTAAAGACAGTGACTTACCTCAAAGAACCATCGTTGATCTCGTTCCAGACCAATGAATGATCAACATCTGTGTTGACTTTCTCCCAGTGTAGTGGCTTCATCTTTGTGTTGACTCCACCATTGGTTGTTGAACTTACTTCAGTTAAAACTTCAGCCCTACGGTTGTTAAGGACTTTCCATCTCGGTGCATTAGGGGGTTTTAATGTTGAAATTAAAGCACTGGGGCTTTGTCTTGGTGGTTCATTAGGGTTATTTTTTGCTGGAATTTTCGGTAGAGGTGGTGGCCTTGAAACTCCTTTAATAGGTGGCGGTGGTGGTGGTGGTGGAGATGGTGGCGGAGGGGGTGGTAGTGGTGGTAGCGGAGTTTGCCTCTCAGGAATTGAAGACAAAGGTAAGTGAGCCGCAGGCTGAGAATGCAGTTGAGGGGGCAGACAGGAACCAGGCAGTTCCATGTGCTTATCTTGGGCTGGTTGAGATATTTGTAATTTATCCTCCCTTTTCTCTTCTTCATCCAAAGGATTGAACCAAATTGTAGAGAAACAGCGAAGTTGCCCACCTTCAACTTTCTGCAAATAAAGCACTTCCTTTCCATTATCATCAACTATCTTTTCCAAAGTTCTAACACCTTGAATGCAATTACTGTGATCCACATCATCTTCTCGTCGAAAGCTTGATGCACATTCATTCTTTCTACGTTTTCGAGCAATAGCACATCTAAACACAGTATAGAACATGATTCCAGCAACAAGTAAAGTGCATGCAGTTGTTGCAGCTATGATTTCAACAAGTACTACATGCGAGAAAGGTGATGGGGCTACCTCTTTCGCAGACATTTCTTTCTTAGCTTCGAGAAAATGTGCTTTAGAATTCGGCTTAAGAGAGAATACTTGAACAAATCAGAAGTGAAGGAACTTCTGGTTGGAGGTATATGTTTGGAGTTGTTGAAAGTTTCATACGGGGATGGTTGTTAATGTGTTGGTTGAGTTTTTTAAAGCCTTCAACTCCTGCTTAAAAGGATTCTCCTAGATAGCTGAGGGGTTTATTGTTATTTATTGTCTACCCACTTGTTATAGCAAGCCAGCCGATTCATTCTATTGTACATATTGTCCTCACCCCTTAAAGAGACATGTAAAGTTTGTGTTATCTTGGGCTTTAATTTTTAGTAATGCTGGTCATTTGTTAAATCCTGAACAAAATATTCTGAATCATTAGTATTTTTGAATGATTAACACATTGGAATTGATTTTATAAATAGTGTCAAAGTGACACTATTTTAGTGTCATGGAAGATGGTCTTATAAAAATGAAACAAATAATCTTAACGGTTTTAATCCTTCCATTCAGCCGCATTAAAATGTTAACAAATGGCCCCTAAGTCTCTAACCTCACATTTATTATATTAAGTTGCTATAGTACATTGGAAATGATAAGTATGAAGGGTAGTTTTGAAAAATTGTTGATAAAATATACATCGAAAGAAAAGTATGTGGTTAGGAGTCCGATTTCTAAACAATTGAGATTTAAGGGAGAGGTATTTACGGTGGGACGTTGGCTCTTTGCTGTTTGGATTTAATGATGCAAACGAAACATAAGCGATGTCCGATTAAATCCCAGTTTTGATTTATGTATTTGTTTTTTATTTTTGTATAGTATCTATTAGCTGGTCTCTTTCACCGCACCCTTGAGCTCACGTTCCAAATTTGTTACTATCATTTAATAATTTATTTGTTAGGATTATTATTTAATTTGTACTTGTTTTATTTAGGACTGTTATTTTAACTTTAAAAGGCTTTCGGAGTAAATCTAATTTTTAATATAAAACGTAACGAAATCGCAACTTTTAGTCCAACAACTGTGACCATCCTCTTACATTTATTAGGTTGTAGCGTCTCATATTTTTTTGTTTTATTTCAGTTTTTTAAAATTATAAAAAATTGACTTTTAATTTTTAATAAAAAATTGATCAATTTATCTATAAAACATTAAAACCAGAATTGCTCACTAATTTCTCGAAAAATATGTTAATAGCTATATCGATTGTAAGATGAAAGAAAAATATTATTCAGACACTTCTTATCTTCACCATTTTCAAGTGGGCCTTTGATTGTATTTGTCCATGAAAATTTTGAAATGGGGACTGGACTTCATGCGAGTCCTATCACTTGTTTGGGCTTTTTCTAGAAGTTTAGTACAAACTAACATTCATTTCATACAGCGTTAATTACTCCCGGCACATAATCAAATAATGTAATAATTAATTTCATTCCATTCGGTTCTAAAAAAAATTGGTAAATGAACAAAGGAATTGAATGATTATTCTTTTCATTCGTTATTTCATTCGTTATTTCATTCCTTTACTCATTTCATTCTTACATACATTCCATTCCAGCCTCATTTCATTCATGCGAAGTTAACGAACATAAAGCTATTAATATGCTGTTCTATTAGTAAGAAAAATCCAACCACCAGAGTGGCAAAGGGGGTGGGTGAAGTTGATGGCTTTAGCTTGGCTGGTAGATTGTGTTGTTTTTATTTATGTTTTTACCTATCGTACCGCGATTTACGGAAATATTTTGTAATTACTAATTTTCGGTGTATTTGGATCGTGGGTTGAAAAAACAAAATATAATACAACATCAAGATTTACAAAAATAGAGGGGATATGCATTATTATTACAAAATTGTCACTCAATTTTTGTATTAAAATAGCTTATATCATTAGATAATTACCTAAGATCATCCGTAAGGCCTTTTTTCTCTAACAGTAAATGTCTAACTATTTTACAAGTCAGGAAAAATTTTTAAAAGTAAATGTGCAAATTTAATGAAGAGCCATTTTGGATCATCATACTTTTGTCATATGGGAGCAGCTAACGAAGGATGAGGGCTCATTGTACAAGTGGTCAAGTGAGGGGCACCAAGTCTACTATACTGTTAAATTAATTGAACACTTGGATTGGAAATAAGCAAAAAATGTGAAATCATGTCCTGTTTTTTTGACAAAAAATCATGTTGCCCTTCAAAAGCTTTCCTTCTTCTATTCCAAGTGGCTTTAAAATGATCATGATCAAGGCTTCAGCATTTACAAACTGGCTAGTAAGTGGGGAACAAAACATTGACCATCATCTCCATCTATCCATAAACTAACACAAGGAACATGGCCACTTGGTAGTAAAATGCAAAATATAGCATTGGATGATCATCATATATCAATCGATTAATCGTGGTCGTTTTGATAGGGATTGTGCTGATGCTGACCGATCACAAGAAAGATGTGTAGGCAACAATTGCAATGAAGTTGGCAGCACTGACGATAGATCTTCTTCAAGTTTTCGTGTTGGTGGAAGTGACAATGAATCATCATCGATCTTTCTCTTGTGTGTTGCCTTCGCCTTATTGTCTCCTTCCCCTTTCAACATGTAGTCTTTCAAGCGCTCGACATCAGAAAGCTTGACTGGCTTTACAAGAAAATCCTCTGCCCCTTCTTCTAAGCATCTATCGTCCAAACACAAAAAAACAATCCCCTATTAGTAAAAAAAATTCATTTGGATAAGGTTTTTATAAAATCGCATACTTCATTATATGTATAAACAAACTATTGTAAGGATAAATTATCAAAAACAAAAAATCTTGTATGGATACAATGTATAAACAACAAAAGTTCAGGTCAGTTGGATCTCGAAGATAGACAAAATGAGATCTATCATGATCATGCCTTATTAACATCAATTCTGGCTGCTCAACATTTAATGTCTAAACTACTTTACTTTTGTAATGGACCTTGAGCACAAATAAGTTCCTCAAAAGATGCTTAACAGTTTGGAGAATGAAATTTGGATACATGATGCCATATAATACTGCAGCTAAAATTAATACCTATCGATTCGAGTCATAATGTTCTCGGAAGACATGATCACAACAGGTATTTTTCTCAGTGCTGAAGAAGTCTGCTGCAAGTAAAACAAGGAGATAAGAACTATGAACATCAATTACAGTGGTCCAAAGATAGCAAGAAAAATGATTAAAACTTTGACCTCAATTTAAGATAATATTGCAACAATCCAAGAACTAGCATTATAAGTACAATTTTTCACAAAATCTAATTAAAATCATTCTTCCACATCTAATAAAAAATTCATTATGCAACAAATTCTAGTTCAAATTCACTTAATTTGCTGGGAGTTGCCTTTTCCAAACTCACAAGTCCCTTGGGAATCCCACCAAGTTAAACACATTTAGTCCTTAATTCTTTACTTCACATGGTAATTCTAATTTTATGATATGAATTTTAAAGAAGTTGGTAACTGTAAAAAACAAAGTGAAAATCTAGAACAAACCTTGAGCTTCTTGAGAAGTTCATAACCAGTCATCCCAGGCATAGAATAGTCTGTAATTATCAGATTCACCTTCAAATCCTGAATCAAAACATACATTTCAACACAAAATCCTACTAAACAACATCAAATCAAATATACTACAAAATTCATCACAATGCACACTACATAAGCAAAATAAATGTACATACTTCATCAAATCCAACAGAGCCTTTCTCTCCATCCAATCCAAGATACTGTAAAGCACTGCTTCCACTCTCCACAGCCGTTACTGCAATATTTTCAAACCCCGTCACTCAAAAAACAACCAAAATACACACACAGTGACGGAACCAGGATTTCGAAATAAACAGAACTATAAAAATAAATATACATCAATATATTTTCAAACCCCATCAACATCAAAAAATAACCGAAATATACAGACAGTGGCGGAACCAGGACTTCAAAACAGGCAGAACTACCTATATAGAAGTAGTCTAACCTTTACATGAAGAAATCTTAAGCAACCTCTCAATGACCTTGCGATCAACAAGACTATCATCAACAGCAAGAACATGCAACTCTTTTGGGTCCATTGCAGTGTGTGTACGTGTGTGTGTGTTTGCAAAAGAAGAAAAGAAGGGTAAAGTGAGGTTATCAACGTATTGCCATAAATGTAATATTCCAGCATATATAGTAGCCTAGTAGCTATGTAGATGCTGAGATACAGTATATAGATACAATATATATGAAGAAAAGAAAAGGAGGAAATCTACTTTAAGAAGCTAAAGAGAAGAGATAGAGGAAGATCTTAGCATATCAACCTCGCACAAGCCCACTTGTACTTTTTACTCACTCACTCACATTTTAAAACTAGTGCCTTTATATTCGTACCAAATCTTCAGCTCTTGATATACCTTGAAATAGTTATTATACTTACATTTACATCCTTAACACTTACTTAACGTATACTTAATTTGTTACACCATCTCTGACATGTCTTCACTTAGCTGTCGTGGGTGTTTGACTTTTTCTTAGTTAAATTGACTCAATTTTGATGATAAATTAAAAATATTTTTTTATATTTTAAAAAAAATCAAAAATACATTTTAAAATTAATTTCCGAAAAATAGTTTCACCTAAGATTTCGTAAATATCAAAACTGCCATGTTCGGTATAATTTTTGAATTGAAATTTGAGAAAACGTTAATAAAAATTTTGGTTTAACATATTTTTATGTGCTGCTTTCTATCTTTTCAAGTATAGCATTTTCAATGATATTTTCTTCTCCCCATTTCAAAATCGGATTCAAATATTTCTCGATCTTAATCAGAGAGTTAAACGGAATTGTTGTTTTCAGAAGACCGTCAAATAATGTTGTGACTTGGTGAATACAGGCTGGCTAGCCTAACTGGGATCGCAGCAAATGGGATGATTGACGAAGGCAGACGATGCATTGAAACGTCTTGTCTCAAAGGTAGCTACTCTAGGGAGTGTATATATATCACTTGTACAAACTACCTAGCTTCGTAGGTGCCCTCAAAAAATGGTTCCACAGCACTGGATCGATGTTGTTGGTAATTACTCCCTTTTTACTCTTTTCTTTTAAAAAAATTACACATTTTAATAAAATGTTAGTTAAATAATTTATTTATTATTCCACTAAATTGAATTGAATTGAATTATTTATATATTTAAATTAATCAAACATTCAAAATGATAATATAAGAGGAAGTTTGGTTGACATGCATATAAATTTTGAAACTTCTAGGAAGTGCAGATTTGAAAAGTTGTCTGATTAACAATATTATAGGAAATTATATTCTCTGAGAAGTTATATTACCCACATAATGTAGGAAGTTACTTACATACCCCTCCCATAATAACTTATACTTCCCCGAAAAATACAACTTCTTCATTTCAACCAAACAACTTTTTTAACTTCTAATGAATATATGATGTATTATTAAAGATATAGCCTGTAAGGGCAAATGTTTGGTCGATCGGTCGTCCGGTCATTTTGTCTCCTACTCAATTTCAAATACACGTGTATATATCCTACTCAATTTCAAACACACTCTTTTAATTAAAGATACAGTTGTACTTAAAATCTATTAACATGTTTCAATTTTCATATTGCTCAACCTCTTTAATTTATTTAAAAACATAACTTATTAATTAACTTTTATTAATATTAAAATAATAATAATATTTTCTTTATATTAATTAAATTTTATTAATATGCTATATTTATATTATCTATACTCACTCAACTTACTATATTATTAAAATTATTAAAGCTTTAAAGACAAATGTTTGGTCGGTCATTCGATCATTTTGTCTCCCCCTCATCTTCAAATACACATGTATGTATTCTACTCAATTTCAAGCTCACTCTTTTAATTAAAATATACAGTTGTAATAAAAATCTACTAACGTGTTTCAATTTTTTCATTGCTTAACCTCTTTAATTTATTTAAAATTATAGTTTATTAATTAAATTTTATGAATATTAAAATAATATTATTATTTTATTTATATTAATTAAATTTTATTACTATGCTATATTTATATTATCTATATATAATTTATTAATGTAGCTTGTGCTTTGCACGGGTTATAAACTAGTATGTATTAAATACCCAGATATTATAACTTCTTATGAAAATTAATACTCGTATGCAACCAAACAAGCACTAAGAATATATTTTGAATAAAATTGTTTTGAAAAAAGAGTATGACCAGTAATTAGGAATAATTTTTTTTAAAAAGGGACAGAAGGAGTATTTATTTACGATTATTTATATTATAATATAATTTTATATAAATTTTTCATTTGAATGCGGGGTCATTATAGCATATTTATCTTTAAAATTTGTATCTTATCTGTTATAAAAAAATATGAACAAATATTTCCTCTATTTCAAAGTAATAGTTAAGATGAGCCAAAAATATGATTAGATTTATTATAAAATTTAAATTTTTTATATAAAGTAGAAGTTTAAAACTTATATTTATATTTGATATAAAATTTTAAATTTAATAATAAATATTACTTTTATTCGTAAAATAAAAGCCAGGTGGATAGTTACTTTATAGAGTCTAGGACCGTAGGAGTAGGTGTATGTATATTCTTTTCTTCCTTGGATTTATGATTGTACTGTAAGTATATATACATTCATCTGCTAAGAAATTAATTAAAGAAGAGGAAATGTAAGTTTGACTGAAAATTTAGAAGATTAGACTGGACTGGGCAGTCCAATCAAAGGTGTATGTATCCAAATTAATTGTACCTGCAACCTATGAGACGATCCATTCAGATGCTACTACTGTTTCCCGCACAAATATATACAGTATGTTGTATTTATTGCCACTCGTTCATTTAGTATAATAAGAATTAAAGTTCATGTTGAATGAATGTCTACGATTTTCATTGTATTTTACTATTATTATCATTTGAAGGTAACCTTTTTTTCCCTTAAATAATTAGGTTAGGTTTATAACTAGGTTAGTATATCAAACCTCAACGACAAAATATAAACCCTTTATCTTTAAACTATCCAATTATGCTCATTTAAAGAAAATTACATTATTGTAATATGTATTTTAGTAATTAAAATTATATAATTATTTTTGTGATACAAAGTTATAAAAATTATACAAGATTATAAAGATTTAAAAACTATACAAAACCCAAAAATGTCTTAATTAATATTATTGTGCCGGATTAAAATATCATAATTTGAAATAATTAATATTTAATTAAAATTCTATCTGAATTATAAATTTTTACTTATAATAATTTCAAACTAGAATTATAATATATTATTAACATTGCAATCCCCAATAAAAATTATTTAAATCATTTTTATTCTTTGCATTAATTAATATAACTAAAAATATGAATAATAGAAAAAAAAATATAACTATCAAGAAAAATAGAAATATATATAAAAAGTATCAAAATATAAATAAAAATATTAAAAATATATTTTAAAAACATTATATCGAACTAATTATAAACTTGTATTTTTAAAATTGAAACATTAAAATTAGATAAATTCAATAGTCGTGGTTGGCTGATATTTTGTTTTCCTAGTAACACAAGTAGAAGGAGGGTTGAATCTTGTATTTTTTTTTTGATCTTTTAAAATAAACTTCACATATATCAATTTGATTAATAACCTTGCAAAGAACAAACACAAAGATGAAAGTAAATAATATTTGGATTATTGATGAATGAGTACAAACTCTCCTAGGATGTACACAAACCTAGCAGTAACTATGTTTTATCACATGAACTCTCTTTATCTCTATGCTCACTCAAATAGATTTCGACAATTTACAATGAATTATATAGATTCTTTATATAGAGAGCTCACTGTCAAGTAATAAAAGAATATACAATAAATATAATATAGAATAAATTCTTATCTATTATTTGATAGTTTCCTTGTATGTTTCTCTTCGATCCCTTCCTATAGAATATATATTTTTAATATCTTTGACTTGATCTCAAAAACTTTCCTTATGTGAATCACCTTCTTCCAAAAATGGGCTTAGCCTTATAGACTCTGCGATGCTTCTAACTCTGACAGTCTTTAGACTCTAATCTCCTCTAAACTATGTCTTTCTCCAGAGTGTGTAGTCTACAGACTCTGATAAACTTCTATACACTTGTCTTGATTCTTCTTAAAGTATTTTAAGTACAAATCAACATAAACACATGTGCATGGCCTATTGTATCCCTTGATAATAAAAACTAGACTCTAAGCATAAATCAAATATTGATGATGTCAAAGACAATGAATAAAATTATAAAAACTAGAACAATGTGAAATAAAGAAAACACAAACTATACACTTGTTACCCTTTCGAAAGATGGATTTTTGTTGATAAGACCTCTATGTTTATCCTTACCTCCAAGATTGATCAGGTAATTGAAGAACAAGCTAATATTCCATTCTATCTCTCTTGAGACGGATTCTATTCTATCTCTCTTGGGACAGATTCTTCTTGCAGTAACTGGTGGGGATGATGTCAAAAATGTGAAGAAGGTAGAGTCTAGATGTGACAACCCGGTCAAATTTTGAGTATTTTTCGAAAATTGAGTCAAATCCCGAATTTCAAATTTGAAATAAGTCAAATTAAACTAGCCCAAATGCAACAACTTGGATAATCCACAAGGCTACCATAGGCCCTCAAAAGATCATAATTTATTGATCCACTTAGTAGTAGTATTGTTGCTTATATACTGAACAAATTATCTCAATCTACTTGATGTGGGACTAGGGTGTTACAAACTCACTCACTTAAATTCCTAAAGTTCTCGTTAAACCAAATAAATAACCCATTGTGGAATAATACCGGCTGGTTTCATGTCCGCACCTCCGGACCTGTCCATTGTGGGATAATACCACCAGCCTTCGTGTCCCCAACTCTGATAACTTAACGAATCAATCTTTCAAGAGCTGGCTCTGAATATCATATATGACAATCTGAGCTAAATCTCGAGTCTTTTTCAAAAATCGAGTCAAATCCCGACTTTCGAATTCAAAATAAGCCAAAGTAAACTGGCCAAAATATAATAACTTGGGTAATCCGCAAGCCCACCACAAGACACCAAAAGATCATGATTTATTGTTGCACTTAGTAGTAGTACTCTTGTTATATATATATATATACTGCACAAATTATCTCAATCTACTTGATGTGGGACTGAGGGGTGTTACATGTTGGCTCCAGTACCCTAGTTGATGGGTTTCAGGCATGAAAATGCAGCGAAAGTAACGTAAAAAACAAAAAAAATATCGAAACCCAATCACAGGATCCATGTATAACGTTGGATGATTATGGTGAATGAAGTCTGTACCTTAGAAGCTTTACGAATTGTTGTTAATAGGAGGTTCTTGCTTAATGAATCACAACAGCCCCTTCTTCAAGCACTACTCTCTAACGGTATCCACACGAACGTCGATTCGTCTAACGATCAGCGGAGATGGTGCTAGCCAAGAACAGCCCCGATTTATCTCTTCTTTCTCTCTAACTTGCTAGCCTCTCTCTTTTGTAGAGCTGCTAGGGTTTTATCCTGATAAAAACGAAATGTCAAGTATGAGGCTCCTAAACACATCCTTATATATTTATATGAGTTAGAGATAATTGGGTCAAACCCTAATCCATGAGGTCTCCTTTAAAAAAACTCATTCTAATTTTGGGTTATTATTAAATTCGAATTATAATATAATTAATCAAGTCCCACTTAATTAATTCAATAATTGAATTTGAAATAATAATAAAATATTTAAATTCATAATTTAAATAAAGCTCCGTTTAGACGTTCTTTGTGTGTGACCCTTTAGGTTATTATTACGTTGGCAATGATTTTATTTTCTAATAATAAAATTATAAACAATGAGAGGCATCTATTAATACATCATTGTTACTCAAGTAACAATAATAATTGGTGATTCAATTAAACCTTTCGTAAATAATGTGCAATGTAATATAATCCCTTTAACATTATTTTATAGATCAAACTCGAGGCATGTATTGTGTCATCATCTTCAACGTTTAACCTTGGTTTCCTTGATCAATGAGTAGACTATTAAACAAATCAATATTTGAGCACGACCATGCATTTCATAGTCTCACTCAATCAATTGAAAACAATTGAGGATTATGTTTTATTTGATTATTTAATTAATATTTATTATGTCTTTATTTACTGCGTTATAAATTGAAAGCATAATAAATGTCCTTGGAATATTAATACACATTATATACCTTTAAGTATGTGACTTAAAAATGAGATTATATTAATAATATTTTATTCCTAAAATTCCCTAGTCGAGTATTATTATTAAGGACAATAATAATGCAATAAGACTAGTATGTTTGTTGACAGATGACCGCATCTCATTGGTCATATGTATGGTGATACTAAAGTCAAGAACATAAGTGCTTGTCTCAATTCATGACACTGGAAAAACCCGCCACTAGATTCTACATGTTAATAAGTGTCATAAGGATTTTTCACTGTGATAATGATGTAATGATCCTCTGACTTGAAATCATTATATTTCTATACGAGAATTAATATACTTTGATTACACTCAAAGTTATATTTAACCAGGTAATGATAAAGGTGGACATTGGGTATGCTATGAATCGTATGAGGAATATGAATGATAGATATAGGATTTAAACTTCCGATTTTAGGAGTGATATTATTGGCCTCTTGATTGAATGAGACTATGAAATGCATGGTCGTGCTCAAATATTGATTTGTTTAATATTCTACTCATTGATCAAAGAAACCAAGGTTAAACGTTGAAGAGGATGACACAATACATGTCTCGAGTTTGATCTATAATATAAGGTTAAAGGGATTATATTACATTGCACATTATTCATGAAAGGTTTAATTGAATCATCAAATAAAACATAATCCTCAATTGTTTTCAATAAAACATAAAAGTATTGTCTCTAGGACACCAATACTAACACCAGTCTCAGGGTCTACTCTAGACTCTGATTGCTTTAGTGTGATTTCATTAGAAGCTAGAGTCTGAGTATAATCATCTTTTACTATTTTTGTTTGAGACTCCCCTCAAAGTGGATAGACTCTAACATAATAATTTTTTATTGTGCAACTTGAGCATCTATCAGATTCTGTCATCTCATATCATTTGGGTTCTCAAAACTTGTTGTGTGAATCAACAAAGAAGGCCTAACATGTTCTTCTACCCCTACTATCACCATACATACTTATTTTAAGAATCTATCTTATTGGTTTAATTAGTTTGAATGAGTTTAATTATTTTAAAATTTTATTTTAACTAAAACATATATATTATTTTATTTTAAATACATAATATATATATAAATAAAATAATAATATAATAAATATCAAAAGTAACAAGTGTATATATATTAAGTGAAATTCTAAACACATGATATTTAAATTTTTTATATATTTTTATATTCATTTTTATCCCTATAGTTATATATTTAAATTTAAATATCAAAATTCTCTATTATATTTCAAGTGTTTTATCCATATCTAAAATCACCATCAATCTATTATTAAGATCTCATCTACTGTATATTCACGTTAATCAAATAAAATAACAAATACTATTGGACCAAATCAAGCCTACCATAGTTAATTACTTGTCTTGATGTAATACATGTAATGCTTCTGTATTAGGATGTGTACTTAGAATATCTCAATGTACTTGCAGATAGAAGTTTGTTTTTATTGTGAAGATTATATGTAAATAATGAGTCAAGAATAAAGAATGATAGAAAATTCAAGTCTGAATCATGCATCAAAATAATGAAGACTTCATCAAATAAGAATTGCAGTGGAAAATATTCTAAGGCAAGTATGCGATCGAGAAGTCAGAACTGTGAAGTTGGTAGAGAAGTCTCAAATGCTCAAGTAACTTAGCAATCAATCGAGAAGTGATCGAGAAGTCACAGAATTGATAGTTACTCGAGAAATATGAGAACAGAACCATTCGAGAAGTCTAGTTGAACAAATCGAGAAGTAAACCAAAGCAATCAATCGAGAAGTGTTAAGGGAAGAACCAATCGAGAAGTCTGTGTTTCAAGTATTCATTCGAGAAGTCTAGTCTATTCGAGAAGTCATCAAATGAAGTATGCAATCGAGTATCCTAGTCATTCGAGAAGTAAGCCATTCAAGAACTAATTGAGAAGTCTCAGGAGTACCTAATCGAGAAGTCAATCACCATAACTTCTCGAAGCATATTCAAGTGAGTATTCGATTGTTTCAAAGAGCTGAATTATAAGAGATTTGCAGAAGAACAAGACAAGTGATTTTGAAGCTCTGTCATTACATGATCAGTCAAACATGTGACGATGAAGACAAGTCTACAATGTAGCTTGTAAGAAGAACAAGACAAAAGATAGAAGAGATATGGCTGAAAGCAAAAGACTGTCAACAGATTATGTTAGCTAGAAATAGATAGTAGTCAAATATAAAGTGTTTCTTGTTTATTTATAGTTTATCTAAACTATCTAGTGAGAGCATGTGCCAAAAAGACATGTTGTCTATATAGCTTATGCACATCCTCATTAGTTAGTATCTTTTGAATATTATCAAGTGTATTCGTACCTTGTATCTTCCAAGAACAAGAAGTTGAGGTTCAAGCCAAGAATCTCAGATTGGCAAACTCATTCTAATACAATTAGATTGAAAGTTTAACTTGTGTACTTATTACATTTCTGCAAATATATTATAAATAATACAAAGTTATATAAGGTACAATAGTTGATAATCAATTCAACTCAAGCAAAAAGAAGAGAAAGTTGAAACCATACATTCAACCCCCCCATCTGCATAGTTTCTGTAACTCTCATTCCTAACAAATATGAAAGTAAAAAACATAATAATTTTACATGAAACCCTCTTAAGGAGGATAAATCCATGAATACACTAAATATAAAAATAGTAAAAGAATGTAGTCGTTGTTTCACTCAAAACTCTCGAATACAATCTCATCACCTTGACGCAAAATCTCTCTTTTGTATATCTTTCACACAACTCTCTAGATTGTGTTCTCTCTAAAATCCCTAAACTATCTCTACTTATAGGCACTACAAATATTCTAATCCTAATTTACTTCAAATTTTATTTGTGAAAATTACTATTTTTTCTTCTCTTGGATAAAAATACTTTCACAATTAATATTTTTCACCAAAATAAGACTTACCTTAATCAACATAGGTAAGATACATATTAAAATTAGGATTCTTACCTTATTTAGGAATTCAAGACGGACCCAATAAATCCTTTATCGACTCGAATTTCCTAACACCTCAACCGATTCTGAGGATCTTACATTTTTCTTGATGTTCGTCTTTGTTGCTTCCCCATTTAAATAATATATATTTTTCCCATTCATCATCCCTTATAGAATCAAACTCTTTTTTTATAAACTAACCTATACCCACGTGTTGGTCCCTGATATTATAGAAGGGGGGTTGAATACAATATCTATAAATCGTCGCGATATTTAGGATTTAAAAATATTATTTTAAATAACCACGAAATATAAATTTTAATGAAATACTGTTCAAGTAGAAGATATAATTTTAACTTGAAAAATATTACAAAATTTATCTAAGGATTAGAGTTAATAACTGATAAATTAATCTAGAACGAATTCAACATGAAGTGTTCGAGTTTAATCAATTATATTCAAATTTGCACAGAAATCTGTGAATATTACAATGTAGACAAATTTCTGAATTTGAACTGATTTGCTAACTCTGAAATAGTGAAGCACAATCCTCATATTTATAGAGGTTGAAAAGGCTTTGTATGACCTTTATCAATATGACTTAATTTAATGAAATTAAGCCTTGTATGACTTATTAAAAAGCTGGGCATGACTTTTTTTACTCGGTATGACTTTCAGAAATTCGGTATGACTTATTTTATTAATTAAAAAATCGGTATGACTTTTTAATTAAATAAAAAATCAATTCAGCATGACCTTTTGAACAAAAAAAATTCGGTATGACTTATTCTTAAGTCATATTCGAATTTTCCTTAATTAATATAAATCAGAATGACTTATATTAAAAAGAAAATTCTAGGTATGACTCTTCTAAGAATTCTTCGGTATGACTCAAGAATTTAATCTCCCGATATGACTCTTGGAAAGCACTCGGTATGACATTTCTTTTCAATTCATTTGTTTAGGACACGTGTCAAGCATCGGTTGGCCACACAAAATCACCTGGTGACCTGCTAACAATTTGAAAGATACCGAGGCCTCTTTTGTCCTTATTAGGGCTACTCCGTAGAAATGTTTTTCGACTCGCACAGCTTATAATCTTTAATTAATAAATAATTAATTTAATTCAAAAATTATAAAAATAAATATCTAATATTATTTAGATATTTATAAAGATAGTTTTCTAATTAAATAAAATATTTATTAATATAAATAAATCCTTACGCTCTAAGTTGCGGTCTTATGAACGTCTGGAACCGAACTCCTTTTAACTTGGGAAGGAGAAATCAATTCCAACTGGGGTTCTACTTTTACGAATATATTACTCTGCATTTCTTCCGTGTCAATACTTTTTCCGTCTTGTCTTAAAGTCTGTACCGTCAGGCCTGTTTAGCTGTTTCTGTATCCCTTTGAGCTTCCAGCTTCTTTCTTCTGTCATTCTAAAATAATTCTAAATTAATTAATCCTTTAATTAATTTAAGAAATAAATTAATTTTGAGTGAATTAATTTACTAATTAAATTAACTAATTAATTTAATTAATTAATAGAGAATTAAATTAAACGCTTGACTATTGTTGATGTAGATAAAACTCTTCTGTTCTTCAACAATAACCTTTCTAACCACTTGAACTTTTTGATGACGAATCTTCACTGACATTGTTAACTCCCTGTGCACTGGTCTGGTTCACGGATGACTAACTACAATGTCGATTCTCATTTCTACTGTAGTGGTCTTTGTGTCTTGTCTTGTTTCTAGCTTTGTCTTCAATATTTCTTTTCTTGGAATCTCTTTGTAGAAAATAATATGACATGTAAGAACTGTAAATAATAAATTATTCTCTGGATTATATAATACATTTCCAGATTTCCTGAGTTAACCGAAATGAAAGATGTTTGTTCCTCTAGCACTGAACATATTATACATGTAGTGTTATCTTCATTTCTCAGAATCATCACTCCCCCCCCTTAGGATGGCAGAGATGATGTATGTTCTCTTCTTACCACTTTTCCTTTGAATTTCCAACTTCTGTTTTTACTTCTCACCCAAGGTAGATTTATTTTCCCTTTTTGTAAATTATCCAACTTTTCTTGTTCAACAATTGAGTAATCCGCTTCTGGCAAAAGTCTTTATTTACTTCTCCCCTTTTGATCTACTCCCATTTAGTTGAACACTTTAACACTTTGGAGTAATCCTCTTAGTAATTCTCCCCTTTAGTTGAGTAATCCTCTTAATAATTTTAACAGCCCTTTTCTGGAGAAATTTCTACCTTGGTTAAGTAACATTAGAAATCTGTAACATGGAATTGGGAAAGAGATTCATTAAGTGTGCTAGTGTGTGATTTTACTTTGGGTTCCTCACAAGTGTTTCGCTCATATACTCTCTAAGTGTTTCACTCATAGAATATATATTTTCACTATTCCTTATTTGTGTTTCACTCTTTTCTCACATCACTATATCTCTCTTAGTACGGATGAGTCAGTCTTTTGTACCTGCAAGAAAGATCACCGTAGCCCCTTCAAGAGAGGTCACTGGTGGTGCAATGGGGTTTCGTAAATCCCCATCCTCAATTGAATCTATTAAAATAGTTTAATTTGAAAACTGAATTGCTCCAGGAATAGATTCAATGAGTTGGTGATCATCTAAGATGATCTATTCCATTAGGAATCCAGATATGTTCCATCTGGAGAGGGAGACAAGGATCTACAATGCAGCAAATGATCCAAGTTTCCTCCTGACGCCTGTGAAGGCATATTGATTCAATCAGAATCATCAATCATTCTTCCTTCCTTGATATGGAAGTTTAGAATAATTGCTTCCGTTAATTCACCTTACTGTGACATTTCAATTGCTCCCTTTTGGTCCCAAGTAAGTCCTTACATTGTTGGTCCCTTGGTGTTGGTCCCTAAAATATAAGACACAAAATTTATGGTTTCTTGAAAAATGTCAGATGAAATTGACTCTTTACAAGTGGCCTTGACTGATAGGCCGAATTCAATAGACTCACTCTGTTGAGAGAATGAACCTAGTAACAGTTTTGCCTTTTCCAAGTCTGTATCCTTTTGAGAAAACACAGATGAGCTAACAGTTGTCTCAGCTTTTGTATATATTAATCACCTTTCTAGAGACAGAGCTGTTGGTTCACTCACAATACCAACCTTATCAAATGTAATCAAGGCATTGACTCCCTCATTCTTAACAATTAGGTATTCTATTTAATGGTTAGAGAGACGGATGTGATTGTGTTTGTGTGTTTGGTTTTAAGATCTTGGATAAAGATTGATGACAATGTTTGGGATCTAACTATCAGAAACAATTGGATGATCAAGCTCATAGATCTTTCCTACTTCTCAAAAGAGACGTGAAATAATCAGCGCATATTTATATATCAACAAAAATATAAAAACATAAATAAAAATAAGGATGCCAATGTTGAAAAATAACTAAAACTATACATACTTATATATATATATATATATATATATATATATATATATATATATATATATATATATATATATATATATATATATATATATATATATAATATATGCCAATTATTGGAAAACAACAACAATATAAAATATTTACAGTAGATATGCCAAATAAATAAAACTGTACAAAAATAAGGAAAATCTTTTTGAGTTTTATTTTTCATTTTGTTTGTTTATTTTTGTTAATTTTTAAGGAATATATACAGTGTATTTACAGTGTTTGCTTAAAATTAAATATGCAATTTAAAACATCATGCAATAATCAGTTCATGTTTAACATCCCTAACTCACTAACCAACTTAGAGAAAGTGGATTCATCAAGTGGTTTCGTGAAGATGTCAGCAATTTGATCTTCTGTGGGTACAAAATGTAACACCACAGTTCCATTCATGACATGCTCTCGGATAAAATGATACCTTATGTCTATGTGCTTGGTTCTTGAATGTTGTACATGATTGTTGGAAATTGCTATGACACTTGTGTTATCGCAAAGTATTGGAATTTTAGTTAGCGCAAGTCCATAATCATTCAGCTGATTCCTTATCCACAAGATCTGTGCACAACAACTACCTGCCGTAATGTATTCTGCTTCGGCTGTCGAGGTAGATACTGAGTGTTGTTTCTTGCTGTACCAGAAGATCAACCGTTGTCCTCGAAACTGACAGCTTCCAGAAGTACTTTTTCTGTCCATCCTGCATCCTGCATAATCTGAATCTTTATAGCCTATTAGTTCAAAATCCGGTATCTTTAGGGAACCAAATTCCAAGATTTGGTGTACCCTTCAGATATTTAAAAATTCGTTTAACGGCTATAAGATGAGATTCCCTAGGGTCAGATTGAAACCTTGCACATAAGCATGTTACAAACATTATATCGGGTCTACTAGCAGTTAGATATAATAATGAGCCTATCATACCTCGGTAGCTTGTGATGTCAACCTTCTTACCAGTTTCATCTTTGTCAAGCTTTGTGGCTATTGGCATAGGGGTTTTTGCCGGTGAAGAATCTTCTAGACTGTATTTTCTCAGAAGATCCCTTACGTACTTTGATTGGCAAATAAAAATCCCATCCTCTTTTTGCTTTACTTGCAATCCAAGGAAGAATGATAGCTCACCCATCATGCTCATTTCATACATGCTCTGCATTAACTTAGCAAATCTTTTGCACAAATTTTCGTTAGTAGAACCAAATATAATGTCATCAACATAAACTTGGACAAATATCATATCTTTATCATGTATTTTATAAAAGAGAGTTTTATCTATGACACCTCTAATAAAACCGTTTTCAAGTAAAAACTGAGAGAGAGTGTTATACCATGTCCTCGGTGCTTGCTTGAGTCCATAGAGAGCTTTGAATAGAAAATACACAAAATCAGCAAACTCTGGATTTTTAAAGCCAGGGGGTTATTCCATATATACTTCCTCTTCTAACTCTCCATTCAGAAATGCACTCTTCACATCCATTTGATAGACTTTAAACTTGGAATGTGCTGCGAATGCTAGAAATATTCTGATGGCTTCAAGTCATGCAACTGGTGCGTAGGTCTCGTCATAATCAATTCCCTCTTCTTGAGAGTAACCCTTAGCAACCAGTCTGGCTTTGTTTCTTGTAGCAATGCCATCACCGTCTAACTTGTTCATGTATACCCATTTCGTGCCAATAACAGATCTATCTTTAGGCCTAGGTACCAGTGTCCAGACTTCTTGTCTCTCAAACTGATTGAGCTCTTCTTGCATGGCAAGAACCCAATCTGGATCAATCAAAGCATCTTCAATCTTCTTTGGTTCTTCTTGCGAAAGAAAAATTGAAAATAAACATTCATTTAAAGTTGCACTTCTGGTTCTAACTCCAACATCTGGATCACCTATGATCAATTCAAAAGGATGATCTATGCTCTATATCCTTTCCCTGGGTAGGTTTGATCTTGATGATTCGCCTCTATTTTCATTGTGATGTTGTGTTCTACCAGTCGATCCACCATCTTCCTCTGAATTTCTACCCGGAGTACTTGTTGATCCACCACTGGTATTAGTAGTATCTCCATTATTTCCACCACTATTACCTGGATCATTATCATTATTGTTTCCATTATCATCTCCTGTTGCAGCTTCAGGTTCTTCTTCACTATCCGAATCTAAGTCTGGATGATTATTAAATTTTAATGACTCAGAAGGATCTTCAGTTTGGATACTTGGGAGTTTAGTGTCATCAAAAGTTACATTGACACTTTCTTTTACTTGGTGCTGATCAATTATGTACACCCTATATGCTCTTCTTGAATATCCGACAAAAATAGCTTCATGTGCCTTGGCCTCAAACTTGCCACGATGTTCATCTCCATCCTTTAGCACAAAGCATTTGGCTCCAAATACATGAAGGTACTTGAGAGTTGGTTTCTTGCCAGCCATTAATTCATAGGGATTTTTCATATGATCTTTGTTGATCAGAGTTCGATTCTGAGTATAACAAGCTGTATTTACTGCCTCAGCCCAGAAGTAGATAGGTAATCTTGATTCACTTAGCATAGTCCTTGCAGCTTCAATTAGGGTTCTATTTTTCCTTTCTACAACTCCATTCTGTTGCGGAGTTCTTGGTGTTGAATATTGCATTGTTATCCCTTTGTCTGAGCAGAAGTTATTCAGAACTTCATTTCTAAATTCTGTTCCATTATTTAATCTGATTGCCCGGACAGGTAACTTTGAAACTAACTCAATCAGCTTTATATGATTAATCACCAAATGTGGAGTTTCATCTTTAGTGTTTAAGAATAAAACCCACGTGTATTTTGTGAAGTCATCCACAATCACTAAGGCGTATTTCTTCCTTGACATAGACATAATATTTACTGGACTAAATAAATCCATGTGTAGGAGTTGAAGTGGTTCAGTGATGTTTGTAGTGTCTGTGCCTCTGTGACTTGCTTTCTTTGACTTCCCTTTCTAACATGCCTCACACAAGCCTTCTTGTGTAAATTCCATCGGAGGCAGTCCTCTCACCAAATCTCTCTTGACTAAAGAGTTCATTGTTTTGAAGTTTAGATGTGAGAGTTTCTTGTGCCATAGTCAGCTTTCTTCTGATGAAGCCTTTGAGTAGAAACAGTTTGCTTCATCTTCAGTTCCTGAGTTGAGATCGGCTACGTACAAGTTTCCTTTCCTTACTCCACGCAAGGCTTGTTTGTCATCTTTAGAATGAGCTATTAAGCATTTCTCCTTGATAAAGTTTACTTTGTACCCTTTATCACAAAATTGATTGTGCTGAAGTCCTTCCACTAAAGAGACGTTTTCAATGATAACATTTCCAATATTTAACTTGCCATATCCCGTAGTCATTCCTTTGCTGTTATCTCCAAAGGTGACGATTGGGCCAGCTCTCTCAACCACGTCTGATAGCAGGACTCTATCTCCGGTCATATGCCTTGAAGATCCGCTGTCCAGGATCCATATAACCTGGTTTACCTGTTTAACTCCCTGCACATACCAAACGGATTAATTCGTCTTCGGAACCCAAAATTGTTTGGGCCCGGCATACTTAAAGAATTGACCTTTGTCAGCTTTGACAACAGATCCTTTTCGAATAACATCATTATCTTCCTTGACTGTTCCTACCTTCCTATAAATAGTCTTAACAACTTTCTGTTCAGACTTAGGAGTATATGATTCTTTCTTCTCAGGTGAAGGAGTCGTAGTCTTGGATTTAGCAAATTTATTATTGATGCATTTTCTAGGTGTCATGTTATCTTTCTTAGCTATCATGCGTTTAAAGTAAGAAGTCGTAGCATTAAAAGCACATAACATACAATTTAAAACATCACAAGGTTTATGGCATACATCAATAGCAGGCATGTTATTCAAAACAGTAGGTGTCTTAACAGTTTCTACTTTAACTTTTTCAACAGTTTTAAAGTTCTCAGTAGAATGACATTGGTTGTTACTATTCTTACTTTTAAAAAACTTATTGTTAGGTTTGTTCAAATTATTCTTTAAGTTCTTAGCACCTATACCAGGTTTGGGGAAATCAGAAGTTTCCACAACTTTCGCTGGTGTCTTGGGCACAATTATCTCTTCCTAGACATTTACTCCTTTTATGTCCCTCGCTTGTTCATCTCTTTTCTTCTCTTCCTCAAGATCCTCTAAATTCATTTCATAGGCAATCATTATAGAGCTCTCAAGGATTGGTTCTGCTACAGGTGTTATGAAAAGAGGTTTACGTGTGTCCTTAGCAACATGAGGAATACCCCTTTCTTTAGCACTTTGCTTGAATGGGGTAATGTTGCTTGCCTTTCCTACAGATTCATTATACTCAAACCCTATTCCAACTTTTCGTTTTATCACCTGTTGGTCAACTAGGTTTTTTACAATGTAAGACGAATTTTCATAGGCTAGACACCTTTTCTTTTCTTCCACTATCTGGTTTCTGAGATAAGTTTCAACATCAATATAACACTTGACTCTGTTGACTTGAAAAGCTAAGTCTTTAGTCAACTGGTCAGTCAACTCGTCACTTTTCCTTTTATCCAAAGTTAAAGCATTTTTCTCATCAGTTAGAACTTTGATTTTGAGTCTTAGTTTTTTAACCTTATCTCTTTCACCATCTAGTTCTTTACCTAGCAAAGCAAACATTCTAGGGCAAGAATGATTTACATCTATTCCTCCTTGACGAGTTGGAGACCGTGATTCTTCGGATGAAGCCATAAGAGCAAGATTTCCTAGCTCTTCCTCATCATCATCATCTGAGTCATCCCAACTTTTTCCCTTTGCCAGATAAGACTTTCCTTGATGCTTCTTCATAAGTGCGTCATACTTTTTCTGGAGATCTTTATAAGACTCTCTCATTTTCCCTTGCTTCGGCTTTTTACATTCAGTTGCAAAGTGGCCTAGCTCATTGCAGTTGAAGCAACGAAACTTGCTTCTATCAACTAAGCCGGTCTTGTAACCGCTTCTTGATTCAGCTGTTGAAGACCCTCCTTTTTGGTAACTTCCAAAATTAGGTTTTACTTTGTAGGTAGAGTTCTTTCGAAATCTCATGTTGCCAAACCTCCTGGCAACCATAGCTAGAGATTCATCTTCCAGCTGATCTAGTTCTTCAAGAGAGTAGAACTCACCATTTTCCTGGTTATTTAAAGTATGTCCAAGTTCTGGAACCACATACTTTATTGAACTGTTTGAAGGTTCAACAGCCTTCACTTCCTTCTTCTCTGGTGCTTCTACTAACAGTGCTTTAGAAGAACTCAGAACCTTACCTCTCCCATACATCTCTCTGGTCTGGATCTGCTCCAATTCATAAGTCTTTAACACTCCGTAGAGTCTTTCTAGGGTTACCTCCTTCATATCCCTAGACTCCCGGATAGCTGCGATCCTGTGTTCTAGATGCTCCAACAAGGTTAGCAAAAACTTCCTATTTACCTCCTAATTCTGATAGTACTTTCCATTCATGTTGAGCTCGTTTATCAGTTTGTTCAATCTCTGAAACACCTCAGAGATACCCTCACCAGGGTTGGATCTGAATTGCTCATACTGGGAGATCAGGATTTCCAATATATTCTCTTTCACTTCCTCCGTCCCCTCATTGATAATCTATATTGTTTCCCATATCTGTTTTGCATTTTTGTAATTGACTACATGATTGTACATGACGTAGTCTAGAGATTCAATCAATATCAATTTGAGGTTGTTGTCTAGGGACGCAGCTTCTTTTTCTTCAGGTGTGTAGTCAGCTAGACTTTTTGGAAACAATCTGTGAGGAATTACGACCCCATCTATCTCATGTTCTGGAATGACTGTTATAGGGTGTTCAACGCCGTTGGCCAAAACTAATTTATACTTGGGATTGGCAATCCCAATAAATAGTAGCATTTTGTGTTTCCACAACTTGTAGTGTTCTCTATCGAATTGTGGAATTTTTATGCTCGTCACTTTCTGGGTACTCATCTTTAATAAGATTAAAAATTAAGTGTTTCAAAAAAATATTTTATTTTTTGACTAAAAATAATTTTTGATCAAAAATAATTTTTAGAAAAAAATTATTTCGAATTAAAAATAATTTTTGAGATCTGTATGAGTAGCGGAATATTTGGTTCGGATATGATATTATAAATATCAACCAGCTCTGATGGCAATTGTTGGTTCCTGATATTGTAGAAGGGGGGTTGAATACAATATCTATAAATCGTCGCGATATTTAGGATTTAAAAATATTATTTTGAATAACCACGAAATATAAATTTTAATGAAATATTGTTCAGGTAGAAGATATAATTTTAACTTGAAAAGTATTACAAAATTTATCTGAGGATTAGAGTTAATAACTAATAAATTAATCTAGAACGAATTCAACATGAAGTGTTCGAGTTTAATCAATTATATTCAAATTTGCACAGAAATCTGTGAATATTACAATGCAGACAAATTTCTGAATTTGAACTGATTTTCTAACTCTGAAATAGTGAAGCACAATCCTCATATTTATAGAGGTTGAAAAGGCCTTGTATGACCTTTATCAATATGACTTAATTTAATGAAATTAAGCCTTGTATGACTTATTAAAAAGCTGGGCATGACTTTTTTCACTCGGTATGACTTTCAGAAATTCGGTATGACTTATTTTATTAATTAAAAAATCGGTATGACTTTTTAATTAAATAAAAAATCAATTCAGCATGACATTTTGAACAAAGAAAATTCGGTATGACTTATTCTTAAGTCATATTCGAATTTTCCTTAATTAATATAAATCAGAATGACTTATATTAAAAAGAAAATTCTCGGTATGACTTTTCTAAGAATTCTTCAGTATGACTCAAGAATTTAATCTCCCGGTATGACTCTTGGAAAGCACTCGGTATGACATTTCTTTTCAATTCATTTATTTAAGACACGTGTCAAGCATCGGTTGGCCACACAAAATCACCTGGTGACCTGCTAACAATTTGAAAGATACCGAGGCCTATTTTGTCCTTATTAGGGCTACTCCGTAGAAATGCTTTTCGACCCGCACAACTTATAATCTTTAATTAATAAATAATTAATTTAATTCAAAAATTATAAAAATAAATATCTAATATTATTTAGATATTTATAAAGATAATTTTCTAATTAAATAAAATATTTATTAATATAAATAAATCCTTACGCTCTAAGTTGCGGTCTTATGAACGTCTGGAACCGAACTCCTTTTAACTTGGGAATGAGAAATCAATTCCAACCGGGGTTCCACTTTTACGAATATACTCTGCATTTCTTCCGTGTCAATACTTTTTCCGTCTTGTCTTAAAGTCTGTACCGTCAGGCCTGTTTAGCTGTTTCTGTATCCCTTTGAGCTTCCAGCTTCTTTCTTCTGTCATTCTAAAATAATTCTAAATTAATTAATCCTTTAATTAATTTAAGAAATAAATTAATTCCTAGTGAATTAATTTACTAATTAAATTAACTGATTAATTTAATTAATTAATAGAGAATTAAATTAAAGGCTTGACTATTGTTGATGTAGATAAAACTCTTCTGTTCTTCAACAATAACCTTTCTAACCACTTGAACTTTTTGATGACGAATCTTCATTGACATTGTTAACTCCCTGTGCACTGGTATGGTTCACGGATGACTAACTACAATGTCGATTCTCATTTCTACTGTAGTGGTCTTTGTGTCTTGTCTTGTTTCTAGCTTTTTCGTCAATATTTCTTTTCTTGGAATCTCTTTGTAGTAGGCACTTGAAATCTTCTGTATCTTCTGAACTCTTCTGAAATACTACTCTTTTATTTTTCGCCGATGCTTGAACATATTAATGAACTTCTTCCGGTGTAGAGTAGCAGCTTCATTAGAACACTTCTGATATTAGGATTCTTTGTGTCTAGTTGACTGTCTTCATCTTGATTCCTTCCTCAGTATTTATTGCTTACTTAATTTTCTTACTTGAGTTGAATTGTCATCTACTTATTACAAATAGTTCTTGTCATATGCCTTTCACCACGTGATGCCAACACACTTAAAAAAACAACCCATTCTTTAATGCATCTAGTATGTATCTCGCATTGAGAGTTTTCCTGATCTTACCATTATGGAATTTAAGACAAACAGTTTCAACTCCTTAAACACCCATCTTTTCATCATTTCCTACGGTGATATTGCTAAAATCTTTATCAGTGCATAATGTCTCAAATATCTCTCGACCTCTACATATAAGCATGGAAGTAGTAGAATCCATAACTCATTCTGATTCGTTCTTCACCGAAGTAGGAACAATATCCTCACTTGCCATCAAAAACTCTTTATCCTCGATCATATGTGTAGAGTGCGCGTCATCATATTTGTTCTTCCCCTTCATCTACTTAAAGGACTTCAAGTCTTCATTAATGTTTGGATATAACATCTGTGCATGACCCGTTTCATCACAATAATAGCACTCAACCGTGCTTATATCCTTCTTACTCAGTTAAGATTTATTTCTTCCATGAGGCCATTGTAGTTGCACTTTCTCCCTCTTTCAGCACTTTCGATAGTAAAACCGTCTTACCACTTTGAGAAACAACATCCCTTGGGAGCGATGATAACAACAACATAGCTTGCTCCTCGTCTTTCATTGAATCATCAACATTAGTCAAATGACTTACAAGATTATTAAAATAACTAATGTGATCATGGAGAGTATCACTTTCATCCAATTTTAATGACTACGTCTCCATATTCAAATTTAGTCGGTTGATCAACGAATTCGATGCATGGAAGCTTGTTAACTTGTCCCATATCTCTTTAGGCGTCGAATCATTCAATAAGTTATATCTCAACTCCAATGCAAGTGATGGTATGATTGTATTCGCTGCTCTCTTCTGGACTTTTTCCCAATATGTATCACTCATCTCTTTTGACTTCTTATCCTCCAACTATCAATGCATAATTCGTAATTTACTTCGTGATTGTCTCCTTTTTAACACCGAATCTACTCCTTGAACCTGAACTCTAGATATCAATTTATTAGGATCACATCTACTATAAATTCACATAAATCAAATTCGAAAGTAACGAACATAACAATTTAACGTGAAAACCCAACAAGAGAGAAAAATAAATATAAAAGTAATACAAAAATGGAGTCGCTCCATCACTCACTCTTGAATACAATCACATCACTTTGACGCAAAAACTCTCCATTACGTATCTCTCAGACAACTCTCTAACTTTTACTATCTCTAAAATCTTTACAAATATCTATATTTATAATTTTGAAAATAATTTTCTTTTCTCACCTTACGGACGTGGTATCATTTTAATAAATGTTCTCATTCAGGACATATTCCATCTGTTAAGTAGTAGCCAATATTATAATTGTTTCCATTAATAGTATAATTTACCTCCAGAGCATGACCTTGTAGCACTTCATCAAAAATCGGTGATCGATCTAACACATTTATGTCATCATTTGAACAAGCAACTCCAAAAAATGTATGTCATATCCATAGATCAGATGAATCAACTGCTTCTAGTAAAATTGTTGCAACTCTTTTGTGACCACTCATGAACGTTTCCTTCCATGCTTTAAGACAATTTTTCCATTGCCCATGCATGCAATTAATACTACCCATCATACCAAGAAAGCCACGAGGCTCACCCATCTGTAATGGGCGTTCTATGTTATTAGAGTTCCGCTTTCGCAAGTATTCACTCTCAAATATCATAATGACATTATAGAAATTTTCTTAAGCATTCAATTGCAACAGTATCTCCAATACAAATGTATTCATCAACAACATCAGTAGATACTCCATACACCATCATTGCCGCAATGCATTTTTGTAAAGGTGATAAACCTTTTCTTCCCACTACATCGACACTTTGTTGAAAGTATGAATCAAAATTTGAAAGAGCTTCCACAATACGCATAGAAATCTTCGTCGAAACATTTATTCGGGATATATTTGATTCAGTGAAAAGTAATCATTTTCTAAACATTGATGACTAATTAAAAATATACTTTTCCGAGTCACCGATCTTGAGCTTTGTCCATATATTTCATGATAGAGTTCAAGATGATGATTGTATTCAGTATCATCAAAGCAAAACTCATCAATGAATTCTTCAGTTAAGTTTTCTAGTGTTTGATCCATATGAAAGTGAATTGAAAGAACTAATACAAGTAGTTTATATAGAAGGTAAAAATATATATTCTGAGACATACACTAGCTTCCAACGACTAGATTATAAATAAATAAAGACAAACACTAGCTTCCAACGGCTAGATTACAAACACATAAAGACAAACATTATGTTCCAACGGTTATATTACAAACAAATAAAGACAAACTAGTTTCTTGCCATAATTTTCTCAAGAAATTTTGAATGAGCCCTCCGCTGAGCATCATTCATTTTAGTAGTATCTGCTAAAATGACTTGTAAATCCATCTCCGTTTTCTTTGCCTCAATCTCTTTTTATCGAGTCTCAATTTCTTTTTGACGAGTACCATTTAATGCTTTCATTAGGTTCAAATTTCTACATGCAGTAACTCGTAATTCTTCATACTCATCGAATGCTTCTATCGTCCTTACCTTCCCCTTTCCCATTTGTTTAGTCGCAGTTGTACCTTTATGATGAATTGGAGATTCAACAACATTCTCATTTGTTGGTGTATCCTTATTTACTGATGATGAGTAAGCTCCAGAATTTCTTATTTTAGTTATTTTTGAACTTTCAGTAGTTGAAGGAGTTCTCCACTTGGGATGTCTACGAAGCTTAAACTATTGCTTGTCAAAATTAGACTTCATTTTATATTTAGCTGAATGAAGTATATGAAGTATATGTCATCAAAGTTTGAATCGCTCCCGGTTATCTTTTAAGCTTCTTCATAACATGATCCAAATTTTTTAGCACCTTCATTTATTCGTTACCACCTTTTTCTCATTGCCACAGCTCCTCTCTTGATGACATTGAGAATATCTTCTTCACAATATTACTGAATTCAGTTCCAAAATGCTTATCTTTTTTATCAGTGGATCAATTGACATATTCAACCATGCACTTATTAAGAGTTTATATTCAACTCACTTCCATTGACCAGTAGTTTCTCGTATATCTTCAATTTCCTCAAAATCATCATTTAGATAAATAAAATTTGTATTATTAAAGGCAAACACTTGTGAATGTGGAGAATTTTCGATACTAGTAGGTGATTGTTGGGTTTCAAATTGAGAATTTGAAAATGGAGGAAATGGAAACTAATATAGAGAATTTCGAGGATATGAAAATGGAAATTGAGAAGTCTGAGAATGTGGAAATTGATATTTAGAATTCAGAGTTTGAGAATTAAAATTTAAAAAATTTGGGTTTGGAAAATAGGAATTTGGTTATGTATATGGAAATTTAAGGTTTGGATTTTGAGAATTTGCAGGAGGGAGATTATTTGGATTCATCTTTTGATAGAAAAAACTAAAATTTTGAAGAAGTAAAGAGTATGGATAACAAGGGTGTGAAAATTATGTATATATAGGAGTAAAATGTTACCGTTATTAATATATACGTTATATATCCATTAATATTTGAACGTTACAATTTAGCAAAACTGAGTAGTACAATTGCTTTCACGGCAAAAAGTAACTATTAAAAAACGTAAAAATAATTAAATGACCAAAAGTGGGATGTGCTCACTATGGTGGTCCTGACCACTTTCTCTCGGTATCATCTAATGCAAAGATTCCATGTTTTGCGTATCCATTTCCACTTCAAGTGTCTCAAGGTACAAAGTGGCCGCCCATTGTGGGTGCTCTTACTCCTTCTATTTCAAAATAAGTGTCGCTTTGACTTTTTATACGCATTTTAAGGTCTAAAAAAGTTATTTTCATAACTCATTTTTTTTAAAAAAAATTTGAATAAAAATTTATAAAATATATTTTTATTTAAAAAAAGAAAAATTGAAAAATAAATTTTATAAATAACTTTTTTTAAGCATTAAAATACGTATAAAAAATCAAAACGACACTTATTTTCAAACGGAGGAAGTATTTATTTTCATATTCTGTCTGCCTCTAACGTTCAAACCAGCCAGGCAGCAGGGCTTCCATTATTAGATATCGAGTCAGGTCGCTGAGTCGTTGACTAGTAAATAGTACTACTTGTACCGGTAACAAGTACGAGTATAATTTATATATAATATTTTGCTAAATGTGGTCTTAAAGTGAGATGATTACTTATCTCTCTTTTACTAACAAATACTTAAATCTAATCGAACTACACTGCCTTTGTGGGTTTTGAATTATTTGATTAATGAAAGTTTTTACAAAACTATTCTAAATCAAATTCAGTTTTTCATTTCAATATAAAATTGTTTTTACATGTTAAATATATGTTGGAATATATATATATAGGTTAATAATCAAATGAGAAATAACTTAAAATGATAAATAGAAAATAAGATTTTAGCCACATATCCAATTTTAATCTAGTGATTCTTATGTGCACCCCACACAAAAATTAAATGCGCATTCACACACACAACCCACTTAATCACCTCTGTTTTAAATTAATTTTTCCTGTTAATTGGTGAACTATTTTTCAAATTTAACTTCACCATATTTTTCTCTATCTTTCAACGATCAGTTTCTATACCATATGTGTTATATTCCGGAGAATTTTATTTTTCCGGTAATATCTATTACTTTAGGCGAACATACTGTATATAAGTTAGTGATTATTGTAATATTAAATACTGATTTATGTAATATTAATTACTGATTCCTGTAATATAATTTAAAAATTTATATTATATTAAATATTGATTTCTGTAATATTAAATACTGATTTCTGCAATATTAATTACTGATTTACGTAATATAATTTCCATAATAAAAATATATTCTATTATATTTTTATTTAAAATTAAAAACATAAATTTTAAATAATAAAAATATCACATTAAATACTGATTTCTATAATATTAATTACTAATTTATTTAATATAATTATTGATTTTTATAATGTAATTTCTATAATAAAAATATACTCTATTATATTTATTATTTAAAACTAAAAACATAAATCATTTAGTGTAATAAAATTATAAAACAAGCATAGCAGCACTAGCCACTGGAACACGCGCAGCACTCGCTTGGGGGTGTATGTTTCAGCGGTATTGGACCAAGTGCTCAGAGAAGTGTGTATATACACACCTTTGACCAGTTAAATGGCCAGGGATTTTCTGTTTCTTATTTAAGTTATTTTTAATTTAAGTAAAATTATATATATATATATATATTTATATTAGAACCAAATTAAAAATATATTATTGCAATTAAATTCGATTTTTGAGCATATTAAAAGTGATCTTGGAAAAGAAAAGGAATTTAATAAATAACATAGATTAAGTAATATACAAATTGATTCTCTGGAAAGAAAAAGTACTAAATTTAGATGAGTAGTCATTCATAGGTAAATCTATACGTAATATAAATTTAAATAATTATTTAATAAAATTTATAAATAAGAGAGGAAAAACTTGCAACTTAAATAATTGAATTTATTATAAAATAATGTAAATATATATATATATATATATTTAAATTTGATCGATTAGTTACAATTTTTGACCAGTTTTATATTGGTCAAAAATATTTTTAAATTTAAAAAATTGCCTTTAATTAATTAACATTTTTAAAGCAGCTAGTCTAGTTACTAGTACATGTTGAAATCGAGAAACAAATGGAGTATACAGAAGAGAGGAGGATCTATGTAGGTCTGAGAAGGTACGGTCAAACAAGATTCGGGGGCAGGTGGGACCCACAACCCCATGAAAAATAAAGATATGGATCTTTTCATAATAATCATTTCTTTGATCTCCCTCGATTTCCGTGACTGAATGAATGAATGGTCAGAATTTTTTATTACTAATCTTTTTCACCTTTTTCTTAATGTACACTTAACTAATCAATCGTGCATTCATTAGGTGAATCATGTTGGTAAAGAGGTTTAACCCACTACTAATTGCACTTTTTTAAAACCAAATTTTGTACTTAATTATTTTATGTTATATATACGCAGTTGCAGAATTATATAAGAGCCAAAGTGATATAAAGTCCCTATTAAATAAACTTAATATACTCCCTCTGTCCCAAAATAAGTATTGTTTTAATTTTTTACGTAGTTTAAGGTGTAAAAAAGAGATACTTACGTGTATCATTTTTAATTTTTTTTCTAACAATAATTTAAGTATTATATTTTTATTCCAAAAAAGAAAATTGAAAATATAATGTGTGCATGTAGGTTTTTTTTTTAATATCAAATTATGTGTAAAAAGTCAAAACGACACTTATTATAGGGACGGGGTTGTACAAAATATTTTTAACTTTTATTAAAAGAATTTTTTTTAAATATTATATTAATTTATATTTTTTAATTAAATTTTAACTTCAATTAAATAATTCTAGTTTCACGCTACATATATATTTCAATTAATAAGTAACTTATTTTTTATTTTAAAAATAAAATTTAATCTTAAATTTCTAAACTAAATACCAATATTTAAAAAATGTATAAAAATATAATATTTTTCTAAAAATAAGTACCTTATTACTTATTTTAAGTAACCCAGACGGGGCAAGATCTAAAAAAATTACACAAGTAATCAAGTATATAATCATTAACTTTATATGCTACTAGTTGAAATTTGTACATCACTATTGGCTATTATTGCATTGGCCACCTTGTTTCAAGAGCTTTGAAATTTATGATAGAAAATTTATATAGTTGCATAGAGAGCTCATAAAAGCCCTGGTTTGACTGGATGGCTGCTTGCTTAGCATGCAAAATGCTGAAGCACCAAAAGATATCGAATTAAAAAATACTTCAAACTTCTCCATCACTTTCAAGGAAATCTGGTTTCTGTCTAATAATTTTCATCTGGACCACCAATCTAGAAAGGTGGCTCTAGTAAATTTTCAGTTACATAATAACACATACCAAAAATAAACTCTAATTCCATCTATAATATTATGGGGATGTGAATTAAAAAATTAAGTAAAAAATTAAGAGATGATAACTTGCATATCTGTATATCTAAATCAAACAAAATATTTCATTATCGATCTTAATGAGATTCTTTGGATCAGGTTAATATTATAGATGAGAAAAAAGCCCCTAAAGTTGATTTTAGGAAAATTAACTCAGGTTACAATTTTTTTTGCCACAGGTTATAATGTTTTTTAGTGTAAAAAGGTTCTGACATTTTTGTAAATATATAAATTTTTCTATAATTATAATCAAGGCCTGATGTATTTAAAAAATAAATTTTTGAATGAAAATTTAAAAAATTATTAAATATAATTATAAAAATAATTATAAAAATAATTAAAATAACAATTATATTAGTATAAAATAATGTGTTAAACAAAAAGAGTGTTGCAGAAGGGGGGGTTAAATGCAACTTGATATTTTATCGCTAATCTTGCTAACAATAGAACAAGATATAATAAAATCAAGTCAAGAAAACAAACAACAGTAAGCAAATAAAAGACATAAGATGTTTTACTTCAAAAATTAATTTTATTAATTTTTGTTTTTTGCTACAACTGACTGGAAAGGGTTTTCTAGCTTCAATAGATACAATAACAAGAGAATGCTAAAATTTCCATGCTTGAGAAAAGTTAAGCTCAGTTGCATAAGAGAAAGTGTTTGTGAGATGTGTGTATATATACTAAAACACATATCTCACTTACAAGTGTACTTTCCCTTGTATCTAGGACAATACTTGAAATATAAACTTCACTTTTTCTATTCAAATTGGTCTTCATTCCATTTGTAGATAAAGTTGCTTTGAGAGGATTTGACATTCTTGACTCCATGAGCACGCTTAATCTTTTTTCTTACTTTTTCTCAAGTTGCAGTTGTAGACTTGACAAACTAGGTAGAGTTGTCAAAATCAATCAGTGAATGAACTTTATCTAGTCTGCTTCTTGAAACAGACTGTCAGCTTCACCAAAATGTTACTGTCAACTTTTAGTTTCTCTTTGGTGACAACATCTTTGATTCCACATACTTTACTATCAAGCTTGCTAGTCTTCTAAAATATGCTGTTGTCCAAAGGTGCTGTCGACTATCCCGCCAAACATGCTGTCGACTATCCCGCCAAACATGCTGTAAACTATCCCCGCCAAAGCTACTATCAGAAAACTTGTTGTCTTCGATTCTTCAATCTCCGCCAAGTTTACTGTCAATGAATAGTTGATGTGCTAAAAATATACATTTTAAATTGCAAGTGCACAATTCACATCGTTTTAATAATTTAAAGATTCGTTCCGCAAGGACTAAAATTATTTGTACAAAAACTTTAATTTTCAATTTAGGCGAATTAGACCAATTAATTTTGAGATGAGTTAGACAACAAAAAAAAAGGAATGATAATAAGCTAATTAAAAATTCAAGTAACGAAACTAACTAAACTTTAAACATTAATTAAAATACTTGACAAATAAAAAATTGGACAAAGGAAGACTAGTGCTTTTAAATCTAGATCTACAAACTAAAGACCATAATTAATACTACTAAAATTAGATCTAAAATTCAATACAACTCAAAAGCAAAACTACATCTAAAATATCAAACCATTAAAGCTATTTTAACAAATCTAACAACTAAAAAGTAGATCTAAATTCTAACACCCAACAAGAAATAAATTTAGCTCTAAAATGTCAAACCCACTAATAAAATGGAGATTTAAAAGGGGTTCAACTACAACATAAAAAGAAAAGTAGATCCAAGAACATTAAACTAAATAGGCTCCTTTCAATTCTCAAGTACTTTACTTTTTTACTTGATGAAATTGAAATGGGTCATAGCCATAAAGGTGAATGAGACAAGTAAAATATAAAAGTAGATCTAAAATTTAAAGAGCTAAGTTTTAACACTACCAACAACTAGATCTATATCTAAAATATTTAAACAACTACAAGTAAATATCAAACCCAACAACCAAAACTAGTTCTACAATCTAGAATAAAAAAAACAACTAATAATAAGAAATTTAGAGATCTAAATCATTGAACCCACATTTAAAATAGAGATTTAAAGGGGCTCATGACAAGATAATAAACAATAAAACTAAGGAGTAAAGTAGAGAGATAAGTAAACTAGATCTAGAATATTAATCTAAAAGGCTCCTTTCATTTCCCAAGTATACAACTTGTGGTACTTAGAAAGATATCATAGCCATAAACTTAAAGAAGATAAGATGAAGACTAGCATAAAAGAAAATAAAGACTTGCATTAATATGAAAAGTGTTTACAATATTTGAGAGAGCTAAAAACTAGATCTAGAAAATTAAAAGAGAGGCTACTACTAAAACTAGGGTAAAAACTAGAGATGATTACAATGAGAGAATGAGATGTATTTATAGGCTAGGACTAGGGTTTTGGGTGGTGTTCGGTCAATCCCCACCATTCAAATGAGGTGTTTGTTGGTAAAATCTACACCATTGATTTTTGATTTCATCCACCAACTTGCTCTTTTGTCTTTTTCTCCTCTTTACTTTGTTGGCTTCCTTTTCTTCCCTTTTTTGCCATTTCTAACCCATTTCTTCTCCTTTAATTATTTAATTTACTTATCTGCAAAATAAGGAAAATGCAATAAATTAACTAATAAAAATACGAAAGCGAGCAATAAAATAGGCATTAAAATATGTAAAATTATGCACTAATCAAATGCCCTCATACCTATCTTTTGCTCGTCCTCGAGTAAAATCAACAGTTAAAAAGCAAACTAAGAAAAGTTCTAGGCTCCTTTTCGTAGGCGTGACGGGTAATTTTAGGTTTACCAACCCGTTAAACTCATAGACGATCTCTACAAGAGGAGTGTTGTCTCCTAAGGGTTTACAGAAGATATACCCATAAAATCTGTGAAATAATTCCTGCAATTGTCCCGACTCAATTTTCACTCTAGTTTTCAATGGTGTAAACAAAAAGATTTTATAGGGAAAATACATGCCTTAGTAGACTTTTCTAATAATAGTCGAATTGTAGGTAACTTCAATCTACTGGTATCGAATCTAAATGTTTACAAAAAATCTCAAGGTGTGTAGTGAATTTAAGGCCTCTGATAGATGAACTGCATACGAATATTTTCTCTTTTTCAACCAATATTGAACTGACCCAATCTCTATTAAAACAAGTATCTAGCCAAATATCACAAATTCATATATATAACCCTTTTTTTTTCTTTTTCTTTTTTTTTTAATCGACTGTATAGTGTCTGTTTTCTTAGGCTTTCTATGTTACCCATATAACGAGCTTTGGGTCAGTGACTCCCAAACCAGTTGGTCTTAGGGCACTAGGTTTTAAAATACCCCAACGGACTTAATTACTCGAGTAACAAAGGCCACAAAACAAGACTAGTCAATTCTACTTGTGCCCATCATCTCATCTATTTATTTTGAGGAATATTGGGTATTGAAGTAGTTTATTCTTTCTTTTTCTTTTTTTTTTCTTTTTTTTTTTCATTTTCATCTTCTTCTTTTTTTTGGCTATATATTTATTTTTCGCAAAAATTTGATTCGACATTGTTCTAACATGTGGGTTCTCTCTCAGGTATCGAATAACATCCCTATACAATCTTTCCAACAAAGGTCTTGTGCATATGTGCCGTCTTGAAATTTGGTATAAAAATCGTTCGACACAAGTTTCATAAAGAAAACCTTACTCGACTAAGTTCAAATTATCTAAAAGGCATTATATATATAATTTTTGAAAACAAATGCTAACACCAACTAGTCCTAAAGTTCAAATAGAGGACAGGACAACTCAACGTAAACATTTCTATTTTTGGATTTTTAAATTTCTATTTTTTTTGGATTTTTAATTTTCTATTTTTTTATATTTCTTTTTAATTTTAACATTACTAGCACCCTCCCCCATACCTAAATCATGCATTGTCCCCAATGTATGCAAATGAGAGAGATATGATAAAATAACATGAAGAGATAATACCTGAAATGGGATGACCGAAAAGCAAAACTAGTTTATTCTGAAAACTTACTTTATTCAAAGATCGACAAGGTGGATGACCTCTTCCTCGAGATCAATTGGCAATTCTAAAAATGGTTTGAGCCTTTGTCCATTAACTTTAAATATGTCACCATTATTAGGATTTTCAATTTCAATAGCACCGTGAGGAAAAACTGTTTTAACAATGTATGGTCCTTCCCACCTAGATCTCAACTTTCCAGGAAAGAGATGCAGCCTAGAATTATATAAAAGAACTTTTTGACCGGGAGAAAATGATTTTCTCAAGATGGATTTATCATGAAACACTTTAGTTCTTTCTTTATAGATTTTAGCATTTTCATAGGCATCATTCCTCATTTCCTCTAACTCAGACAATTGCAACTTCCGATGACTACCAGCAGTGGACAAATCAAAGTTTAACTCTCTAATGGCCCACATGGCCCTATGTTCAAGTTCAACAGGGAGATGACACGCTTTACCAAACACTAGTCTGTAGGGAGACATACCCAAGATCGTCTTGAAAGCAGTCCGATAGGCCCATAATGCATCTATCAACTTAATGGACCAATCTTTCCTATTCGAGTTGACAGTCTTTTCTAAAATTTGTTTGATTTGCCTATTAGAGACTTCAACTTGACCACTAGTCTGAGGATGATAAGGGGTAGCCAATTTATGCGTGATGGAATACTTTTTCAAGAGAGATTCAAATTGATGATTTTTAAAGTGCTTGCCTTGGTCACTAATGATAGCTCTAGGTGTGCCAAATCGAGAAAAGATATTCTCTTTTAAGAATTTAAGGACGACCTTGTTATCATTAGTCTTAGTTGGTATGGCTTCGACCCACTTAGACACGTAATCAACCGCTAAGAGAATGTAGAGATTACCAAATGAATTAGGAAAGGGCCCCATAAAATCTATTCCCCAAACATCAAAAATCTCAATGACAAGGATTGGACTCATTGGCATCATGTTTCTTCTAGTGATCTTTCCTAAATGTTGACACCTACTATAAGCGGAACAGAATTCGGCGGCATCCTTAAACAAACTAGGCCAATAAAAACCACACTGAAGTATCTTCGCGGCTGTTTTCTTAGCACTAAAATGACCTCCACAAGCTTGGTCATGACAAAAGGACAGTACGCTCCTAACCTCATGGTTTGGAATACATCTCCTAATGATTTGGTCTGGGCAATGTTTAAAAAGATAAGGGTCATCCCAAAAGAAGTGTTTGACTTGAGAGAAAAATTTTGATTTATCTTGCTTAGACCAATTGGAAGGAATTTCACCGGTGGCAAGGTAATTGACAATATCGGCGAACCAAGGAGGACTAGAGATTGAAAGAAGGTGTTCATCGGGAAAAGATTCATTTAAGGGTAAGTCAATAGTGGAATCCACTACTAATCGAGAGAGATGATCGGCAACAACATTTTCTGAACCCTTCTTATCCCTAATTTCTAGGTCAAATTCCTGAAGCAACAAGACCCATCTAATCAATCGGGCCTTTGAGTCTTTTTTGGAGAAAAGGTATCTAAGGGCTGCGTGATCGGTGTAAACAATGATTTTGGAACCGATATGATACGACCGAAACTTCTCAAGGGCAAAGACTACTGCTAAGAGCTCCTTTTCAGTTGTGGAGTAATTAAGTTGAGCATCATTTAAGGTCTTGCTAGCATAGTAAATGACATGAGGTATCTTATCTATTCGTTGACCTAACACCGCCCCTACCGCATAATCCGAAGCGTCACACATTAACTCAAAAGGTTGATTCCAATCGGGGGACTTGATGATCGGGGCTGAAGTCAATTCTTTCTTAAGTTGGTCAAAAGATTGAACACACTCACTAGTAAACTCGAATTTGACCTCCTTAGAAAGAAGGTTGGTCAAGGGTCTAGCCTTCTTACTAAAATCTTTAATGAAACGTCGATAGAAACCGGCATGTCCTAAAAAGGAGCGAATTTCTTTGACAGATTTTGGTGGCGGGAGATTAGCAATAAGGTCGACTTTGGCCTTATCAACTTCGATTCCCTTTTCAGAAATTTTGTGACCAAGAACAATTCCTTCCTTAACCATGAAATGACATTTTTCCCAATTAAGAACGAGGTCGGTTTCCTTACACCTTTTTAAGACTAAGTCGAGATGGTGTAGACACTGATGAAAAGAAGAACCAAAGATGGAAAAGTCATCTATAAAGACTTCTAGAAAGTCTCCTATCATGTCAGAAAAGATGCTAGTCATGCACCTTTGAAAGGTAGAAGGGCCAGTAGTTAGGCCAAAAGCTAATCGACGATAAGCGAAGGTTCCGAAAGGGCAAGTGAACGTGGTCTTTTCTTGGTCCTCGGGAGCAATGGGGATTTGGAAATACCCAGAATAACCGTCTAGAAAGCAATAGTAAGAATGACCCGCTAACCTTTCTAACATTTGGTCCATGAAGGGTAAAGGAAAATGGTCTTTTCTAGTGGCGGCATTGAGCTTCCTAAAATCTATGCACATTCTCCAACCTGACTGAATACGAGTAGGAACTTGCTCATCATTCTCGTTGGTTATTATGGTAATACCTGACTTTTTAGGCACAACATGAACGGGACTGACCCAAGAACTATCAGAAATGGGATAGATTATCCCATTATCGAGGCATTTAAGGATTTCTTTCTTAACAACTTCCATCATGGCAGGGTTCAATCTCCTTTGAGGTTCTCTAACAGGCTTAGCATCATCAACTAAGTGAATCCTATGTTGGACAATAGCCGGACTAATTCCTTTGATATCTGAGATACTCCACCCTATCGCTTCCTTATGTTCTCTAAGCACACTTAAAAGCTCTTTCTCTTGTGACTCGGTCAAATTAGAGGCAATTATAACCGGAAGAGAATTTTTAGGTCCTAGAAAGGCATATTTAAGAGTGTTAGGAAGAGGTTTGAGTTCTAATTCTGGCGGGCTTGACTCAACGAGTTCACTAGCTTTGAAAAGAAGGCTTGGTGTGATCTCCTGATTAGTTGTAGAAATGGTGGACTCTAACATTTGGTTGACCTCATTTGTGTAATTGGAAATATCCCAATCCTGACCAAAGTGTTTTAAACAAAAGTCAAAAGCATCACTAGGAGTCATGAGATCTTGATCAACTATTTCATCAATTAAATTGATTCCCATCGGTTGATCAAAATCATCGGATTGTTTTCCAACATGAAAAATATTTAAGTCTATGGTCATATTCCCAAATGTTAGTTTCATTAATCCATTCCTGCAATTAATCAAGGCATTAGAAGTGGCTAGAAAAGGTCTTCCTAAAATGATAGGAATTTGATTCTTAGGGTTCTTGACCGGTTCAGTTTCTAAGACCACGAAATCAACAGGAAAGACAAAGTCACCTACTTTAATTAACACATCTTCAACAACTCCCTTAGGAATTTTGACAGAACGATCCGCTAATTGAAGTGTAACATTTGTCTTTTGAAGTTCTCCTAAACCTAGGGCTTGATAGACAGAAAATGGAAGAAGGTTCACACTAGCTCCTAAGTCAAGCAAAGCTTTATCGATGAAGGTATCGCCTAAGACACACGAAATAGTAGGACAACCGGGGTCCTTATATTTCACGGGAATTTGATTTGAAAGGATCGAACTAACGTGTGATGTCAAAAAGGCTTTCTTCGGGACATGATTGGTGCGCTTATGAGTACACAACTCCTTTAGACACTTAGCATAAGAAGGAATTTGTTGGATGGCATCTAAGAGAGGAATGTTTATCTTGACTTGCTTAAAGACTTCCAAAATCTTGTCTAATTGGTCCGTTTGCTTAGATGAAATGAGTCTTTGGGGATAAGGGGCTTTGGGTTTATAGACTCTTTCACCCGGTTCTTCAGAAGAAGGTTTATTGATCGGTTCACTTGTGGATCCTTGACTTTTCGAATTCTCAGATTTTTCTCCACTTGGACCCGGAAAAGGATGACTTGGTTCAGAAGTCGATTCCTCATTCTCACGAAACTTATCACCCACTTGGTTATCAACTTGCTTGCCAGACCTTAAGGAAATAACTACATTCACATTGTCATGAGGTCTTTGGTTCATGGGAAACTTAGGATTCACCTCGGGTTGACTAGGAAACCGGTTCTTCTCCCGCTCACAAATCGTGCTAGCTAACTGACTCATCTGAACCTCTAACTTAGAGATGGCTTGAGAATTGGAATTTAAGATTTGCCTATCTTGGGTCATGGTTTGCATGAAGGTTTGTTGAGATTGAGTCAAATTCGTTTGTGATTTCAACAACGCCTCAATACTCTTTTCTAAGGAACTAAGTCTCTTATCCGAATCATTAAAACCGGGTGGGTTCAACGGTGTTTGAGTTGAGTTTGGATAAGGACCAAGACTTTGATTTGAGTAAGAGTTAGAATTGGGCTTTTGAAAGTTGGGTTGAGACAGTTGATAGTTTTGACCTTGGTTCCATGAAAAGTTCGGGTGATTTCTCCACCCGGGGTTGTAAGTTTGTGAAAACGGGTCATTTCTAGGTCTTGGTTGGAACATAGCATTCACTTGCTCCAACTCTTGAAAATTTTGAAGTGCTTGGTTCGGAGAATTATAGTTCGCACACATAGACATTTGTGAGGAAGATCCGATGGTTTCTAAAGCTTCGAGTCGCTTAGTAAGGGTAGCTAACTTGGCCTCGGTGGCAATCGAATTATTAACTACATGCAAACCCCTAGAAGACGAACTTGGTGACTCATTAGACTTAACAGGCTCCCTAGTGGACTCCCACAACATCGTCTTTTCTGCCAATTCCTCAAAAAATTCCCAACCCTGATCCTCATCTTTTTCCATGAACTTACCTTGACACATAGACTCTAACAAAGCAGTAGTCGGACTATCTAAGGCTTCGTAAACAATCTTACAGAGTCTCCATTTCTCTATTCCATGGTGGGGACATTGAGATAGAAGATTTTTAAAACGGTCAAAATATTTCCAAAACGACTCATTTTCTTTTTGATGAAATTGGTTTATCTCATTTGTGATTTTTGTGGTCTTGTGATTTGGAAAATATTTTTTAAGAAAAATTACCACAAATCCCTCCCACGTTGAAATAGAGTTGACCGGTAGACTATACAACCATTTTTTAGCATTTTCTTTTAAAGCGAAGTTGATTAGTCTAAGCCTAATGGAGTCCTCAGTTAATTGTTGGAGTTTTTGTAAGGCACAAACCTCCTCGAATTCGTGAATAAAAAGATATGGATCCTCACCTTCACTCCCGGTAAACTTTGGTAACATGCTAATGTGGTGAGACTTGATCTCGAAATTATTACCATTAACCGGTGGTAAGGTAATACACGAGGGTTGGGCAGAACGGGAGGGGTAACAACGGTCTCTAAGAGAAACAGCCATCTTTACTACGGTTTCACTAATTTCTACGAGTTCAGAATCTGAAGAAGAAGAAGAAGAAGACAACTCAATCGGTCTTACTAATCTAGATGATTCGTTCCTAGCCCAAGCAGTTCGCATAAACACGTAGCAAATAAGTGCAAGAATTTAAACACTCAAAAGAAAATGTGGAAAATCGAAAGAAAGAAAAAATTCTAAATCTAGGGTTCCCTAAAATTAACTAGACCTTGCTCCTAACAACAAGATAATACTAAAACTCACAAAACTAAAAGTACTCGTCCTGATTGGCCAGGTCGGTGCAAGCATTGCCAAGAGGCTAAACACCTTCCTAAGACACCAATCCAAATGGCCAGGTAAGCTTTCGCTAGCCTAGACACCAACGAATGAATACTTCGAGATTTGTTCATTTTAGGTTCTCTTCCTAGTTGAGCGCGAAATCCTAGGGCTAACGTCTAATTAATTTTATTAAAAAGGCTAAGGTATGCAAGATGAGAGATTAATTGTTGTGGGCTAAGGAAAGAGTGATGAATTCCCTCCCCTTATCTTGTAATTGGGTTTTGCCCTTAAAATTTATTTAAATGATGCAACACACAACGAGTTATAAAAAAATGATAAACAATTATGGATGCTTAAACTACGTGTCCTAATCTAAAGAAAAGAAGGAATTTAACATACCTCATTACTCCAGCAATCACCACAATTTACAAGGTACGAAAAATTAAATACAAGAATTTAAATCTAAATGATGTGCTCCTAAGTGATTAATGCATGATGCAACAATTATGTATTCAACTAACTAATTATTTTTTAGATTTTTAATTTATTTATTTTTTTAGATTTTTTTTATAACTACGTGATGAAATGACGAAAATAGGGAGATACGGGTTACCGAAAAATGCTTTCCGAAAATTTCTTCAAGTCTGGCAATTTCCACGTTCCAACGAGCTTTCCGAATCTCCAATTTTCTAAAAAAAAACAAACAAAGAGAGCACGTAAAACTAATTCGAAAAATTAAAAATTAAGGTGTGAAAAATAATTATAGTCCCCGACAGCGGCGCCAAAAACTTGATGTGCTAAAAATATACATTTTAAATTGCAAGTGCACAATTCACATCGTTTTAATAATTTAAAGATTCGTTCCGCAAGGACTAAAATTATTTGTACAAAAACTTTAATTTTCAATTTAGGCGAATTAGACCAATTAATTTTGAGATGAGTTAGACAACAAAAAAAAAGGAATGATAATAAGCTAATTAAAAATTCAAGTAACGAAACTAACTAAACTTTAAACATTAATTAAAATACTTGACAAATAAAAAATTGGACAAAGGAAGACTAGTGCTTTTAAATCTAGATCTACAAACTAAAGACCATAATTAATACTACTAAAATTAGATCTAAAATTCAATACAACTCAAAAGCAAAACTACATCTAAAATATCAAACCATTAAAGCTATTTTAACAAATCTAACAACTAAAAAGTAGATCTAAATTCTAACACCCAACAAGAAATAAATTTAGCTCTAAAATGTCAAACCCACTAATAAAATGGAGATTTAAAAGGGGTTCAACTACAACATAAAAAGAAAAGTAGATCCAAGAACATTAAACTAAATAGGCTCCTTTCAATTCTCAAGTACTTTACTTTTTTACTTGATGAAATTGAAATGGGTCATAGCCATAAAGGTGAATGAGACAAGTAAAATATAAAAGTAGATCTAAAATTTAAAGAGCTAAGTTTTAACACTACCAACAACTAGATCTATATCTAAAATATTTAAACAACTACAAGTAAATATCAAACCCAACAACCAAAACTAGTTCTACAATCTAGAATAAAAAAAACAACTAATAATAAGAAATTTAGAGATCTAAATCATTGAACCCACATTTAAAATAGAGATTTAAAGGGGCTCATGACAAGATAATAAACAATAAAACTAAGGAGTAAAGTAGAGAGATAAGTAAACTAGATCTAGAATATTAATCTAAAAGGCTCCTTTCATTTCCCAAGTATACAACTTGTGGTACTTAGAAAGATATCATAGCCATAAACTTAAAGAAGATAAGATGAAGACTAGCATAAAAGAAAATAAAGACTTGCATTAATATGAAAAGTGTTTACAATATTTGAGAGAGCTAAAAACTAGATCTAGAAAATTAAAAGAGAGGCTACTACTAAAACTAGGGTAAAAACTAGAGATGATTACAATGAGAGAATGAGATGTATTTATAGGCTAGGACTAGGGTTTTGGGTGGTGTTCGGTCAATCCCCACCATTCAAATGAGGTGTTTGTTGGTAAAATCTACACCATTGATTTTTGATTTCATCCACCAACTTGCTCTTTTGTCTTTTTCTCCTCTTTACTTTGTTGGCTTCCTTTTCTTCCCTTTTTTGCCCTTTCTAACCCATTTCTTCTCCTTTAATTATTTAATTTACTTATCTGCAAAATAAGGAAAATGCAATAAATTAACTAATAAAAATACGAAAGCGAGCAATAAAATAGGCATTAAAATATGTAAAATTATGCACTAATCAATAGTTCCTGTCGACTGTTCCAAAAGGTGTTATCACTTGAATATGCTGTCGTAGGCTTCAGTTTGTAGAATGTTACTATCAATGATTTGATCTATGATGTGCATGAACACTTTATGAACTTCTACTTCATGGATCATTTATTACATTTGTACAAGACAGTAACTATTGATACTCATTGTCACCTACTTGACTTTTTGTACATCCTATTACAAGTGACATGTTAAACATACTATCAATGTGTATATGACAATATGTTTTACTTAGTTAATATTTAATTAATCTAAGTAAGTATTAGTTGATTACATTGATAATACCATAATCCCTAACAATCTCCCCAAATTTGTCTTTATTTCCCAATTTGTTTTTATGATAAATAAAGACAAATTTAAAGAAAATTGCAGATGTTAACTCAACTAATAAAAAGTAGAAGTGTTTGTACAGAAAATAAACAAAATTACAAGTACAATCCTATCTCAAGTTGAGCTCCTCTAGACTGAGCAAATCTTCAATTTTGACTTGAGCTTCATCTTTACTTCTTGTCTGCTGTCATCCTTCCATACAATCCTTCAAGGGCTTTCAGTTCCTTCTTCTCTTCATCTGTCTTGGCATGATCAGAGACACAATCTAAGACTAGTTTCACCATTTTGTAAGAAAGATTCTTCAACTCCCTGTAGGTGTAGTATTTCTCAGTTGATCCTTTGGATATGCATAGATACTTCATTCCAAACATGTCTTTGACAAATCTTTCTTTTGTAGAAGAGTAGACATGCTTCACCCTGAGTTTGTCTATGGTTTCATCCTCTTCTTCTCTTGATTCAATAATCTCCCAGACAATCTTGCTTAAGTCTCTTTCAAATTCCAGGAATGAACCTGTAGTCAGTCTGAAGATCTTCCTCAAGTTTTCATTGTTGAGTACCCTAAAATTGACAGCCTCCACTTCAATGCTATCAATAATGATTCTCAGGGGCCCAAAAAAAACTGGAAAAACATAGTTAGGCCTTTTAGAGAATTGATCATTCAACATTGCATGCTTCATGTCAATCTCAGCCTCTTTGATCCTTTTGAAATTTTCTCCACCTTCTTCTTAGCAGCTTTAACTTCATTTTCAAATTTCCTCTTCTTCTCCCTCTCATCTTTCTTCTTAGAGTCACATATCTCCAGTGCTCTATTCTTTAGATAAAAAATCTCATAATTTGTGATGTTGAGCAATTGCTTCTTGATTAGCTCAGTGATATGAGGGTCATTCACTGCCAGATTTTTTAACTCCTCAAAAGTGATTTCTTTAGCAAATCCACTAGAATTGTAGAAGATAATTTTGTCAGGGTTTCTAAGAAGACATTGTTGTGTCCTCTCATACTCAAACTTCTTCTCAATTTCTCTCTTCTTCTTGGCTTGAATAATCCTCATAACACTTGACATTTAGTTGCATTCCTCAAGATAAGAATATTCTTTCAACTGCTTCACCAACTCTTCAAGTAGATCCAGATTTTTGTCCTGTAGAGACTCTGTACTCCAAAACTCCTTAATTCCATCTTCACCTTCAAACATCACCCCATATGAGTAGACAATTGTCTCAGGCTCTTCAGCATCTGTAAAATCTAAAGGGTGAGGTTTGAAGGAATCCATCAACTCCATGAACTTTCTTATCAACATTCCTCTCAACACCTGTGTCCTCATGTATGTTCCTTGAATTAAGAGCATCATTTTTCTGATCAGAAAATAATTCATATCTTTCATCTCATAACTTAATTCTTCTGCTGCTCCATTTGAATAAAAGAGAATTATCTTGCTGAGAGAATTTACTTCAGACCATTCAACATCCACCTTGACCAGAAATTCTGCCTTTGATTCTGCTATGTTGTTTATTGTTGGTTTTCTGACATCAAGACAATCCTCATGGAGCACCTCAAACACAAGCTTCCATTCTTTCCTACTAGGCCTCCTACTTGAATGAGGTTTTGGTCTTTCTGCCCTTGCCTTCATGTACCTCTTGGGAATAGATATCTTCTTTGACAGTAACATTTCCATAACTTCTCTTGACAGCATCTTTTGAGAAGTTACTGTCAATGCATGTTCGATAGTAGATTCTATGACAGTATGTTTCACTTTATCACTCTTGACAGCATCTTCAAATCCAAGTACCAATGTCTTTAAAACCTTCCCTTTAACACCATCTTTATACTCTTTCTCATCCTTCTCCTTATCTTTCTCCACCTTATTTCTAGTTCCCGATGATCTTTCACTATTGTTGTGTTGGCTGGAACTACCTGCACCTCCATCAGGCTTTTCATTATCATCTTCATCCCTTTTATCCCGGGTCTTCTTCTCATTCTTCCTCAACTTCAACTCTTCAAGTCTTCTCAATTCTCCTTCCAACACCCTTAACACTTCAACTCTCTCTTCATTGATGTGAATTTGCTTGAAATAGTCAAAAACTTCTTTAACAGATCTAGGCCTACGCATACTCACCCTTTCAAGATTCATAGATCTGTATTTTCTTTATGTAGAGCTACTGAATTTTATGCCCAATGGATCATGAGTTATTTCTGGCAATTTCTCAATTATCAGCTTCTGCAGTGTCCTATTTAGATTTTCATTAAGCCATGACTTGTCTGTCTTGATTTTGAGTTTGATTGCTTCTATCACTTCAATTTATTGTCTGCTCAGATAAGCCATGCTTACACACCAACTGAAACCTCCTTCAGTTTTGACAAAGATTACCCACTTATTGCTTTTAGACACCATCACAACTGCTCCCACTGTTGACTGTCTCATTGAATCAGAAAATTTCTTGGAGTCCCTGGTAGATGAGGCTCTTAGATCATTGATTCTTTTGTTGAACTTGGCATCCTCAAAGACTCTACTATTTTCATTTTCATCCACCATCAGAATTGCAGCCTGTTCATCATCAAAATCTTCTCTTTCTTCTATTATCAAGTCATCACTTTCATCTTGAAAAAGCTTCTCCTTTCCTTTTCCTGCTACATGGACCACAGAATCCTTCTTCACTGCACCTTCCTTTATCACAACACCTTTCTCCTTAGGTCTCTCTGTTAGTATTGGTGTCATAGAGAAAATACTTTTAATATTTTATTGAAAACAATAAAGAATTATGTTATGTGATTATTTAATTAATATTTATTATATCTTTATTTATTGCATCATAAATTTAAAGAATAATAAATGTCCTTGGAATATTAATACGTAATATATATCTTTAAGTATGTGACTTAAAAATGAGATTATATGAATAGTATTTTATTCCTAAAATTCCCTAGTCAAGTATTATTATTTAAGGACAATAATAATGCAATAAGACTAGTATGTTTGTTGATAGATGACCACATCTCATTGGTCATAGGTATGGTGATACTAAAGTCAAGAACATAAGTGTATGTATCAATACATGATACTGGAAAGACCCGCCGTGAGATTCTACATGTTAATAAGTGTCATAAGAAATCTCACAGTGATAATGATGTAATGATCCTCTGACTTGAAATCATTATATTTCTATACGAGAATTAATATACTTTGATTACACTCAAAGTTACCTTTAACCGGGTAAAGATAAAGGTGGACATCGGGTATGCTATGAATCGTATGAGGAATATGAATGATAGATATATGATTTAACCCTCCAATTCTAAGAGTGATATTATTGGCCTCTTGATTGAGTGAGACTATGAAATGCATGGCCATGCTCAAATATTGATTTGTTTAAATAGTCTACTCATTGATCAAGGAAACCAAGATTAAACGTTGAAGAAGATGACATTATACATGCCTCGAGTTTGATCTATAATATAAGGTTAAAGGGATTATATTACATTGCACATTAATCACGAAAGGTTTAATTGAATCACCAATTATTATTGTTACTTGGGTAGCAATGATGTATTACTAGATGCCGCTCATTGTTTATAATTTTGTTATTAGATAATAAAATTATTGACAACGTAATAATAACCTAAAAGATCACACACAAAGAACGTCAAAATGGAAGTTTATTTAAATTATGAATTTAAATATATTATTGTTTATTCGAATTTAATTAATGAATTAATTAAGTGAGACTTGATTAATAATATTAGAATTCAGATTTAATAATAATAATAACCCAAAGTCATAATGGGTTTTAGAAACTACATTGATTAGGGTTAGGCCCAAAATCTCTCTCTCTCTCCCCTATATATACATAATGATGTATAGTATTAGGGTTTAATCATCAGATTTCGTTTTAGAGAAAAACCCTAGCTGATCAACATCAAGAAAGACTAGAGAAAGAGAAAGAGAGATAGGCAAACAATTCAGCTAGTACCGACTCTGGTGATCGTAGGACGATCGGGCGTTCGTGTGGACTTCTTTGCAACAAAGGGCTGCTGTGATTCATCTATTCTGGACCTCTATTAAACAGCATACGGAAAGATTTGTTAAGGTACAAACTTTTTCACCATAATCATCCAACGTTATACATGGATCCTGCGATTGGGTTTCGATTTTTTTTGTTTTTACGTTATTTCCGTTGCATTTTCATGCCCGAAACCCTTCAATGGCATCAGAGCTACGTGTATAATGGGATGATTTGGTTATGTGTTTAACAGTTTTTCGATGTATGTAAACATATATATGATATGCCATGACTATATATTGATATATATGTTTTATATGATTTTGAATATATGATATTCATGTGTTGTATAATCATGGGATGATTGTGTGTATTAATGTATGTATATGATACATGTTTGTTCTTGTTATGGAAATCATATTCGATACGAATTCTGAAACGGCTTCGGTAGATTTTCTGAAATCTGTGTTCAATGTCTGATTTTCGCAAACTATATGTGTTTTCTGATTGGAATCGTGTCACTGAGAAATACTGACTTTGTCAGCTTCGCGTCTGTAAGCCGTTTGACGAGGTTACAGGCCCCGAAATGGCGATTTATTATTTTCTGAAATTTATTTGATTTTCTGAAATTTCAAAATTTATTATATATGATTATATGATATGTTTATATAATATGAGATTTATTACATGTGTTATGTGATAACATGGTGGATGGTTATGACCTAAAGACACAAAGGATAGTGGTTTTGTTTTATGGTTTTGGTTTCTAAATACGACTTACATGTCGTTTATTCATTGTAATTGTTAATCTCGAATGTAACTCGAGTTCTTCTTGTAATTTCATTAGAATAGATTTATTTATTATTCAATGTAATTGTTCAATGGAGACTTGGAAGCAAGGAAGCTAGGAGGCAATCCAGATGATGGAGCAATGAAGAAGATAAAGACATGTAATAGTGTAGTATTTGAAACCACCATAGATTGACCTTGATAATTCCATTAGCTTGGAAATATCACATAGGATGGGGTCATAACCAAACACGTTTAATTTACGCATAATACATATAAGTATATAAATGCATGTGTAGATACATATGTGTTAGAATGATGTATGTATTAGATACGACACCCATGCCATGCCTGCTTAAGAAAGATAAAATATGTAACGATTCAAGATTTTAAAATTAAACAAGCGATCATGAGATTCTTGTGTTTATGAAACACGGTATTGAATATGAATTTTCTTTTTCTGATGTGGGGAGATTTTGTCAAAAGCGAATTATTATTCGTAAGAAAGTTGGGTTTTAAGTGAGACCGCTTGTGACTTCTCCGACGATCTGGAAATCGAACCATTGACGAATATTGAAATGGATTATTTGATCAAGGAAAAATTGAGAATCTCTTTATGATGGGATCATGATCGTTCATATAAACATTAAAATCCCTAAACACATATTAAGTTAATCGGATGCCTTCCAATGTTTAATACTCGTCAAGATCTAGATTGAGAAGGAGTGGGTTTGCCAAAGCAAGGTGCTTTTATCAATCATGGGAAGACGTGATAAGTAAGTGTACTTAGTTTGTTGAAGCATTGGGTCTAACTTAACTAAATCACAATAGGATTGTGGGTTTAGAGGCATAGAGTTTGGTGAGATTTATTGGATAAATGTGTACAAAGGGTTTTTCCACCAAACTTTCCAAGAGTTATATTTGATATAATCGACAAATGTTGTCTACCTAAATAGTCGTGTTTTGAGTGTATTAGCCAACGCTATCTTAAAACATGGATGAAATATGGATCTTGGCTCACTAGAAAGATTTAAAGAAATGTTTTCCGAATTAATAGTTAGGGCTATAAGTTTGATAAAAATAGTGGGAGATATATATTATGAATGTATATGATAATCACTTGAACATAATTAAACTTCTGCAACTAACTAATATGCATTTTAAACATTGTAGATAGTTAATGACAAACAACACAAATAACTTCTCTGTGAGAGCAACCCTTGAGAAGGACAAACTGACAGGAACTAAATTCCTTGATTGGTATAAGAATTTGAGGATTGTCCTCAGGCAGGAGCGAAAGCTTCACGTCATTGAAATTCCTTCACCTGTTCCTCCTGCTGAGAATGCAACTCGCATTCAGCAAAATGCCTATCAGAAGCATATTGATGATGCGAATGATATTGCATGTCTCATGCTAGCAACCATGAGTGCTGAGCTTCAAAAACAACATGAGCATATGGATGCTTATGAGATGATTGAACACCTTCAAAGAATGTTTAAGGGGTAGGCTCGTCAAGAAAGGTTCGACACGAGCAAAGCACTGTATGCTTGCAAACAGGGAGAGCGTGAACCTGTTCAACCACATGTTCTAAAGATGATAGGTTATATTGAGTATCTTGATATTTTGGGTTTCCCGATTGGTCCGGAAGCTCAGATTGACTTGATCTTGTAATCTTTGAACCGCAACTATACTTATTTTGTTATGAACTACAATATGAATGAGATAGACAAAACACCCACTGAATTGTTGGCCATGTTACGAACTGCTGAAACCAACATGAAAAAGGCTGAACCTGCTGCCATGTTGATGGGAGATAACAAAGGTAAGGCTAATAGGAAAGGCAAATGGAAGGGAAAGAAGAAGATTGGATCTAATTCTGGTCCCAAGCCAAATGATAATCCCAAACAGGCTTTAAAGCCTAAGGGTGCTGTTGCAAATGGTGATTATCACTACTGTGGTAAACCAGGTCATTGGAAGAGACTGTCATGCTTATTTGGAGGATCTGAAGAAGAAGAAGGCTGGTCAAGCTTCTGATTCAGGTATTTATGTTATAGAGGTCAATTTATGTACTTCTACATCATGGGTATTGTATACTAGATGTGGTTCTCACAATTGTATAAATGTGCAGGAACTATAAATGACTAGGACTTTGGCTAAAGGAGAGGTCGACCTACGAGTTGGCAATGGAGCAAAGGTTGCTGCTTTAGCTGTAGGGACTTATTATTTATCATTGCCCACTGGGATTATTTTAGAACTTGAGAACTGTGTTTACGTGCCTGCTATTTGCAGAAACATTATTTCGGTTTCTTGTTTGGACAAGAAAGGTTTTTCATTTTTAATTCAGAATAATAGTTGTTCCCTTTCTTTGAATAATGTTACCTATGGGGTTGCACGTTTATTTAACGGTTTATATGTTCTTGATTTAGACACTCCTATCTATAATGTAATAACAAACGTCTTAAAACTAATGACTCAAATCAAACATACATCTGGCACTGTCGTTTAGGCCATATAAATGAGAAGCGCATTTCCAAGTTACATAAAGATGGATACTTGGATAAGTTTGACACTGAATCATACGAAGCATGCAAACCTTGTCTCATAGGAAAAATGACTAAAGCTCATTTTACTGGACAAGGTGAAAGGGCCACTGATCGATTAGAACTTATACATAGTGAGGTATGTGGTCCTATGCGTACTATGGCAAGAGGTGGCTTTTACTACTTTAACACGTTTACTGATGATTTTAGTAGATATGGATATGTGTATCTTATGAAAAATAAATCCGATTCTTTTGAAAAGTTCAAAGAATACAAAGCTGAAGTAGAAAAGCAAACTGGCGGAAGTATTAACACTCTACGATCTGATCGTGGATGTGAATACTTAAGCCATGAATTTAAAAGTTTATTAAAAGAGTGTGGTATTGTATCACAATTCACTCGTCCCGGAACCCCATAATGGAACGGAGTTTCTGAGAGAAGGAATTGTACTTTGTTGGACATGGTGCGATCGATGATGAGTCATGCAGATCTTCCAATTAGTTTCTGGGACTACGCCCTGGAGACGGCTGCTTATACACTTAACCGAGTTCCTACTAAAATGGTTCAGAAGACTCCGTATGAGATATGGGCTGAGAAACGTCATAGCATATCATTTATGAAAATTTGGGGATGCGAGGCATTTGTGAAACGTCTAACTTCTGACAAGCTAGGACCTAATCAGAAAAATGTAATTTTGTGGGATATCCAATTGAAACAAAGGGTTATTCTTTCTATAATCCTTCAGAGAACAAAGAGTTTGTTGCTCGAACTGCAGTGTTCCTTGAAAGAGAAATGCTATCTAAGAAAGACAGTGAGAGGATAATAGATCTCGATGAAATTCGAGACCCACATGATAACATTGAACCAATGGAGGAACCTAAGCAGAATGTACAAGAAAACAATATTGCTCAGGAAACACAGGTTGTTCATAGGTCTGGTAGGATTCGCCATGAGCCCGAGAGATATTATGGATTTCTCTTGACTCAAGATGGTGATGTGATGCTTGTGGATGAAGATGAGCCTCTCACGTACCAAGTGTTAGTGTAGGTGCCCTAGAGGCAATACAATAGACCTTTATGTCAATTGATTATTCAATAAACATATTTATTATGACTTTAATTACTGCGATATATTTGTTAGCATAATAAATGTCCTTAGAATCATGATACACATTGTATAGTTTAGTACATGACTTGAACTTGAGATTATATAATAGATCATATTCTTAAATGTCCCTAGTCGAGTATTATTATTATAGGACAATAATAATACATAAATAGACTAGTATGTTATTTGACTGATAACCACATCTCATTGGTTATAAGTATGGGGATACTAAAGTCAACACATAGGTACATGCAGGAGTACATGGTACTGGACAGACCCACAATGAGATTCTTCATGTTTAATAAAGTCATAAGAAAAACTCACAGTGATAATGGTGTAATGATCCTCTGACTTGAGATCATTATATTTCTGTACGAGGATTAATATACTTTGACTACATTAAAAGTTACCTTTGACCGGGTAATGATAAAAGTGGACATCGGGTATATCATGAGTCGTATGAGAAATATGAATGATAGATAAAGGATTTAACCCTCCTATAATTAGGAGAGATATTATTGGCCTCTTGATTGAGTGAGACTATAAAATGCATGGTCGTGCTCAAATAATGATTTGTTTTCATAGTCTACTCATGGATCAAGTAAACCCGGATTAAATGTTGTAGAGGATGACTAAATACATGCCTCGAATTTAATCTATAATATATATGGTTAAAGGGATTATATTACATGGAAACATGAATCATGAAAGGTTTTATCGAATCACGATTTAATTATTATTTAATTGGGTAGCAATGATGTATTACTAGATACCGCTTTTTTTATATAATTTTATTGGAGAATAAAATTATTGCTAATTAAATAATAGCCTATAGGGTCACACACATAGAGCACTTAAAGGAATAGTTAATTTAAATTATAGATTTAAATTAATTGATGATTATTTAAATTTTATTATATTAATTAAGTGAGACTTAATTAATTGAAATAATAAAATTTGAATTTGAATTCTGCCCTTAATAATTAAGTATGACTTAGTTATTAATTAAATAATAGAAATTCGGTTTTATTATTTATTCTAAACCTACATGGGTTAGGTTTTGCTGATTGGGCCTCTTAACCAGCATTATAAATAGATAATGATAGGGTTAAGAGGGATTACGTTTTTGAGAAACAAAATCCCTAGAGGCAGTAGCAAGCACACAGCAGCAAGCACAGCAAGGCAGAAATAAATTCGAAATTGTCAAAGGAGCTAGTACAATGCATTCCGTAATCAAGATCGTGGGACGTTCTTGAAGGTGCTCGTGTGGATACCATAGAGGTGTTTTCGAGAGGAAGACACAAGTCGTGAAAGCTAGGATCTCCGTTGAGTTCGTGTAAACCAAGACCAGACAAAGGTATGATTCCGTTTCACAATAATCAGTCTAGGCTTATACATGATCCTGCGTTTAGGGTTCCGAATTTTTGTTATATTTACGTTTAATCCGCTGCGTTTTATGCCTCGGAACCCAATACCAAGACGCTATAAACACTCCAGAATCTAAGAGATGGTTGGATGCCATGAAATTTGAGATGGAATCCATGTATACTAATCAAGTTTGGACTTTGGTTGATCCACCTGAAGGGGTAAAACCTATAGGGTGCAAGTGGGTTTTCAAAAAGAAGACCGACATGGATGGTAACGTACAGACCTATAAAGCACGATTGGTGGCAAAAGGTTTCAAGCAAATTCATGGTATTAACTATGATGAAACTTTTTCACCAGTGGCTTTGGTCAAGTCCATCAGGATTTTGCTTGCTATAGCTGCTTACCATGACTATGAAATCTGGCAAATGGATGTCAAAACCGCTTTCTTAAATGGGAGCCTTGAAGCAGATGCGGATGTGTATATGACATAGCCTGAAGGTTTTGTTGATCCAATGGATGCTGGAAAGGTATGTAAGTTGTGTCGATCCATTTATGGATTGAAACAAGCCTCGAGGAGATGGAACATCCGTTTTGATGAAACTGTCAAAGATTTTGGGTTTATTTAAAATGAAGATGAATCACGTGTTTACAAGAAGGTTAGTGGGAGCAATGTGTCATTCCTAGTACTATATGGATGATATATTATTAATATGGAATGACATTCCTTCTTTACAGGCTGTTAAGACTTGGTTGAGTAAGAATTTCTCAATGAAAGACTTAGGCAAAACGACATATATTTTAGGTATCAAGATCTATAGAGATAGATCAAGAAGAATGATCGGCCTAAGTCAGAGTACATACATTGACAAAGTTTTGTATCGATTTGGGATGCAAGATGCAAAAAGGGGATTTGTCCTGATGTCTCATGGGATATCGATCTCAAAAGATAACAGTCCTAAATCATTTGATGATAAGGACTGTATGAGTAACATTTCATATGCTTCAACAATTCGTTCTATAATGTATGCAATGATATGTACTCGTCCTGATGTCTCGTATGCTTTGAGCATGACGAGTAGATACCAGTCTAATCCAGGTGAAGGTCACTGGACAGCAGTCAAGAATATTCTTAAGTACTTGAAGAGGACTAAAGATCAATTCTTGGTATATGGAGGAGAAGATAAGCTGGTTGTAAAAGGTTACACCGACGCTAGTTTCCAGAAAGACAAGGATGATTCGATTTCTCAGTCTGGGTTTGTGTTTTGTCTAAATGGAGATGTTATATGCTGGAATGGTTCACAACAGAGACAGTTGTTGATTCTACAATAGAGCCTGAGTATATTGATTCTTGTGAAGCAGCCAAGGAGGTTGTTTAGGGATGTACTTAGGAGATATCACCTAATTAATGAGATTAATGATCAAGGAGATATACATATATGTAAAGTGCATACTAATAAGAATAATGCAGACTCACTGACTAAGGCTTTGTCGCAACAGAAGCATGACGATCATACTAATTTCATGGGTATTAGATACATGAGAGATTGGCTCTAGTACAAGTGGGAGATTATTAGTATTGGTGTCCTAGAGACAATGCTTTTAATATTTTATTGAAAATAATAAAGAATTATGTGTGATTATTTAATTAATATTTATTATATCTTTATTTACTGCGTCATAAATTTAAAGAATAATAAATGTCCTTGGAATATTAATACGTAATATATATCTTTAAGTATGCAACTTAAAAATGAGATTATATGAATAATATTTTATTCCTAAAATTCCCTAGTCAAGTATTATTATTTAAAGACAGTAATAATGTAATAAGACTAGTATGTTTGTTGACAGATGACCACATCTCATTGGTCATAGGTATGGTGATACTAAAGTCAAGAAAATAAGTGTATGTATCAATACATGATACTGGAAAGACCCGCCGTGAGATTCTACATGTTAATAAGTGTCATAAGAAATCTCACAGTGATAATGATGTAATGATCCTCTGACTTGAAATTATTATATTTCTATACGAGAATTAATATACTTTGATTACACTCAAAGTTACCTTTAACCGGGTAATGATAAAGGTGGACATTGGGTATGCTATGAATCGTATGAGGAATATGAATGATAGATATAGGATTTAACCCTCCAATTCTAGGAGTGACATTATTGGCCTTTTGATTGAGTGAGACTATGAAATGCATGGTCATGCTCCAATATTGATTTGTTTAAATAGTCTACTCATTGATCAAGGAAACCAAGATTAAACGTTGAAGAGGATGACACTATACATGCCTCGAGTTTGATCTATAATATATGGTTAAAGGGATTATATTACATTGCACATTATTCACGAAAGGTTTAATTGAATCACCAATTATTATTGTTACTTGGGTAGCAATGATGTATTACTAGATGCCGCTCATTGTTTATAATTTTATTATTAGATAATAAAATTATTGACAACGTAATAATAACCTAAAAGATCACACACAAAGAACGTCAAAATGGAGGTTTATTTAAATTATGAATTTAAATATATTACTGTTTATTCGAATTTAATTAATGAATTAATTAAGTGGGACTTGATTAATAATATTAGAATTCAGATTTAATAATAATAATAATCCAAAGTCATAATGGGTTTTAGAAACTACATGGATTAGGGTTAGACCCAAAATCTCTATCTCTCTCTCCCCTATATATACATAATGATGTATAGTATTAGGGTTTAATCATCAGATTTCGTTTTAGAGAAAAACCCTAGCTGATCAACATCAAGAGAGGATAGAGAAAGAAAGAGAGAGAGAGACAAACAATTCGGCTAGTACCTGAAAGTGTTTGACCTAAAACCAATCATGTATGATGAGTTAGGAAAAACTTTCTGCTACTCTTATTTAATTTCATTTGATAATAATAAAGTATTTATTTATTATGTTACGGGCTTAATCTATTTGAAGTGTATTAAATAAGATGTTCCATAGTTTAGAGCAAAGCTTCTAGAATTATAATGAGATTGTAATAATGAGATCTAGAAGATAATAGCTTTAGACTTAAACTGTTCCTGATCATAGGATAACTAATTGGAAATTGGTAAATCCGTAAAGATCAATACATACTATGCTAGCTCTCTTAGGAGGATGTCTGTTCTCATAGACATTTGTGTGGTGACACTATAGCTAGTATGTAGGTGCTTATTAAGGAATAAGTTCACTGAACATGACTCGATAAGTAGAACAACTAATGGAGTTTACTCACGTGTCGATAGTTGTTTATTAAGTAAATAGTTGTACAAGTATCCTTAGACTTGAGATCGTTAGAGTAATCTCGTACACAATGATTTATGCTTTGGTTTAGTCCTTAGTCTCTTGGACATTCATTAGGTCCATTCTGGGCATAGTGATTTGTGTATGGAGATAGTTAACGGATCAATAAATGATCTGCCCCTTCCAGTAAAGGAAGTGAATATCCTATGTTATTCTTAGATATGCAAGTTCAGGAATCTCTGGCCAGAGTGAATGAAATTAGAAAGAGTTTCTAATTTGCATTAAAAGGAACTTTGCATTATGAATAAGAAATCATATGATTAAATTAGATAGGCTTGACACGAGTTCCATGCCTTGTATTTAATTGGGATATTGAAGGGTAGAAGGAATTAATTGTACGGTAACTAATTACTGACAGGTTCTAAGTATTCTAAGCAATGATTTCGTATTATCTGGATAGTCGCGATATGTTGAGAAGCATCACTCACGATGTAGAATATATATAATTAATCAGATTAATTATATTTAATGAATTAATAGAATTCATATAAATAATAAATAAAATGTTTATTATTATTTATTTCTACTACCGGCTTAATATTGAACCTAAAGAGTCACACCATAAAAGAGATTAAATTATAGATGAAAGAATAATTAATAAGAGCTAGTCATTATTTATTTATGAAATAAATAATTACTTAGCAAATTTTATAAATTAATTAAATGAGATTTAATTGATTATAAATTATTTAAGATAAGATCTTAATATTATTAATTAAATATTTAATTAAAGTAATTAAATATGAAGAGAGAATAATTTTCTAAAAGAGTTTAGAAAAAGGAATTAATGATTAAAATAGTTTTAATCATTAACTAATTAATTAATAAGATTAATTAATTAAAAAGGGAAATAATAATAAGATATTTATAGAAAATATCTCAGCTGAGATATTTGCCTATAAATATAGGATTATAAACCCTAATACTTCAACCCTAATATTTGTGAGAAATATTTTAAAAGGGAGGCAACCCTAATTTCCTCTCTAGCCTCCTCCTTCATCTTTTAGTTCGATTCTTGGTGGATATCTTTAGAGCACTCCACACTTGAGGGGTGATTGCAAGGATTGAAGAACAAGATCTTCTCTAGCTGTTGCCGGAAAGCAATCGAAGTATTCTTCAATTTATAAAATAGTTTTTGTATCTATATGTATGTATACATAGAAATATATGCAAATAAATGTTATTCAATACTTCCGCTGGTGCATAAATTCCTTCAATGGTATCAGAGCTGAGGTTGTATGCATATAGATTCGTGGTCAAGTTTCAGAATTTTATGTGCATGTATGTATTTATTATGTTTTGTACAAGCAATATCATGTTTTAATTATGATTAATATGATACTGTTTGTAAAAATTGTTTTGATAATTTTCCTGGGTTCTATAAGTATTGTAGATCGTCCAGGTAATTTTTCATAATTTTCTAATGCGTAGAATATTTATTATGAATTTTGAAAGCAATAATAATGATTTAATTATGATTAATTCATTACTGTTCCTCAAAATTTAATTTATATTTTTCATGTGTTCTACAAGTGTTGTAGATCATCCAGGTATTTTTAGAATATTTTTCTGAGCAATAGATTATTTATTATGAATTTTTAAAGTTGTTTTTAATTAATTCGTAATTAAATAATAATATCTGCGAAAAAAAAAGGTGTAACGCATTCTACGCATGTGTTACAAGCTAAAAAAGGGTTTTTGGCTTGTAACGCATACCCGAGATGCGTGACAGGGTGCGCCTGACGCGCGTGCACGCATGAGGATGCGTCAGAAACTTCTCAGGGCGCGTGCGGGCGCGTGAGAGCTCAGAATGGGGCGTGTAATATACCGTTGGATTCATTTTTCCGAGACGGTTCTAATGGTATATTACAATAATTTTTCTGAAATTGGTTCGGACTATTTAGAGCTTCCAAAAGTGTCTTAAAGCAAGTTTTAACTGTTTTAAGTTGCTTTTAAATACACCATGTGATACATAGAGATGTATAATGCTTATATGTTGTAATATATGATTTAACATGCCTACCTTATGTTTATTTGTGATTATATATATGTGATATATGCTTGAATTATCATGAGATGATAGATTTAGGTGAACTTAATTAACATAAGGCGTATGTTAGACAATCTAGAATAGTGAAATTGTTTCGTGACCTTAATTTACATATTATGAATACAATCATGAGATTTTTGTGTTTATGAAACATGTGATTGAATATGAATTTTCAACTTAAGTGAAAGGATGATTCTGTCAAACAACAGATGTTCTATCTGTAAGAAAGAGGGTTATTAAGAGACGCCTCTTGACAATTCTCCACCCCTGGCCTGGGATGATTCCAAGTATCAATAGTTGATTTGAAATATTTAATCCAATCTAAAAGAATCTCTTTATATTATGATTATGATTGTAACATAATATAATCCCCTAAAATATAAAGAATATCAAGTAGTAATTGGCCATAAAACACAAAGGGCTTGTGTTGGTCATAGCCTTCCAACATAATAGAAAATATTTCTTATTTTTGAAACTCTGTCGTTTCGTGCTACAGCCGAGGGCGTTGTTTCCGAAAGAAGAGATACTTGTCTATAACATGAGATGTGTATGATGAATTGGAATCTTATGGTCGTTACGTGCTACAGTCGTGGGCTATTTGAAACTAGTTTAATTATACGAGATGTTGGGATTGACTTGACTTAGAATATTGAGTTTGTCGTGCCACAGCCGTGACTCAAGTATTCAAGAGGCTAAAGTAAGATTAGGGAATAACATGAGATGTAGCTGACAAGAGTTGTCTGCCTATTGAACGTTACATGGCGTTTCGTGCTACAGCCGAGGTTGTGTGATGGAATGTTGGATCCCTATCCCACTATCATTATGAATGCTTAATTTCAATAAGGGATATATAAATTAGATAGAATCGTGGGAGGCACTTATGAATAAAGACCCGATTCATATGGTGTTTTAGATAATGAAATAGAGTATTTGCTAAATGTTGTTATGTGTTTATTATATGCAGATTTACTATATACATAATGTCTTCTGCACTATCACTCCGTTGCATGCTCGATGCACACAAATTAACTGGTCCCAACTATGCTGATTGGCTTCGAAACCTGAGAATTGTTCTCAGGATTGAGAAGAATGAATATGTACTAGACTCACCTAAACCTGCTGAACCTGCTCAGGATGCACATAATGATGAACATATTGTGTATCGTAATTGGATAGATGATGCAAGAGTTGCACAGTGTGTTATGTTGGGATCCATGAATGATGAGCTCCAAAAGTAACACGAGCATATGGATGCTCACTCTATCCTTATGCATCTACAAGATTTGTATGATGTGGCAGGAAGGACAGCTCGATATGAGATATCGAAGGAGCTGTTCCGTTGTAGGATGACTGGGGGATCATCTGTGAATGTTCTTGTACTCAAGATGATCAATTTGATTGAGCGTCTTGGACAACTTGGATTTGTCATGGATGGGGAGCTGAATCAAGATATGGTCTTGTAATCACTTCCAGATTCATTCTCGCAGTTCGTTGTGAACTTTCACATGAACAAGTTGGATGTCAGCTTGCCTGAACTCCATAACATGCTGAAAACTGCTGAGTCGAATTTTCCCACAAAGAAGAGTTCTGTTCTTCTAATTGGTGAAGGCTCTAACCCTAAGAAGAGGAAGAGGAGCCCTCCTAAGAAGAAGAAGAAGGTAGGTGAGAAAAGGCCAGTTCCTCCAAACGCTGAAGATCCCAAAAGCAAAGCTGTTTGCTTTCACTGCAACAAAGTGTGGCACTGGAAGAGAAACTGTAAGGCTTACCTTGCAGAATTGAAGAAGAAGAAGGGTTGTGAGACTACCGCTTCTGCTTCAGGTATGTTCATGATCGAACTAAATATGTCACTTAATCAAACTTCTACTTGGGTATTAGATACCGCATGTGGTTCTCACATTTGCAATTCGTTGCAGGGACTAAGGAGAAGTAAGACTCTTGAAGAAGATGAGGTGATCCTACGTATGGGCAATGGAGCAAGAGTTGTTGCTGTAGCTGTAGGATCGTTTGATTTACTTATGCCTATGGGCAAGACTATTGTTTTGGATAATTGTTATTTTGTTCCCTCAATTGTGAGGAATATTATTTCTATTCCAATGTTAGACTTGGATGGTTTTTCGTTTGTTATTGAGAATAATAAATGTTCAATTTTTGAAATAATGTTCTTTATGGTGTTGGTATTTTAAATAATGGTTTGAATGTATGTGACGTAGAACATAGTTTACTTCAAATTGAACATAGTAATAAAAGAAAAAGAGATGATGAAAATCCCACCTACTTGTGGCACTGCAGACTTGGTCATATTAGTGAAAATAGACTTAAGACATTGCATAAGGAAGGGTTACTAGAACCTTTTGATTTTGAATCATATCCTACATGCGAATCTTGTCTGTTAGGCAAAATGACCAAATCTCCATTTAGTGGACATGGAGAAAGAGCTGCGGAGTTGCTTGGATTGGTACATACAGATGTGTGTGGGCCGATGTCCACGCAAGCCATGGGTGGATTTTCATACTTCATTACTTTTACAGATGATCGATCTAGATTTGGATATGTGTATTTGATGAAATACAAATCCGAAGCCTTTGAAAAGTTCAAAGAATATAAGTATGAAGTAGAGAAACAAACCAAGTATAGTATTAAAACCCTTCGATCAGATCGAGGAGGAGAATACTTAAGTGGCGAGGTGAATAGTATTTGATATTTGGGCTCCCACATTTTATTTTTTACTTTGGTCTTGCTTAGGGCCCTCTCATTTTGCCTGAGTTTTTCCCATCCCCTCATTTTTATTCTGACTTATATTTTCTTTTGTCTCTCCTTTTCTTTTCACACATTCACTCATCCTAGGTGCAAGAGACTGAGCAGGTACATCTTGCACAAGAGATTTAGATTTTACCTTTAGAAGGGTAAAAATAAGAGCATAATCATCATCTTCATTCTGCTGAGAAGTGGTGGCCATTGGAGAGCTGCTATTTGGATTTTGAAGGTTGACAACTTCTATGGCAGCTTCTGTTGGGAAGTTACTGTCATGAGTATTAACAACAACTTTGTCATTAACAGCTACTGAGTCTGTGACAACAATCTCTTCCACCCTTTGAGTAGAAGGTTCTTGTGGATTGCTATGATCAGTCTCATCCAATTGTTGGAATAGTGCATCAACATTTTGATCTTCAAAGTTGGCAAAATGAGATGCACCATAATTGAATGAGTTGTGTTCCACATTTTCTAGCCCTATAGTGTGAGTATCTTCAAGTGTGAGCTCAGGTTGAGTGTGTTCAACCTGTTGTGCAGACTCTTTACAAGATGCCATGGAAGACTGACCAAGTTCAATAGATGCCTCATGTTGAGAGGAGACACCCAGAGATGTGTTTTGGTCCCTTTTAAGAGATGTGCCCTTTTGAGAGGACACGCCCTGGCTTACAGAGATTGATACCCTTGCCTTCTTTCTCCTAGGCTCACCAGGGCCCTTTGTGGATTCTGTGAACTGACTACCTCCCTTATTTGCTGCATCTAGTGCAGTTTCACCACCTACCTGTGGAAAGGTTTCTATCCTAGGTTGAGTGGTTCTGATCCTTTTAAAAGCCTGGTCCTTTTGAGAGGAACCAAACCCTTGGCTAATATTTTTGGTGACTCTAGAAGGCCGGACTCCTTCAAAGGGTTTAGAGTGTGGGTTATGAATGGAGAGGTCAACACCATTCTCATCACTCAAAGAGAATACATGGTAGTCCCCAACAACTTTTAAATTCAGACTTTTGATAGTAGAAAACATAAAGTCATTTATAAACAAACTCAATTCAGTGTTAAGTGGTTTACTGGTTAACAAAAAATGAGTATTTTTCTTTAGAGTTGGGGACTCCATGCATTGAACACTATCTAAATTAATTATGCCTACAACAGAGTTAATTATAAGCATAAAGAATCTAGGATAATAAATTACCGGTTTTCTGGCTTCTTTCTTTCCCAGCACCAGCTTGAACAGGGGCATCAGGAGCTTTCCAACGTCAATTCTGTAATTGTGCACCATGGAATGCACAATCCTCCTGATGTTTGCTGGCACTTCATTCCAGCCACTTATTTTGCTGGACATGGACCTTGAGACAAAATCCAGCATCATACTCCATTCTTTATTCAAATACTTTCGGTCCATGCCTCCGAAGGATACCATTCATCACCGTTTGCACTTAGCTTGGGTCCAGCATACCTAACCATCTTGAAGAACTTGGAGAGTTGTTCTTCACTTGCAGACTCCTCAAATAACGAGCCTTCAGCCTCTTCCATATAAAGAGCTTCATTGATGTGAGAGGAATCAATGGTTTAAGAGGTACCATTGATTTGAAAAGTGATAGATCCAGCATCTTGCTCCCCCTCACATACAGCAGAAGTCCAAAATTGAGACAATCTTGGTATCTCTAGATGAAGACTTGCGGTTAGGGCATAGGTAAACTAAGAGTTGTTCATGAAGCCAACAAAGGGTTTGAAGGCTTCACCAGCTTCACCCACTAAAGCCATGGTGGTGAAGTTGGTTTGAGCAAAAGAACAAATAATTTGAGGTCCAGACATGGTTAAAGATTGTTTGAAGTTAAGAGATGAATAAAGGTTTAAGAGTTTGAAGAACGGTTTAGAGAAGGAAGTTGCAGAGAAAATTGAGAGTTTTTAGGGTGTAAGAGAGTAAAGAAGTTAAGAAAGAAATAAAGTAAAGTGAAGAGTGAGAGAAATTTTAGCTGTGTTTATATATGATGTGAAAAAGATACTGTCAAGAAAGAATTTTAAACGATTTTAAGTGACAGTTGTCTTCTAGTTCCATTCTTTGACAGTAACTCCTGCGCTAAAAATTACAAACACTCTTGACAGTAACATTAACGGTTAAAGAATATAAAATAAGTGAATAACCCTAATATTGATTGTTGACAGTATGTTATGCGGGGATTTTAGAAAACTATACTGTCAAAAGATACTGACAGTAAGTTTCAGAATTTGATAGTAAGTTTCAATCCTGCATACTATGCTATCACCATTCCTCAATCCTTTGACAGTAGGTTTCACATGATTCGACACTAAGTCTCAATCCTGCAAAACATACTGTCAAGACTTCTCAGCCTTTTGACAGTAAGTTCCACAGGATTCAAAAGTAAATTTTAATCCCGCGAACTATACTGTCAAGACTTCTTAATCATGTGATAGTAAGTTTTCACAGATTTTGACAATAACATATCATTATGCGACAGTATAAATAAAACATACTATCAAGTAACTTGACAGTATTTTTTATTAGTCACATAAGAATTAAGTTACTTAAAAATAAATTAGTTAACCTCTCAGTTAAATATCATCATGTCTTTCTACCGTGATAGAAATCAAAACACCTCTAGAGGCCATTAATTCACAGTGAAATTTAGTTAACTAAATTTTTTGATCAACTAAGTAGAATTACATTAACAGGTTAAATTTAACATACCCAATTCACTCACTAGCCTATTGAATATCTTTTCATCCAATGGTTTGGTGAAAATATCTGCAAGTTGCTTCTCTGTGGGCACATAGATTAGCTTGATTGTGCCTTCCTCCACATGCTCTCTAATGAAATGATGTCTGATGTCAATGTGCTTAGTTTTGGAATGTTGAACAGGATTCTCAGAAATTGCTATGGCACTAGTGTTGTCACAAAAGATAGGAATTCCTTGCAGAGTCAACCCATAGACTAATAGCAAGTTCCTCATCCAAAGTAACTGAGCACAGCAACTACCAACTGCAATATATTCAGCCTCTGCAGTTGAATTTGACACTGAATGTTGCTTCTTGCTAAACCATGAGACCAATCTTTCTCCCAAAAACTGACAGCTTCCTGTTATACTCTTTCTTTCTATTCTGCACCCTACATAGTCTGAGTCTGAATATCCAACCATGTCAAAACTAGATTCTTTAAGATACCAAAGGCCTAGATTTTGAGTTCCTTTCACATATCTAAGAATTCTTTTTACTGCCATTAAATGTGAATCCTTTGGATTAGACTGAAATCTTGCACACAACCCTGTTGCAAACATGATGTCAGGCCTGCTAGCTGTTAGATAGAGAAGAGAGTCAATCATTCCTCTGTACATTTTGTTGTCCATCTTCTTTCTTTTTGGATCCTTGTCAAGTTGAGTTGCTATTGAGATTGAAGTCTTTGCAGAAGATGAGTCTTCCATATCAAATCTTTTCAAAAGATCTTTAACATACTTAGTTTGGCAAATGAATATTTCATCTTCTTTTTGATAGACTTGAAGTCCAAGAAAGAATACTAATTCACCCATCATACTCATCTCATATTTGTTCTGCATCAACTCAGAGAATTTCTTGCATAAATCTTCATTTGTTGAACCAAAGATAATGTCATCAACATACACTTGAACTAGAATGATATCCTTTCCACGCTTTTTGTAGAAAAGAGTTTCATCCACAATCCCTCTTGTAAAGTTATTATCAAGAAAAAACTTGGAAAGAGTATCATACCATGCCCTTGGTGCTTGCTTTAGACCATACAATGCTTTGAGTAGTCTGTACACAAAGTTTCCCATTTTTGGTTCTTCAAAGCCTGGAGGTTGTTCAGCATACACTTCTTCTTCTAACTCTCCATTAAGGAAAGCACTCTTAACATCCATTTGAAAAACCTTGAAGTTTTTAAATGAGCAAAAGCCAAAAAGATTCTTATTGCCTCAAGTCTGGCAACATGAGCAAATGTTTCTTCATAATTAATCCCTTCCTGTTGACAGTAGCCCTTTGCCACCAGTCTTGCTTTATTTCTTATGACAGTACCACAATCATCCATCTTGTTTCTATAGACCCATTTGGTGCCTATTATGGATTTGTTCTTTGGTCTAGGCACTAACTCCAAAAAATAGCTTCTTTCGAATTGATTCATCTCTTCTTCCATGGCATTAATCCAATCTGGATCAGCCAAAGCTTCTTCTAGAGTTTTAGGTTATGTTTGAGAGAGGAAAAAAGAATACATGCATTCATTGGCAAAATTTCTTCTTGTTTTGACTCCAGTTCCTGGATCACCAATGATTAAATTATTTGTGTGATCTCTATTTCATTTTGTTCCTCTTAGAGGATCACTAGAGTCTTCAATACTTTGTTGATTGACAGGATCTTTTGTTCATGCACTGTTGACAACATCAATTTCTTCAAGTCCACTATTCATTGGAACATTCCCAGAAAAATTAGTTATTTGGGCAGTTCCTTCATTTTCTCTAGATTGGCTAGGAACCATTGTTGGACCAGAAATTGTGTGATCAATTCTTGGTGAATCCTCTTCAATCTCTTCTAGATAGCCTTGATTTTCAAAAGCTAAAGATTATGTTTCTTGACTTCCTTCAATTCCAGGAAATTTAGTTTCATCAAAGGTGATATTTACACTCCCCTCCATAGTCTTGTGATAAATGATGTAGACTCTATATGCAGTCCTGTCAATACCATACCCCATGAAGATTTCTTCAAGTGCTTTAGTATAAAATTTTCCTTTGATCTCAGTTGAATCTTTCATGAAGTAGCACTTGCTTTCAAAGACATGAAAATAGTTGACAGTTGGTTTCCTTCTTGTGAGCAATTCATAGGGTGTTTTTCCATAGGCTTTGTTGACTACAGTCCTACTTTGGGTGTAACAGGCTGTATTAATTGCTTCACCTCAGAAGTAGGTAGGAAGTTTTGCTGCACTCAACATTGTTCTTGCAGCCTCAATAAGAGTTCTGTTTTTCCTTTCCACAATACCATTTTGCTGAGGTGTCCTTGGTTCATAGAATTGTTGAGTGATTCCATTGTCTTTGCAAAAATCATTCATGATACTATTTTTGAACTCAGTACCATTATCACTTCTCAAAATCTGCACTTTGTACTTAGGATTCTTGTCAAGAACCCTAACCAAATCAATAATTTCTTGTGCAGTTTCATCTTTGGATGCTAGAAACCTCACCCAGGTGTATCTTGAAAAATCATCAACCATTACTAAAGCATATCTTTTTCTTGCCAGTGATTGCACATTCACTGGACCAAATAAGTCCATGTGAATTAGTTGAAATGCCTCATTTATTGAACCACTAGGAGTGCTTTTTTAGCAGCTCTCCTTAGCTTCCCTTTCTGTCAATCCTCATACAATCCTTCTTGACAGAATTCAAGTTGAGGCAGCCCTTTCACCAAGTCTCTCTTCATTAGATGATTCATTGCTTTGAAGTTCAAATGAGAGAGCTTCTTATGCCACAACCAACTTTCAGATGGAGAAGCCTTACTGTAAAAATAGTAGACTTTATCTTTCCTTACAGAGTCTAAGTCAGCTATGTAGAGGCTTCATTTCTTTACTCCTTGAAGAGATTCTTCTTCTGTCTTCTTGTTGACAATGGAGCATCTGTCTTGATCTAAACCAACCTTGAAACCTCTTTCACAAAATTGAGTGACACTCAATAAATTGTGCTTCAATCCATTCACTAGAGTAATTTTCTCAATTTTCAAATTTCCAACTTCCAGTATGCCATATCCCATTGTGAAACCAATGTTGTTATCACCAAATGTTACATAAGGGCCAAACATTTCCTTGAACTGTGATAGCAGGACTTTATCACCTGTCAATGATCCATATGATTCTTTTATTTTTCTAGTTGCCCTGCAAAGCAAAATATCTCAAGTTGCTTTTGGTACCCAATTCACATTGGGTCCATATGGTTTAGCTTGATCACAGTTTGAAGTTGGATTAGTCGAATTTTCTTCTCTTATTTTTAACAAGACTCCTATAGCTACCCATTCAGATTTGATTACTGGTTTAATAGCTTTTCTCTTGGGTGGCTTGTTTATCCTAACTTTAGGTGGACTTGGAGTCTTTGCCTTTTCAGTTTTAGCATTCTTATGCAGGCATTCTTGATTATTAGGAAAAAACATGTTAAGCAGATACTCATCAAGTTCATTTTACAAGAAATACAATCAAAGTCACCACAGTGAGTTACTTGTTTGTTCTTTAAAAGCATGCTGTGTAAATTTCAATTACTAGAAATAACATTCTTGACATTAGACTTGATCTTATTGCAAACATGAGTTAGATGACTAGAAGACCCACAATTATTGCACAACTTTCTAGGAGCATTAGGAATATAATCATAATTGTTCTTCTTGTTAATTCCTAATTTTCCATTTCTATTTTTCTTGGTCTTCATGACAGTATGTTTAGAAGTTACTATCATGCTAGTGCTGACATAGGTTTAGATGGAGTTGTCTTGACAATAAGTTTGGATCTTACAGTCTTGACAGCAACTTCTGAACTTACTATCTTGTCAGTTTTGACAGCATCTTTTAAACACAAGTTAGTGTTAGAGTCAAAACTAACTGTCTTGGGGATTTTGACAGTATCTTTTACCTTAAGGGTCTTACTGACATCATCATTGTCCTCATCATCTATCTCTTGTTTGATCACTAATGCTTCCTCATCAAACTCAAATTCAGCCTTCTTGAACAAGGGATTCTTAACTTTCTTTAGAATGGACGGTTTGACAGTATGTTTGACTTCTTCTTCTATAGCCTATTTCTTTCCATTTTTCTACTCATAGTTAAAACCTATACCTACCTTTTGATTTTCAGTATTATCATCAAGGTAAGATTTTAACAGGGAAGAAGAATTCTTATAGGCCTTGATTTTTAGTTCATTCTCAGAAATATGTTTTCTAAGAAATTCCTCAATCTGGGAAGCACAAACAATCTTGTTATTAAGAATCGCATTTTCTTGTTGTAAGGACTCAAAAACATTCTGTTTTAGTTCTAGTTCATAATTCTTAGTTTTTAATAACTCATTAGCACTAGACAATTTAACTATCTCTTCATTGGCAGCTAACATGCTTGTATGAATATTAAAAATTTCAGAACTTAAACTTTCAACAGTTTTCTTATACTGAGATGTAGTCATATCAACAGTAGTAAGAAAGGGTACATGACTTGATGAAGTGGATGGACCTTCTCTTGAGCTTGCCATGAGAGCAAGGTTTCCATATTCTTCTTCTTCCTCTTCATCAGAGTCTTCCCAACACTTTCCTTCAGCCACAAAGGCTCTTCCTTGTTGCTTTTTCAGCAAGACTTCATACTTTGCTTTGAGTTCCTCATAGTCATTATCATTTCTTCTCACTTGTTTTGGCTTTTTGCATTCTGTTGCAAAATGCCCCATTTCACTGCAGTTGTAACACCTTATCTTGTATCTGTCCACCATACCTGTTTTGTATCCACATTTGCCACTTCTACCAGGTTTTGAGATATTTGGCTTGTTGAACCTGGAGCTTTATCCTCTTGGTTTGACAGCTTTGTTCTTCTTGAATATCAAGTTGGAGAACTTTTTTCCATGTAGGCCATTGTTTTATTTTCCATGTTGTCCAGTTCCTCCAAAGTGTAGAACTCATCTTCTTCACCATCCTTGAGTTCCAGAGTTACACTTTCATCTTCATCTGTGATTTCTTCAATCTTGATTTGCTGTTGATGCTGAGATTCCTTGAGCTGCATTACCTGTGGATCCTAAGCTACTAGAGTATTTGATGTGTTGGCCATCTTCCCTCTTTGACCAGCTTGGATAGCTCTCTTTTGCAGCAGCTCTAGCTCATAGGTATTAAGGATGCCATATAAAGTTTCAAGAGAAACTTTTGATAAATCCCTTCATTCTCTTATGGCAGAAACCTTGTGCTCTAGGTGGTCAAGAAGTGTCAACATGAATTTCATGTTTACCTCCTTTTTGTCATCAAACTTTCCATGCAGCTGCAAGTCATTTATCATCCTGTTAAACCTCTCAAACATCTCAGTCAACCCTTCACTTGGTTTAGCCATGAAGGCTTCATACTGAGACACCAGAATCTGTCTTTGATTTTCTTTTACTTCCTTTGTCCCTTCACAGAGTATCTCAATGGTTTTCCATATTTGCTTTGCACTTGTGCAGTTGACAATGTTGTTGTACATGACATTGTCAAGTGCCTCAATGATAATAAATTCTAAGCAATCATCTAAAGATACCTTTTCTTTTTCAGTGTCAGTGTACTCTGAAACCTTTTTAGGAACCCCTTAGGTTGGTATTGTTTCACCATCTACTGTGGTTTCAGGTACATATGTTTGAGGTATGAAAGGACCATTCTCCAGGATTCCAGGGGAGAGTGGGTTGACTGTTTTTATGAACAACATCATTTTTCTTTTCCAAAGGTTGTAATGTTCTTTGTCAAAAGTGGGTATTTTTATACTGCTTACTTTCTGTGCACTCAATTTTAGATATTTTCAAGTTATGTATATCTAACCTGCTGCTCTAATACCAGTTGTTAAACAAAAAGAGTGTTGTAGAAGGGGGGTTGAATGTAACTTGATATTTTATCGCTAATCTTGCTAACAACAAAACAAGATATAATAAAATCAAGTCAAGAAAACAAACAACAGTAAGCAAATAAAAGACACAAGGTGTTTTACTTCAAAAATTAATTTTATTAAATTTTTTTTTTGCTACAACTGACTGGAAAGGGTTTTCCAGCTTCAATAGATACAATAACAAGACAATGCTAAAGTTTCTATACATGAGAAAAGTTAAGCTCAGTTGCATAAGGGAAAGTATTTGTGAGATGTGTGTATATATACTAAAACACATATCTCACTCACAAGTGTACTTTCCCTTGTATCTAGGACAATACTTGAAATAGAAACTTCACTTTTCTATTCAAATTGGTCTTCATTCCATTTGTAGATAAAGTTGCTCTGAGAGGATTTGACATTCTTGACTCCATGAGCACGTTTCATCTTTTTGCTTGCTTTTTCTCAAGTTGCAATAGTAGACTTGACAGACTAGGTAGAGTTGTCAAGATCAATCAGTGAATGAACTTTACCTAGTCTGCTTCTTGAAACAGACTGTCAGCTTCACCAAAAGGTTACTGTCAACCTTTAGCTTCTCTTTGGTGTCAACATCTTTGATTCCGCATACTTTACAGTCAAGCTTGCCAGTCTTCTAAAACATGCTTTCGTCTAAAGGTAATGTCAATTATCCCGCTAAAAATGTTGTCGACTATCCCACCAAACATGCTGTCAACTATCCCGCCAAACATGCTGTCAACTATCCCCGCCAAAGCTACTGTTAGAAAACTTGTTGTCTTCGATTCTTCAATATCCGCCAAGTTTACTGTCAAGGAATAGTTGCTGTCAGTAAAATTTGCTGTTATAGAGTCTTCATTCTCCGCCAAGTTTACTGTCAATGAATAGTTGTTGTCGACTGTTCCAAAAGGTGTTGTCACTTGAATGTGCTGTCGTAGGCTTTCGTTTGTAGAATGTTACTGTCAATGATTTGATCTATGTTGTGCATGAACACTTTGTGAACTTCTACTTCATGGATCTTTTATTACATTTGTACAAGACAATAACTATTAATATTTACTGTCACCTACTTGACTTTTTGTACATCCTATTACAAGTGACATGTTGAACATACTGTCAATGTGTATATGACAGTATGTTTTACTTAGTTAATATTTAATTAATCTAAATAAGTATTAGTTGATTACATTGATAATACCACAATCCCTAACATAATGATTGTATATTAATCATCGCCGTATAAAATAATAATTAAAATTGTTGGAGGGAGAATAATCAAAGACAAAATTAACATCTACATACTACTAAGTAACTAGCTCTTAAAGTCTTACCATAGGACGGGGCATTGGACGAAAGATCATGATTTGTATTATAGAGTTTTTGGAAAACAATAGAATATTGAACTAATTAATTTTCTGGACAAATTAACGATTTTTCAAAATTCAGTTATGCTACGCCCATTTCTTATGTTTACTTGGTCTTTTGTAATGGATTAAAATATTTAAAATGTGAAATTTCAAAATTAAAACCTTAAATATTATATACAATTTTTTAAAAAATATTAAATTTTGAAAATAAAATTATAAATAGTATACCAAGATGGGATATGTAACTTAGAATACACAAGTTCAATTAAATAATTATTAATTATACATATCGGGATTCTTATAAATGAATTATTCACACAACAATAACATTTTATTGATTCAACATGCTAAGTTTGCATCAATGTATAAAACATGTAATACTAACTAATAATTTTTTTAATATAAGAAAATATATAATGACTCGAGTTCAATATCTATCTATACTATATTATTATAAGCGAACATGAGTTTATTTGGTTGGTTCAACGACTTTCAAAAAATTAAACACCTTTAAAAAATAGCCTAAATACAGTATAATACTCCCTCCGTCTCTTATTACTTTTCCTGTTAATCATGTGCGCGTTTGCCAACACACACTCTTTGATCGTTAATATCTTTAATTTCGTATTAGTATTAAATATAAAAAATTTACTGTATTAAAGTACTCACAAATACGAATCAAACAAAATCACTCATGACTATATTTTGTCTTACAAATTATGTGTAAATTAGTAGTCAATCGCTTACAATGAACAGTACAAAAAGTCAAAACAAGAAAAGCTTAACGAGACGGAGGGAGTATTATATATCTAACACAACTACATCAGTTTCATTACCACTCAATCTCTTTAAATATTATTTATAATTTAATATAGTATTATATTATATCCTATATATAATAAAAGTAAGAGAGATCTTATCCAAATACTACCAAATGTCAAAAATTCGATTCTTAACAACTACATAATATTATAAACTAATTATTTATAAATTATAATTATTATTAAGATTAGTAATAACTATATTTTTTTTACTTCAATTCAGATTATAACTCAAACTTTATTAGATATTTTACTAATATATAAATTTGAACTTAAAGAACTATATTGAAGTTAAATTAAAAAGAAAATTCGTAATTGTTATGTTTCTTAGACGACATACATTATTTGAGCCATATTTTAAGTTTCAGAAGTCAGAATTGATGTATTATATAAGATTAAAAAATATATGAATTAAATATAATAACTAGCCCGTATATCGCACCGATTATAAGTTAGTACTATTAAATTAATGATTTGGGGACCTATTTTGCTTGTAAAAAAATTTATTACGTAAATTATGTTTAGCTTCCACGGTCTTCGATTTAGTAATGATATATATAAAACTATTCCTTATGTATAATTCTGGATTTACTTATTTAAAAATTTCAACACTTAAAATTCAAATAAGTTAATATAACATTGAGAGCATAGTTGTAAAATTCGGGAATCGGAATTTATCAGCTAGGTACCGATTTAGGATTAATCGGGTAATTGGAAGGATTATATTATTATAATAAAATTTAATATATTTATCTAATCTACTATAAAATATATTATTTAAAGTAATTCATAAAAATTAATCAGATTTTATAAATCGTATCAATAAAATATTTTTATAAAAATAAATCGAAAATTTATCAGAATTTTTTGAAAAAAGGGGAGATTTTTAGAACCACCATTGAGAGTATAAATTTAGCATCTATATATCATAATACTTGGCTGAAAATATTGTTGGAACGAGGACCACGAGTTTGATGTTGCAAGAAAGAGTGGTGTACCCGTATGATTTGTGTTGTAAAATGAGGATATATCCTCTCTTTCACCAAAAGATTTGTGGGTCCTCCAGATGTCTCCTATTGTCGATAAAGAAACAAATATTTGCTCACTCAATCAGTGAAATATTTGCTGTGTTTTTGTTTATGGACATGTCACGTGTGTTTAATCGCCAGCCAGCTAGCTAACCGGCAATCCAATTAATTTGAAAATCTTTGCCACGTTTTTCTATCGATAATAAGAGCTAGAATTACCGAGAGTTCATGATTCCAAACATGTGTGCGTGATTATTTAAATTTTACGAATAATTTCTAAAAAGAAAAAAACAAACCGGTATACTATATCCGAATAAGATGTATGTTTCCGGACGTTTCATGTTTGATTATAGAGGATATCAGTGACCAGATTTGAAATCATGAACTGCTACAAGGTTGCTTACACAATGTAGCTAATCAGGTGGAGAGGTATGATATACGAGTCGGGTTCAGATGAGAACCGAAAATGTGAGAAGCAAATGTTCTGCACTAGAACAAAAAGTGCACGGACGATACATGAAACTGAAAACATGCAACATTTGTTTCTTGCCATCTCCGGTTCTGTTATCAAGCACGATTCTCACTTAAACCAGACCCTTTCAATATATTATATGTATACATACTAGGACTAAGCTTCAGTTACAGTCAAACACAACAAGTATTTTTGTCACTTTTAACGGGAAAAAATAATGTATTTTAGCTAATTTTTCCAGCAAAGAAGTGTCGGCTCCAAGAAGAGAGAAATTTCTCATACCATTTTATCATTCAAGTATAAATTGAAACTTATGGCCTATTCACCCAAGTTTCTTGCATTTACTACTGTCACGATGAAACGAGCCAACAAGATGTGCATAATCTGTTGCATTGTTTGGTAATTACTGTAGAGGATATTGATCAACATCCATCGCAGGAGAACTAGATTGTTCAAGTCTTATTCCTCTCAGTAAACTCTTTGCTTGTTCCCTTTCCTGCAATAATAATCCAAGCAATAATATTAGCTTAATTAAGATGTCATGACAAGAATACAAGAACGATATTCAAAAGGTTGCACATTGTAACCAATTTTGATAGAATGCAACTTACTGGTCCAGTATAATCAAGCAGACGTGTACAATATACTGCTGCTTCTTCCAATCTGTTTTGCTCTTTGCAGTGCTGAGCAAGAAACATCAAAGCTTTTACCATCTCAGGACCTTCCCTTTCTTCTTCTTCCATCATTTCCAAGTATTTTTTGTAGTAGTATGCTGCCTCTTCAGAACGCCCAAGCTCACTCTGCAACTTTGCTAGCTGGTGAAAAGCAATTGGTTCACTGTCATCGCAGTTTGTTGCCCGCTTGTAACACTTAATTGCCTCCTCAATCATATGAAGTTGATCTAATTCGTAACACTGAGCCATGGCGATCCACAATCTAGAATCATTAGGCTGCAAAAACACTGATTTTTTGAAATAATGAAGAGCATAGAAGGGCATCCCCATCATTTCATATGCTTGTCCTAATCCATACCACGCTCTATAATCACAAGGATTAATGTCTACAGCTCGCCGATATGCATCAACAGCCGCAGCAGTGTTTTTCATCTCAACATACTCATGTCCCATAAGTGTCCAAGCTGATAAATACTTGCTATTTAATTTAAGTGCCCTTCTGAAATACATGACCGCCCTCTCATGCTGTCCCTTCAAACTGAAGTAATTACCAATGATGCAGCATGATTCAGGCCTGTATTTATCTGTCATAAATACTCTGTGGGCAAGATAACTTAGGGATGAAAAGCACTCTCTTGCATAGAGCACATTAGAATACACATCCATATCTTCAACTCGATAAGGGTCAGTCCTTAAAAGTTCTTCAAATATGTCTCCTACTTGATCAAAGTCCCTCAGACTGTACTGGACTTTACCAATTTGAGCTTGGATGTATTTGCTATAGCCAAAAATTTCTTCCAGATACTCGTATTTTGCTAAGGATTCATTATGCATTCGGAGTTCATGGTATGTACTGGCAAGAAAGAAATCTTTCATCCAAGATTTAGTGATACTAAGTCTGTTCAATATATCAGCTGTAGTGCATAAAGATTGGAGCACTGTCCAAGCATTCCAGTTCCACGGGTATTCATTTACAGAATCCTCAAGTACCACACGTGCGAGATTCTCATTGCCTTTTTCTTTCAGAACGAGACCATACAGGTACAGTCCAAAGGAATCAATTGTGCCATTCTTTCGAAGCACGGACAATTCCCTCTCAAGTAAAATCAGTTCCTGATTCGAAGCATCACTCTTGCCCAGGGGTCCCTCAAGCTCAATATTCTCTTCTTCTTTTCTCTTTTCACCAGCCTTCATAAAACAAAGAGCTTTGTCAATTCCTATTAAAATGTTGAGTGACTTCATTGTTAACTCTACAAAGTCTAGTGTATCATTCCAGAAAAACTACATCAATGATCTCAGACATTACCCTTAGTTATACTATGAGGAGCCTTCCGTGAAGAAGAGATATTCACACACATGAATAAAATATAATAACAAGCAGGAAGATAAAGCTTGGAACACACATGATTAATTATATTCAACTCTTTGAATCAGCATTCTTTGTTTAAAGATTGTGCATTTACAACTATTCCACATATTCAAATAATTGGAGACTCTTCATATAAACATAAGCGACGGCCCTGATTTTGTGAAGATATGAGGAACAAATAGCATTTCTGTAATGGCTCCATCCTGAGGAAAATTACAAATTTATCTGTAGGTACATAATATCCAGTGTTCCCAACGGCCTGTTTTGGACGGCAGAATGGGGAGAGGGGGAAGGGAGAAGCAGGGCCTAACAATTTAGGTACCTAGAAAGTAATCAGAGCAGAATAGGATGCATTTTAATATTAATTTTTTTATATAAGCTACTCAGATGTTTTAATTAGCCATCATGTCCATTTTTGGCAGCCTGATTTTTAATTCAATACTAAAATTAATTACTCTTTTTCCAAATCCAATGTATAGTTAACAAATTAAATAACATTATACGGCACAAGTGTCACAGTTATATATACAGATAATTCTTTGTTTTTGAAAGTATAAATAATTTTTATTTGAAGAATACAATTGACACTTTTAAATTAATTATCAATATTTTGTAAGCATTACTTTTTATCATTTTTTCTTTCTTATCATTTCTCTATATACAATGCCATACATTTCCTTTCTATTATTTTTTTGCCAGCAATCAACAAGAAGATAGTTCTTTTACACATAAATATATACATACTTATGAATACACATGTACATTTCCATATGTTACCAGGCTCGTTCTTGGGTTTCAATCTCCGTTGTTGAGCTTAATCAATTATTCTGAGCTCAATCCCTCAGGCCTCAAATCTTTTAGTCTTTTTATTCGATCTCCTTTATTGAGGTACGTTTATGTGCACATCTTACATATAATTTTGCATTGATTACTTATCCGATTTTCCATCAAAATGCCTAGAAGTTCCCTTTTCACATAATTGGAGTAATCAGTCACCGCCTACCGTCTAGGTGCCGATTTTTAGAACAGCGATACTACCTATAAGTGTGGGGCCTGACGACCTAAGAATTGAATTGATAAAATTAGGCTACACCAGGAAACGTGACAGTCATGGGAATATTCAGGACAAATAAGCCGATAAATATAGGCCGCATGTCCATCAACTTGGGTAATCACCTGAAAATAGGAAACTGGAGGACGACTGGACGAGATCTGATCTAGATATTTAGAACAGAGTATAGAAAAGGGTTGGAAAAAAAGAATAAAACCGATCTCCACAGAGAATCAGTAAAGACAAACACAAACTTGGATTTATTCATCAATACAAAATTTTAACAGAAAACTAATCCTTGTCTATATATAATTTCCAAATATTATCTAGTACCGTAATTAGGGACCAAAACCTTTTATAACTATACCCTATTACCACCTTAAATATAGAATATTATTAATAATTTTAAATTGATTAAGATAACTAAAATACCTAAGCAATTCATTATATTATTTCTAAATGGGAATACATTATATACATAAAAATTAGTTATAAATTTCTTTGCCTGCATGAAGATCAACACACCTAGAACTAGAATTATATGCTACATTAGTACATTGTTATACGGGACGATAAGTTCTTACATATTCAATAAAGAATATATAAATTACCTATTATATGATGATGAATATGAATAAATTCCAATTAAAATTACTATATGTATTTTAGCACTATATGTATAATATGGTACCAAAACTAAATTGTACCATTCCAACGCAATACTAAACATGGATGCAAAATAACAAAATGCTATACTTCATACTAAATAAAGAACCCAGTTTAAATGTTGCTATGATCGCCACATTGACATGCAAGTGGCAAATTTTTTTTGGGCAATAGTGACAAATATAATTGTGCATTTAAATCATAGACACAAGTAAGTTGTAACACAATGACTACGCATTCTATATCTAGTCTAGAACAAAGAATCTAATATAGTACAATATATATACTCCATAGTTCAAAAGAAAATTCCTAGTAAGGTGTTGTGTCATCAACAAACGACAATTATCAAAAGTACAGTTACAAAAAAGATACTAAACAAGACATAATTTAACAGAATCAACAGATATCAGCATACGTAAACAAGTAATGAGATTCGAAACAAACCAAGAAAAGAGAATAACAGCGCAAGAAAATCGCTTTCTTGCCTGTCTGATCACAGAGCACATGAGCAGCACGCCTATACTCCCTACAATCGAAATAAGACTTAGCCAACAGGTAATAATCATTGTCCATCCCGTCATTGTAGTCGTCCCGAACTGGAGGAAAATGTTTGTAACCAGCTCCCAGAATTGAAGGGGATTCGCCAGTCTGGGACCGTCTACGAGTGCTGGAATTCACTTTCAGGTACTTATTACGAACAGGAATGTTTCTTTCCTCTTCAATTATTATACCCATCAACAGTTCTGCTGCCCTGTGAACCAATACAAGAGTCATGCTACAAATCACTATACACACACACATATAATTCCCTACCTACAAAAATAAAATTCACAATAAACACAAAGATATAGTTCATAATTCACCAAAACAAATCAAAATTCACTACACACACCCACACACACACATACATGATATATACAAGAATTTCAAGAATTGATTCCAATCATACCAAGATCAAATCTTTATCAAATGGGTGTTCATAAAATACAAATCTAATGCAAATTAAACACAACCCATGTGATCAAAAGATTCAATTTTGCATTAAATCAAGAAAATGAAAACTAGGGTTTATAAATTGAGTACCATTTGGAGGCAGAGTAAAGACAACGATCATTAAGTTCACGAATTGCAGATCGGAGCTCAGTTTTGTAATTCTCCTTAGTACCCATCAATTGTTTTTCTTGTTCCTTGTATGGTTAAAGATTTTGTATATGTATATATAAAGTTGTATGTATAATTCAGTAAGTTTTACTGCATAGAGTAGTGTCAGGAATTCAAAAACCTGTCAATTTTGCACCACGTCCGCGCTTGACCATATTACCCTTTATTTTATTTTTATTTTTTTGTAAAAAAATTTGTATCTTAAATAAATAAATATTGTTATAAATAATTCTAAATATTAATAAATATTGAATAAGTGAATAAATCTAAACTATGAAATGGTAGTCAGAGACAACTTGATTTATATGTTGTATTTTTGTTTCTGAAAAATGTGTACAAAACAATGAGGTTAAATAACAGTTTCATCATTCAACTAACCACTAACTTGTAACCGGGTCATTCACCTGAAAAACCTTTTAGTTAAATCATTACACTTTTTAAAACTTTCATTCAGGTCACTTGTCGTTATTAACGTTAAAAAATGAACGGAAAGATGACTAGACAAGATGACATGGTTGATTTAAGTCCAAGATAACAAATTTATACCCGACCCAATTAATGTACAATAAAATTATATAAATCCAACCATTATAATCCATCTTCATCTCTTTTCTTCTCATCTTTTTAGGTCTTTCTTTCAATTTTATTACAATTAAAAGGGGTAATAATAAGTCACTATCTACATCTTCTCATAATTCTTCACCTTTAATTATATCCAAGCAATGAGAGTAACACCTCATATATGTCTTTTTGTGTAGTAATTTGCAACATGTAGTCAATAAGATTCTGTATAGTCTTTTGAATAGAAGTAACACCATGAACACTCTACAAGAACATGTGCTCACTAGATTGATGGGATATATTGATTTTAAGGTTGCACTTAGACATTTGGTTCATAACATATGTTCTACTTGAGGTAACATCGACTTTGACTTCATCTTCAATCTTGAGCTCAGACTCATCTTCAAGTTCTTCAATTCATACAAGTAAATTTCAATACCCGATTGAGTCCCCAAATTTGATGATGTTTGAATGTTTAATTGGGGGTATTGATATTGGGTTGGGTTTAGTATAATTTGGAGATAATGAGTGCTATATTAGGGTATTAAATAAAAGGGTCATGGGTTTGTTGGGTCGGATTTTACAAACGTCAAATTATGATCTGGCAATTGACTTGGCATGAATTAACAGAGATCCGTTTAAAGTCAATACAATTTAACGGCTGTGAAAATTTTATTATATTTAATGATTGATATGAATTTCTTTTGTAGTATAATGATTCGAGTGAAAGGTTTTTCAGTTGGATGACTTAGTTGCAAGTTAGTGATCAATTGAGTGACGAAAATGCCATTTATAAACATGCTCCACATCACTGTTTACCAGCTAGTTCTCGATGTATATGCTACGTATCACTTTGTTGTCCACTATGTCTTGCAATTGTAGTTGCATTGTAGACAACTATGTGGCCTTACATTTAATAATCAACTTATTATAATACTCCCCCTTGATTGTTAAATGTAAGCTATTACAGAGATTAACTGTCTCGTTAAAATATTGCAAGAAAAAACCCAATGAGATAAAAACCTTGACGAAGGAAAGAGAGCCCCCTGAATAAAATATCTCACACTTTAACATCTTGTTGTAGCAAGTTTCTCAATCTCCGCATTCCAATATTATTTCGTAACTTTTCAAATGCTGATGTGGGTAGTGACTTTGTAAGTAAATCTACCATATTTTCACTTGAGCGGATTTGTTGTACGTCAGTGTCACCATTCTGTTGGAGTTATTGACTATAGAAAATTTTTGACAAGATGTGCTTCGTTCGTTCTCCTTTGATATATCCTTCTTTGAGTTGTTTGATGCAAGCTGAATTATCCTCAAACATAATTGTAGGACTATTCAAGATGTTTGATAATTCACATGATTATCAGATATGTTGAATAATTGACCGCAACCAGATACATTCCCTACTTGTTTCATGAATTTCCAATAACTCTACATGATTTCCAAGAAATAGTAGTTCCGCAATATGTGAATAAATAACTTGTCCGTGATCGTTCAAAATGAGAATCTGACATGTACCCAGCATCTGCATATTCAATCAGTAGGGATTTTGAATTGTTTGGAAAGAATAGCCCAAGATCAATCGTCCTACAAAGATATCTCAATATATGTTTGACTCCATCCCAATGCCTTTTAGTTGGATTAGAGCTGAAGCTTGCCAGTAGATTTACAACAAATGCAATATCAGGTCGAATGTTATTTGCAAGATACATAAAAACACCAATAGCACTGAGATATGGAAATTCAGGTCCAAGAACATCTTCATCTGGTTTTCTAGGACGAAATGAATCTTTTTAAACTTCAAGTGACCTCAAGTGACCGGATAAACATCGGTGTGGTTAGTGGATGAGATTTGTCCATGTAGAATCGATCAAGAACCTTTTCTGTGTAGGTGGATTGATGAACAAATATTCCTAAAGATAAGTGCTCCACCTACCTAAACAAAATTTTGTCTTTCCAAGATCCTTCATTTCAAACTCATTTTTCAAATAATTAGCAACGTTAGTAATATCTTCAGAAGTACCTACAAAATTCAAATCATCCACATATATAGCAATATTAACAAAACCAGCCCGTGACCTTTTAATAAACACATATGGGCACACTTGATTATTAATATACCCATCATTCAATAAATACTCACTAAGCCTATTGTACTACATACGACCAGATTGTTTTAAATCATATAATGATCGTTGTAATTTAACAGAATATAAATATCACTATCAAGTGATCCGTATAGGTAGGCTGTCACAACGTCCATGAGATGTGTTTCCAATTTTTCCATACAAGTCATACCCATCAGAAAATGAAAAGTAACTCCATCCATAACAAGAGAGTATGTTTTTTGGTAATCAAATCCAGACCTTTGAGAGAATCCTTGGGCTACCAACCGAGCCTTATATCTCACAATTTCATTTCTCTCATTTCGTTTTCGTACAAATACCCATCTATTCCCAACAGGAACTACACCAACTGGTGTTTGGACTGCAGGTCCAAAAACATTTCTCTTGTGCAAGGAGTGCAATTCTTCCTGGATTGCAACTTTCCATTTTGGTCAATCATTTATTTGTCGACATTCTTCCACACTTTGTTGTTCAAGATTGGAGTTTTCTAAAATATCACATGTCACAGAAAAAACATATATATCATCAATTTCAATACTCCCACGATCCAATATTTTTCCATTATGCATATAACTTATTGAGATCACATAGTTTTCAGGTACATATACTTCTATGGAAGCATGTATCACTTCAGGGGTAATATCCTCTTCTAGAGGCAAAACCACTTCTGGGGTTCAAGATAACACCTTCTGGTCGATTCTTAAATCAAGATTAGCCCATTATTAAAATGTATATTAACTTGACTAGACCATTACTTAATTAACACTTTAATTCTAAAGTCACGTTCCATTGTGTTTTAATATTTTATTAACATTAAACCTCTTTATTTAATATAATTCATCAATTTCAATACTCCCACGATCCAATAATTTTCCATTATGCATATAACTTATTGAGATCACATAGTTTTCAGGTACATATACTTCTATGGAAGCATGTATCACTTCAGGGGTAATATCCTCTTCTAGAGGCAAAACCACTTCTGGGGTTCAAGATAACACCTTCTGGTCGATTCTTAAATCAAGATTAGCCCATTATTAAAATGTATATTAACTTGACTAGACCATTACTTAATTAACACTTTAATTCTAAAGTCACGTTCCATTGTGTTTTAATATTTTATTAACATTAAACCTCTTTATTTAATATAATTCATACACTAATTAAGCCATTAATAAATCTTAATTAATAGCTTAAATATTTTCTTTATTATTCATCTCCATCCTTCATTATTAATCTATTCTTATTCTTTAAAATTCATACTCTTAATATAACATGCACTTTAAATACAACTCTATCACATTTTTTCTACTTTTCACAAATTAAAAATCTAATCTTCTTGATATAAAAAAAATCTCTATATCCTCATTCAAAATCCAGATATTACATGTTTGTGACTATATATGAATCTCGTTTAACCTTTAACCATTGACCTCATTTAATCACCTAATTAATAAAATAGTCAACTAAAATTAAACTTCTAAATTCCACATGAAAATTTTATCAACTTCTATCTCTAACTAAAATATTATGATTTAAGTGTACAAAAAAATGTATTTCAAATTACTATATTTTATAAATCTAGGATCAGGGTATTACATAAGTCACACACATATTTAGTGATGTCATCCACCATATTTGTTTCTTTCTTCTTATTAAGCTTCCTTGGCTTCCTACAATCAAAAGACTTATGAACCACTTCGTCACAATTGAAACACATTCCTTGAAACTTTGAAGACTTTAAAATTTCTCCCTTGAATGTCAACTTTTCCCTTTTGCTAGAATTGGTCTTTTCGGGCTTGGAGTTTTCTACTTGCTCCACCACATTTGTCTTTTTAGTGACATTATTGACTTTCCTTTTGAACTTTTTATTTTCTTCTTCTGTGTATAAAGTCTAAAAATTAGATCCTTTATGGTCATAACCTTTCACTTGTACTTAAAGTATATTTTTAATATCCTTCCAACTATGTGGTAATTTTTTAATCACTACAGTACTAACTTGAAAAAAACTCAGAAATAACTATTCCCTCAGCATGAATGTGATGAGTCATCACTTACGATTCTTGCACTTCTACCACAGTCTTGGAACTTATAATCAAGAAAAAATTCAACAGTTCACTTTTGAAAACCAACAACTTCAGTTTTATATTTATCTTCGAGAAATTCTCATAAATCTGTAACTGTTGACTGTGTGCATACATGACGTAATATAAAGAACATAATTCTAATATATATATAGTCAGAATGCTTCTAATTAACCATCATCAGTATACACAATGCCCACATTACTCTCAACAATGATCCATAGATGTCTCATCTTTTAAGAAACGAGACAAATTTAACCTGATTAAATAGAACAACATCTTTAAGAATTAAAAAGGCTTGAAGTATGTTACTGTAAAAAATTTAGATTTCTCAAAATGTACAACATGCACATGATCGAGGTGCATCACATGAATTTGTACAACTAAAATTTGCATCACAATAGGTCACTACAATAAATCTGGCTATTTATGACATATTTTTTACACAGAATCCGTCGTAAATGGGTTATTTACGAAAAATCGGTCACTAATAATCCAGTTGAAAGTTTAAAAATAATTACAAGTTACACTTCAGTCACAAGTCTCATTTCAGTCACAAGTCTCATTTTGGTCACAAATTATAATTTCATCATAAGTTTTTCATTTAGTCACAAGTCTGGTATCTGGTGCAATTTATATATCAGTCACAAGCTTATTTTACGACAAATTTTCTGTCAAAAGTTACATTGTAAACCCAATTCAACTAATTCTTTAATAAAAAAATTAATCATTACATATGACCAAATTTCTGTAATAAGTTCATTCTTTTTACAGAAGTAAAATTTTGCTTCTTTTTACAGTTTTTCAACCATTTTTTTGGCTTTCAAAATAAATTCTAAACTTGTTCAAACACACAATACAAACTATAACCAACATATATCATAATCAAATATTTGCTTTTAAAATACACAATCATTCACACAAAGAATATATAAAAACAACATAGATCATTTAAACTATATTCGTCCATGTATAAAAGTTTAAACCATCATATACAAACTTTAATCCATTTGCAAACATCTATAACATTATAAAGTATCTAACTAATATCACAGTCTTTTCCAGATTCATTGCTCTCATAACTATTAAGGTATCAAACCTCGTCCATTACCGGAACCCCTTCCAAAGCCATTCAGTGACTTACTCCCGACCATCATCCCTGTACGTGACACTGGTAAGAAAACAATAAAACTAGTTAATTGGAATGTTAAGTGAGTTAAACTTACATATATACTAGAAAATTCAGTTATAAATGTTTATCAGATTAACAATGGCAATACTAAATGTAGGAAAAATAAAAGAATGTATAAAAGAAACTCATTTATCCAGAAAAAATGTTGGCAATAAAAAAAACTATACAGAAGATATAGTTGGGCAATAAAAAAACATTATGCCAAGTCATTTATCCAGAAAAAAGATAAGATTTTTATTTAGCAAAACAAAAAAGACATTTGTTTGGTACAATAATTACTTTTGGAGCACAACAATATCCAAGCAGGTACTATCATATTTATAAAATATTTAAAAATTCTTAATATTTAAAACTAAGAGGAAACTTAATGCAATTTAAACTACTTCTTAGGCAAACAAAATTAGGATTTTCAGCAGAAAATATGTTCCATATAAGTACACAATATGTGTTCCTAAACTTGCACTTGTACTATAACACTTGCAAAACACTTTCTCAAACATACATCACTACTTATACTAATCAGATATTTACCATATTTAAAAGTATATTATGAAAAAATTATAATAGAGGATAAAAAAACAGCTTCCATCGGAGTTTAAACACCGAACAAGCTGCTCCACCAATCAACCTATATATAGATCAAAATCTGATTTTGTTTCATAATAAGTGGTACCCATTGTATATACATAGCATGTGTGTGCGGTATATATTTGCACATGTGGTCGATAATGCAAAAAAATAAATACACAAATACCCAAAAAATTGAAACTTATGCCTTGAAGTGATTCTGAATAGAGTTAAAATATCCATTGTTGTGCTTTAACTGGCCCAAGTGAAAGAGATGAGAGAGATTGATAATAAAAAGTAAATAACTTATATTTTAGGGTTTATAGGCTTTATGAATTGGGTTGCCAATTCAATTTCCCCCCAAATATTTAGCGCCTTGTGAGCAGTTATTTATAAAATATTGGCATAATCTTAAAACAATTGTTCTATTTAATTTTTGAATGACCAAATTGCCAGAATGCTAATTTAAAATTTTAAAATTATATTATTATAAAATATATTTATAACATTTTTAACATTATAAAATAAGAAATTTTAATTTTTAATTAAAATTTAATCAATTTAACTACTTAAAAATTAAATAAAACAATTATATACATATATATATATATGAGATTAAATTATAATAAGAAAATATTTATTATAATATAATTTTAAAATATTTAAAATTAAGAATCAATTGTATTCTTATATATACACACAAATATAAGTTAAGAATCAAATAAAAACTCAATAGTAATTTTTAAATATTTTTTTTAATATATTTATATATGCATATAAATGTCACATATATACATGTATAACACCATAAATCTTGATATCTTAATAGATTTTTGATGATAAAATATAGACACATACTGTATATAATAATAAATTTAACATATGTTGATATTAGATTTGTTACTGAGTTTTAGGTCATTAGTATTGTTGTAGATTTTTATTTATGAGTTTGAGGTCATTAGTATTGTTGTAGATTTTTATTTATGTATGTAATACATTATTATTAGGCCAACAACTAATACAAAGTAAATTTTATAATAAATCTAATTAAATTAAATCCTAAAAATATTAATGACGGAATATGAATGTAGTCGTAAATTCTCGATAACTTACGACATAATATTTATCGTAAGTTACACAGTATTTACGATTACATTCATATTATGTTGTAAGTTACCCAAAACTTACGATTGTATTCATATTTTATCATAAGTTATCAAGAAAAACGATATCATTTTCTTTTCAAAAAATGAATATTATTTTTTAAAATTAATTTTACTTTAAAGTAATATTAAAATATTTAACTTATGACGGATTGAATTTGTCGTAATTAAATAAATTTATGATGCAAAGGATTTCCATTATAAATGTGTACATAAAATGACGTCTTGAATTCGTTGAATTCGTCGTAAGTAAATAAACTTACGACGCAAAGGATTTCCATCGTAAATGTGTACATAAAATGACGTCTTTCTCATGTATTTAATTATATTTTCTTTCAATTAATGGGTATATCGTGTATCTGTTTTGGTCAAATTTTGTAGGCTTAATAGCTAAGTCTATATAATTGTTTTGATGATAAATTCAACTAAAATAACGAAGAACAAGAATAAAAAGTAAACAAGACAAAAGTAATCGGTGATGTGAAATTTTTTTAGGGTTAATAACTATGTCTATACAATTATTTTGACATGTCAAGCATCTCGTCAATTGTGTTAATAAGTTCTTATCAGCTGCTACTTTCTCCTGTCAATAAGTTGTAACAATTCGTTGGAGCTTAAACTTTTGTAGGTAAGACAAATATTGTCCTGTAGTTGACGTGTAATAAATAAGAACATATTGGGGGTGTTTGGCTTAGCTTATAAGTAATAAGTTATTTTTTTTTAAAAAGTATTTTCATATATTTTTTTTAAAATTAATATTTATTTTAAAAATTTAAGACCAAATCTTATTTCCAAATTTGAAAATAAGTTACTTATTTTCAGAAAAAGTACATATATACCAACTTTTTCAGCTTATAAGCTGCGCCAAACGGGGCCATTAATTGATTCGTGGATGTCGACATGTTAGATGTCGTCGAACAAGTAGTCTTTGAATGCTTGTGTCCAACTTTTTGTTTGTCACCCGTCAGTATCTGTTGTGTTGTTTACTGTTAACACATTTTATGGGACATATTCTTTTTCTATCATAGGCTTCATGATGTGTATAAAGGGTATGTTGAATATATTGATTTGACAAAAGATTGTCCCTAGCTCAGCTAATACGTCGAATTGATGACTTGTGTATTTAAGTCTCTTGGAACCTGTCGAGCTCTGCGTCGTGTCTTTTTTGTCATGTCACATTGTCGTGGGTGTTTTGTGTGAGTGTCATTCTTCAACAGAGTGACTTCATGCTGACCTTCTCCCTAAGGTGCTTCATTGTCGTTTGATGACATTTTTTCACTGTCTGAATTGTTAGACATCTTTCCTCCCTAAAGATGAATTTGAGCCCTCCTTCTGGCGCCAAAATGTTGCGAGAGGAATTTGGTTACAACACTATGGAGGCCCTTTACTGGAATAACGAAAGAAAAGTGATAAAAATTAGTTACAAAATAGCTTCCTAACTGAGCTTCCGGAGAAGGTGGATGATAGTTTTTGTGATGACGAGACTGAGCTAGCAAAGATCCAAATCTCAAGTGTGTAACCACGGGATTACACAAGCCAAGTACTTCAAAGTATCGATGAATACTCGAGTGTTTAATGCTCTCCTCCTCTCTCATATTTTTTCGAACCCTTTGCTAGTTGCATACATACCCTATTTATAGGGATCAAGTCCATATGTAGTTCTAGGTTAACATGACTCTTTAGATGAGTGATCAACTATGTTTTGATAAGATTCATCCTCTGGTTTGATGGTCATCTCGAAGTGGTTGAGCTATAAGGAGAGTCCAGGCAGGTCAGGACTCCTTGGAAGCTCCTTCTTCCTGTGTAATCGGCTGTATATGCATATATATGTATTTTTCTCATAATTATCCTTGATTGGATAAGAATAAAATGGTAATTATCTCCTTCAATCGTGACAAAATCATCTCCTAAAAATCAGGTGAAACAGTGTAGGCAGGACTGTCCTCCAAAGAGGTACTTAGAAGCTATTTTGGAAGTTGTTTCTGGAACCTATCCACTGGGACCTAGAAATTGTTTTCTTGAATCTGTAACAAACTAGGACCATTCAAGTGAATTCTCAGCTTCATTGGCCTCGTAGAACCTCTCCAAATTAGGTTCCAATCTTGATTTAATGGAAGTTCTTTGAACAGAGAAACCTCTGCATCACCGAGACCTTTTTCCTCTAATGATTCCTTATCCTTGGGCTGGTTCCTCGCCCTTGGGCCTTCTTAGCAACTTCCACGGTCCACTTCATCACAGTGGAATCTCTATAACTCTTTTCAATCTGCCTTGAAACCTCTACATGAGCTAAATTATATGATGAATTTGATCTCTTATGGGCCTAAATCTAGCCCATGTAAAATTTTAATAGCGGATATATATATTACCTCTATATATTACCTCCTATATTTTTGCTCGTCCACGCCTAGTTCCATCTGCCCGTTACATATGCGTCAGTGTAATCTTCACTCGTGAGTAGTTTTGTCATCCTATTTGACCGGGTCAAACATGGACTTAATCAATTGTTGTGTAAATTCATTATTGCTATTTAATATTCTTCCCGTCGTCAACTTATCTGTTTGTTCGTCTGTTATGTCGTCGTCCAACAAGCTGGCTGACCCCATCTGATATAAACAGTGACATGGGGTTTGTCGTTCGCTGCTAACCCCCGTCTGGTATAACAATCACTGCGTTGAGATTAGTTACCACGTTTGTGTTGACCAAATATTTCATTTGTAATTTTTAACCAAATATTTCAAAGTCATGGTCAAAATATAAAAGATATATTTTCTGAAATACATTGAATCAATTTTTATTTTAACAACATATACTAAATATTTTCTCATCATATTAAACTTTATATTGTATAAATTTTCATTTTTTTAAACGATCATTATTCATATATTAAAGAAATAAGTATGTTTAAATAAAAAATAATAATTAGTGTGAAATCATATTAAACATTATATTGTCAATTTTTTAAAGAGTTTATTTAAAATTTATATTTATAAATTGACAAAGAAGAGGAAAATTTTAAATAAAATTTTATAATAATTCAAACCAATTTTAGAAGAAATCGATATTTTTAATTATGTTATATTATATTTTAATTTATAGAACCAGGAAACTAACTTTAATAATATTAATTTACTCAAAACTTATTATAATAATTATATAAATATATTATTTAAATATTAAAATTATTATCAACCGTGCATCATGCACGAGATTAATTTAGTTTTTTAAGAGTATCTATAAGGATAAAAAATATTTAAGTAAATTATGGTATTTATATGACACATTTTAGAGAATCTTTAAAAATTGAGGCACTCCAATGATTTTTCCCCTTTTTCCCCTTGATAAGAAATATAGACAATCATACTTGATTATATTCGTTGAATTCATAAACTATAATTGTACATACTCATAATTATAAATAACTCCATTCAAGTATAGACGTTTAGTTAAACTTTTATATAATCATTCACTATTAATAATTTCTGGTTAAAATTTTCCCGGCTAAATATTAAATTCGACCGTTTCTGCTAGTTTAATTTTCAATTGACAGGAAACTTCATTTTTTAGTGGGTGACATTTTTGACAGTCTAAAAAAAATTGGTCGAAATTAATGTTAAATTCGATCAGCTATTTTTAACGGGTACTAAATTCGACTGTTTATTTTGACTGGGACCGGTCGTATATATTATCGGTCATATTTAACCAGTGAAATTTACCCTTATTTTCTTGCCGTGATTATATAACCAATCATTTTAGCTAACTTGGAGATGCTATATAATATTACAAACCATGGCAGTATATATGGTACCTATTTTGCCAAAGAAAAACTTACAAACCATGAATTTTTATATACATGCTAATTAAAATCTAGATGAACGTGTTCGAAGGAATGAAATGAACTCACTCTATATAACTGCACTAAAAATCTAGATGAAGATGATCAAAACAAGATATTGTTACATGTATTATGTATATACGTATATGCATGATGTTGAAAAGGAAGCGTTGTATCTAGCATGATATCAATTATGTTTATTGTTGGTTTTCTGATGGTACTTGTCCTTAATCCATTGAAATCCAAACTTGACTTTCTTGACGCCAGTAGAAGCTGCAGTCTTTGTCTTCTCCAAACCTTTGGAAGCTATTGCACTTGTTGTACTCTTCTTGGAAGATGATGATTGTTGAGGATATTCGGGCTGCGGATCCCACTGATCTGCCCATGATGTTCCATATGAGTTCTTGTAATTGTTTCCTAGATCCATTGATGATTAAATCTCGAAATTTAATAAAAAGGAATATCGAAAATTCGAGTGGCAGAAAAATCTGATATTATTGTCGTGGAATATATCTTCAAGTCTTGAAGAAGGTGTTTATGTTTTCAGTAGTGTGTCTTTTGGCACAAGTCTACGTACGTGTATATATAGGGTTAACATGTTAGTTTTGTGCAACAATGTAGATAATGATATGGCACGTAAGGAATGAGGTAGGTTGAAATATAGTCAAGCTTTAACGGCTAACAAGTATATGAATATTGAAATAGGCGGCTGCTTATATGGAATTAAAATAAAAACACCTGTAATATATGATACACGGAAAATTTAAGATTTATATTTTAAGCATGATGCTTCAAAGAAGGATAGATGATAATAAGATATGAACAATATTGTTGAATTTTATATTTTCGATTTGACGCATACAATATTAAAAGGTCGAACAGCTAGTTACGCCTCCCCAAACCGCACATACCACAAATTATGGAAAGTTCCACAAGTTGTATACATCTAGTACAAGTTTGAGAATGTTAGCTTATTTTCTATATACAGTTAATATAAAATTTTTGTATAAAAATAAAAAAATGAATAAAAAATTTAATATCAAGTAAAAGAATTTTTTAAAAATTATTAATTTGGGAGAAGGTTGGCTAGCTACTTGCGACTCCCCCAAACCACGATTATAGAATGTTGTTCAAGCACGGGTGACAATTTTGGACGGACCCAAAATTAACACAAACTCAATCTGAAAAAATATGAATTATGGTCGGTAAATATTCAACCCGAAATAACGAGGTACAATTAGACACGAATCCGAAATCCGAAAATGACCCAAAAATTAATGAACCATATATTTATAATTCTGTTGTTGAAATACTTTATATTTAAAATAACTAAATTTAATTACAATAAAAGGAACTTTCACGTGCAATGATAGATACTCGCTAGTTGGTTCATAATTATTTAATAGTAATAACAATATTTTACACATATCCTACCCTATTTTACATATAACAAAATGGGTACAATACATATTATACATTTGAAATGTAACTTTCACGTGCAATGAAATAGAAATGAACTGTTTTTTCTTAAAATTTGTGCAAAAGCAATATGTTCATATAAATCGGGAGAGAAGGAGTATATAATGTGGCCGTTTAGGGTTCCTTAAACTTAAAATAAGTAGCTTATTTTATTTTTATTTTTTTATATATTTTCACATTTTTTTTAAAGATAAATATTTGTTTTAAAATTTTAAAATCAAGTATGAACTTATTTTTTTCTAGAAATAAGGGTTTATTTCCGGAAAGTACATACATCCCTACTTTTTTCCGGAAATAAGGGCTTATTTCCATAAGTTACTGGTTGCCAAACAGGCCCAATATATGAGTATATTTTCAATCACTCTAAAAAAAGTAGAGATCGAAACTCAACACGAACCCAGTACGTACGGGTTAAGGTTTGAAAAAAATCAATCCGAAACAAACACGTACACTCGATACGAACCCGACCCAAAACCCGAAATTGCTAGCTCTGTCCCGAAGTTATACCTGCCCCTAGATTGTTTCTAGACCTTTTCTCAACTTGTGTAATCTTTACAGTTCGAAGAATGAAAAATCTCATTTGTTAAACTTTTATGTAAACATAAATCTCTGGGTCATTTCACATTTGAATGAGTATGATTTAAAATTTTGAACCTGTTTAAGAAAAATAAATATAATTTGATTTAATTTAGTAAAATTTATAATTTCTTTTGATAATAATATTAAAAATATAAAAAAAATCAGAAGAATTAATTTCAGTTGTCATTATTATATCTTTTCAATAATTTAAAATATTTTGGTTTGACTAGATATAGAATAAAGCAAATAAAAATTATTATGGATAAGACTATAAAAACAATATATACTTAACAAAAAATTAAGCCTTGTTTGATATTTCTCTTATAGATAGTAGTTTTTGTTAAAAATTATGTAAAAATTATTTGCTAAATTCAAAACTATATTTTTGTAAACGTACTTTCGGTGAATATTTTTTCATGTTTTCTTTTGTAAAAAAACCTCCTTACAAATTTTACGGGAAAGGACTATAAATTTTATTATCAAACCTATAAAACAAACGATCCCACATCAAAATTATTACCAGACATTTATATGACTTTTTTGACAACACAGTAATTTTGAACCATCGCAATCTCAAACGGAAAGTTGTAATAAAATTGTGTTTGAGATTAACATATAAATTATTTTTAATAAATTTCAATGATAAATAAAATTATTATTTCAGTTTTTAAATTTATACTTATATTTAAATGAAATTCAACTCTAAGTTTAAATTATTATAATTATTTAAACATATAATTTAGTCAAATAAAAACTTTCATATAAAATTCAAATTCACCAACAAAAACCTAAAGCAATTTCGATTATAGAAGTGGGGAATTTATTTATGCTTGTTGTTCTTATCTGCCAGCATCATCGATTAAACAAATACCACAAGTTTTGTAATACAGTAAGAAATACTCACAAGAATGCCGTTGGTCAAAACGTGTAATGAGCCTGGCTTAGAAAAGTCATTTTAAACTTATCTTTTTATTGAAGTAAGCAATGACGGCCGCATAGACAGTTAATATAAACAAGCAGCAAGATAACTTTGATATGTCAATGTAAAATAATCTTATATTTTATTTAAAATATTACATATGCATTTTAATAATTAAAATAATTTAATTATAATTAAATAACCCAAGTGATAAATGATTTAATATTTGTGTTCCAGTTGTGGATTGGAACATTCCGAAATTTATTACAATAGAATTATTTTAAAAAAAGGAGTAATTTAATTTCATAGAATATTTTCAAACCTCAAAACCATGGACAATTCAATTTTTTCCGATAAAAATAAATAAATAACATCAAAGATTTTTTACATTATACAGTACACTCTACAAAAACCAACATGAAACATATAATCTTTGATATCCACATGCATAGATGTACATATCTATGCCATCCTCGATATGTAAACAAAATAAATGATGATATATATAGCTAATGCTTTTGGGTGGTCTTGCTATACTTATTTTTGATCCATTGAAAGGTAACAGAAGAGCCTTCTTTAACTTTCTTGACACCAACAGAAGCCACAGCTTTAGTCTTTCCAAACCCTTCTCCAAGTTTCTTCACGTATTTGCTGCTGCTACTTGTGCTCTTGTTATTGTCTTTTAGACTCGAGTAATGGTTGCGATCATCTGGATTCGACTCCCACTGATCTGCCCATGAGTTTTCGTACGAGTTGTTATTTGCCATCTATTTTCTTTATATGATTTTACTATATATGCAAGTAGTGATCAGGGATGAATATATGCAATAGAATTGGTTGAGAAAGAACGTTATAATTTATAAATATAGTGTGTAGATAGGAGTTGATGAGAAATGTACAAGATGTTATGTAAATGTAGAAACAGGGGTTTTATAGTATGTGCATATGGGGGTGATTGGTGTAAACCAACACGGCATGAATGTGTGTGGTCAAACTTCAACGCTTTGACAATATATATGCATGTAGATATACAGCTAAACAAGCACTTGTAGGTACTTTCCTCGTTTCAAAATGTATTACCAGTGGTGGCACATTTTTTATATGTTTTAATTTTATAATAAAATTTATTATTTAAAAAAATTCAAAAATTAAAATATCTGATTTATAAAATAATTAATTAAAAACAATAATTATTATTATACGATCAAAATGTTTAAATATATGTCAAAAATCAACTACAAATATTTTAAGATGGAGTAATATGTAATACTTAAACAAATCAGTATCCAAGTTCTAGAAACAGTTTGATTTGTTTCAGTTTAGGCATGTTTCAGACGTGTTTGACGAGCAACTAATATACTATTACTCTTGTCCAAAATTTCTTATCAATTTAATTTTTCATAATTTAATTTTCAATTTTTATAAATAAATATTTAAATATTAATTTTTTGTTTAATAAGTTTTTGTTTAATAAGTTTTATGTTTACTTAACCCGCTGTAAAACATAAACTTCTGAGGGATTTTGATATTTCCCTGGTTCTCTCAAGGGCATGTGAATATGGTACCCGGCCCAATATAATTTTTGTTATATTTTGTAAGTGTTGCGTGTCGAAGTGTTTGAAATCGATAATATTTTAAAAATAAATATCCAAATATTATTAATTATGTTAATTGGACTGTTCTGCAAGGCAAAATAAAAAAATTCGAAAAACAGAGCTATATACCCGTACGGTTTGACTAGACTTGGCAATTCGGGTAAACGGCTTAGTTTCGGATCAGATTAATTTCGGGTCGGATTGATTTTTGATTATAGTATATTTATATCCGGTTCAGATCGGATTGGATTTGATTCGGTTCGCATCCAGTTTCGATTTTACACAAATTGAATCGGTTTCTGTTCGGATCGGTATAATTTCGGTTTGGGTCAAAATCAGATTAAAATTCAGATGATTTTCGGATAGAAAACGGATTAAATTTGGTTCGGATCTTTTTCAGATTTCTTATTTAAAACAATATTTCATTTGGATTTGAAAGTTCAATTCGATTAGTGTTAAGTAAATTCGAATTATCGTCGAATTTAAAAAAAGATTATTAAGCAAATTTGTTAAATAATAATTAACTCGATTAAATAATACATTTCTCTCGGTTTGACTTTGGTTAATATAATAAAAAATCACAAAATACTCGTAATATAACAATTTTATAGAAAAATCTTAGAGCCAAATTAAAATATAAATATATTTTAATAAATTTTACATGCACATATATAATAATACAATATTTATTTCAATTTATAATATGAATTTATATTCACTTTTCTTTTCTTTCCAACAAATTCAAAATAAATACTATTCTTAATTTTTTTAGTATTTTATTTTACGAATACATGTATTATATGTGTAAATTATGTATATGTGTATAATGTATTTGTGATATAACGAATCATAAGATTGTATGTGAAGGTTCTGTAATTTAATTTGAGTCATATTCAATCTGTATAATTTTTCATTAGGATTTGATCGATTCGGGTTATTATCAGGTTTGTTATTTCGGATTATTTTCGGTTAAAATTCCGGTTCTGGGTCATTTTCGAATCGGATCAAATATGTTTTTGGATAATTATTTGATTTGATTATTTTGAACCGATATTGGTTCGGATCGAATTGTTTCGGATTCGATTATATTTTCGGATTATCAAATTCGAATATAAAATCGGATCTCGATTCCCTACATTCCGATTCCGGTCCGGTCCTTGGGATCCAGACTCATTTTGCCGGATCTAGGTTTGACATCACAGGTATGTAGAATTATATATCCTACCTCGCATCCTGCAAGGATTTTTCATAATATTTTATTATTTGTTTACATGATTTAAAATTATTTTTAATTTTATAATAATAATAATTTTATGTCATATCTTACATAAAAATAATATTATATAATTTTTCATGTATTTTACTTAATTTTGTATTTAAAGTGGATAAGATTATTATTTAAATAAATATTTTAATTAAAAAAATAATTTAGTTAGAAGATTAATACTTAAATATTAAGTTCAACTATTAACTTACTAACCTGAAATAGATCGATTATTAAATATTAAATTTAAAATTTTAATATTTCAGTTTCAATAATGCACAATATATACACTGAACACTCTGATCTAGGACCCCTCATATACAATGTCACAAGCACAATGCTTGCTTTTCAGTCCACAGGTTATTTTCCATTTTGGAACAACACAACAAAAATGCTACAAAAGGCTGTTCCATTCATGTGTGTGGCCGAGGGTGAGGTGTCCTAAGCTTTCAATTTCTCATTATGTAAACATGGAAAGACAATTAGAGGGAAAGTTGAAAGGTATTTTTTTCACTATTCACATAGAAAAATTGTCTATTTAGAAGTGAAATCATTGAAATAGTATTTTTTGCATAAAACTCTAGTAACAGCAAGACTACCAAGTGATCGGTGCACATGACTTTCGTATCAGCAAAACTATCCCCAAAATCGAAAAACAATTCCCTACTGTTAGTCTCTTTTGCCCCGTAAAGACACTGTTTTCAAGTTTCATGATATAATTTTCACTTGACCAAGCACAAGTGTGTAGCCTTCAAAGTTGTCTGTTGATAAAACTGGAACTGCTAAATGCAAATCAGAAGCTTTATATTCATTATAAATAACCCACAAAACCTGTTGTTTACTCGACTCTTGTGTCTTGTCTAGAAATGCTAAAACTCAATAGTAAAAAAGCTAAAAATTTGTCTTTAGCAGCTCTAATGCGCTAGACCAGCAATTTTTTCACCCAGAGAATTCATGGTTTAGCTCTATGACACTGTACAGAAGTAAACGAACACAATAAGGAAAGCTTCAAACAGCATTATCATAATACAAAATTTCCATCAATATCAAATCAACATTCAAAAGGAACATCTAATAAGTTTAAAAACAGTTAACTCAAAATCGAAAGCGAAGAAAAATAGGCAAAGAAGATAAGAAGGTTGACAAAAAGAATATAGACAAGCTTCATGTTGCTTCATTACTATGAGTCTAGTAATACTGTAAGTCACAACCTAGCATGGAAGATGGGAAACTTATTATTACAGGGTTTAAGAGAGGAAAAAAAATATGTTAGCCCCTAAAAAACACAGGCAAGAACAATTCAAAAAAGCAAGATCATGCTTATTCTACAATACCAAAACATTACTTAACAAATCACCTGAATAGGGTTGATCAGTTTGACTTATCTGATAAGTAATTTATAAATTGAAAATTATATGTATTTTACATCTTAAACTCTTATAAGAAAAGACAAACGAGGCCCGTATAAAATTCTCGACCAATAAAGTTAATGTACTTTTTTTATCAGTCCCACAAATGGTTTGACGCCCTTGTGTGTCGAGCTAAGCGCAACTTGAGGAAGCTCAGTACACTGGAATATTTGAATATTTTTCAAACTGAGAAAAAACTGACCATTGGCAAAGGCAAACATCATACAAAAAGTTTGGAAAAATAACAAAAAAGCACAGTAATCATACATCTCTGACACTACTAGCTTATGGGGTATTTCTAGGGAAGCTAAGCTAGTTCACTACAGATGCATGTGGATTTCAGATTTAAGTTAGAACCAAAACAAATTAGTACATATTCATATAAAATATATTTAATAATCTACATGGCATATGAGTAAATGTATATGTACAAGGTGTCATTAGTGCATACATAATCAGATAAGCATAATGGGATTGTCTTTTTATCTGATTATGTATGCACTAATGACACCTTGCACTTAATTCATCAACAATGGAGAAAGAGCAGTTCTATGTCACCATTTCTGTAATAATAATTTAGGTCATTCCTACAATAATATAGTTAAATGGCTTATTCATAATCAGACTCACACTCACTTTGCAAGTGGTTCGCTGAACTCAAAAAACTTGTACTTGAATAACTGAACTAATATAAACTTGCAATCGACTAACTGAATTAATATAAACTTGCAATTGGGTAATCGAAGTCAAAAAGTTATAAAATATCACATATTTTCATTTATAGAGTGTTGTAGGGAGAATAGTAATTTCGGAATCTGAATCCAAAAATTTGAATCCGTATCCGAATATGAGATATCCGGAAAAAATATATATAATAATTATATATATATATATCTTATTAAAAATATATTAGTTAATAAATAAATATATATGTATATATTATAAATTGAACATAAGAAAATATATATATTATATATTTTTCTACATAATATATATAAATTAGGATTCAGATATTATCGGATACGAATATGCCCATATCCATATTCGTATCAGAATCCGACTATCCAGATACGAATAATATTCACTTTATTTCAGATACGGATAATATTCGATTTAGTTCGAATACGGATATCAGATATTTCAAATTTTTTTAACAGCCCTACAGTTTTGTATGTTGTAAATTTATTTTTGTTCAGTACCCCAGTTGCAAGTTTTTTTTTTTTTTCAATAACCCAATTGCAAATTTTTATTAATTTAGGAATGTAAATGCAAGTTGGGGTTGAGTTCAGTTTTGTAAGTTACAAGTTCGGTTTTTATTTTGTTAGTGATGTTAACGACAGTTACCCAAATGCAAATTTTAATTACTTGAATTATGTCAATGCAAGTTTTTTGAGTTCAGTGACTCACTTGCAAGTTTAGTGCGAGTTTGATTATGAATAAATCATTTAACCCTACAATAATAACAAAGAAGAAGATGTATATAGTCCATCTCGTTTGCTCATATTGAATATGCTTGAAATCTATCTCTTTCTTTAAATATATCGAATTAATCGAGAACTAGCTGAACATATATCAGTCACCCTTTTTACCTGCATCAGACAAGGCCAAGCATCCAGTAATTAGATAATGATATATCACCAAATATACCTGCAACCATTAGACATCATGCGGAGTACAGAACATAAATATATATATATTTTTATCTTTTATTACCCTCTAATCTCAATGCAGGTAAGCAATTAGGTGGTAATCAAGATCATAAAGTCGAGAAATGGAGATATTACGAAGAGGAGGATCTACCATTTAGATGGGGTGCCTAAAACAACCACTAATACAAGAGTAACCAACATATAATGATGGACAAAACACCCAGCTTAACTGATGTGGACAAGACTTGGCAATAAAATAATGTATGGTAATAAGCAAAAGCTGTTTTGTTTGATAAGGTGTATTATAACGAACCTATTTAAAGTAAACATATGACAATTATATATTCAAAGAGAGGAGATGTGCAGGCTTTAGTGGATTGCCTGTAAATACATGCAAAAGTTGCACATGATGACATGAGCCTACCACCAAATTTAATCTGGGCCATCCATGATTAAACATATTGGAGACTAAAAATAAGCAGTCTACTTTTTAGTTTTTGTACTGGTATGTTAATGAACACCAGCCCATATTCTTTCTTTATATATATCAAACATGAGTGCTTATATTTCCAAACTATCTCTTCTTCTACAACATAAGAAAGATGTCATATCATCAAACTTATTGCTCAGAATATGAGTCTCAATATCACTATGAACTCTTTGTGCAACAAGGGTCAACCTCCATGCATTCTCAACCAAGCTTCCAGTCAATTCCTTCCCTCACAACACAAAATCAAGAGAACCATGTTGACTTTATCCAGCACCATTGCATCACCACACTCAAGTTCCAAAACTCTTACATATCCTCGCTTGCCCTCTGTGGAAAATTTCTCTACACTGGCTTCTCAGACAAAGAAATTTGGGTGTGGCAACGTGACATTTTAACCTCTGAACAGTCCGAACTTGATCATGCAAATCTAGGCAACACTACGGTAATAGCAGGAGAGGGAGCAGTGAAGTCTCTGGTAGTTTTAGCTGACAAAATATTCAGTGCTCATCAAGATCACAAAATCCGAGTGTGGAAAATTGATAATCATGAAACAAACTACCAGAAGTTTATGCACCTGGCCACACTCCCAACACTCACTGACCGTGCCATGAAATTACTGTTACCCAAGAACCATGTTCAAGTAAGGCGTCACAAGAAGTGTACATGGGTTCATCATGTTGACACTGTATCCTCACTAGCCTTGTCATGTGATAAGTCACTCATCTACTCTGTTTCATGGGATAGGACACTCAAAATTTGGCGAATAAGTGACTTCAAATGCTTGGAGTCGGTACGAGATGCACATGATGATGCAATAAATGCAGTGGCATTATCTGACGATGGGCATGTTTATACTGGTTCAGCGGACAAGAAAATCAAGGTGTGGAAGAAACATTATGGGGAAAAGAAGCACTCCCTAGTTGCTACACTAGAGAAACATAAATCTGGAGTAAACACATTGGCCTTGAGTTCTGACGGATCTATGTTGTACTCTGGTGCGAGTGATAGATCGATACTTGTGTGGGAAAAGAATGAATATTGCAACATGGTGGTGGTTGGTATGCTAAAGGGGCACACCAAGTCCATATTGTGCTTAGGCGTGGCAAATGACATATTGTGCAGTGGTTCAGCAGATGCCACTGTAAGAGTCTGGAAAGGGGTCGACAGGATCTATTCTTGTGTGGCTGTGTTGGAAGGACATGGAGGTCCCGTCAAGTGTTTGACATTAGCAAGTGATCATTGTTCTAACCAGTCTGATACCACATCTTCATATCACCTCTACAGTTGCAGTTTGGATTGTGACATCAAGGTCTGGCAGTTTTTTGTCCCAAACCTTTGAAAAACGACTAGTTTTCTTCAGGCTGAGTAGAATATTGTCTGTCTTTACTCTTTAGTTATATTTCTTTGTGGTTTGAATCTTTTTACGATGAGTATTACTTTTTCATTAGCAATTTAATATAGGGAGCCGATTGAAAAAATGAATCGGAGAAGCTTGCCGTGTCTTTATCCTAAAAGTTCGAGCATTCAACTCTTACAAATAGATATAAGTTGTTCTGAATATTAATTTACCCAGTTGGTCATTTTATTGGAGCATTCCCCAGAAAACCTACATCTACCTACATTTCGAACAACCTTGTCCTGTCCTTCCACTTTAGATTGAACATAATGATTTATGTTCAATTTCTTCGAAAAGATGTAGCAAGGTTTTCGGCCTAGACAATAATAACGAAACATATAAAATCTCTTGGACCGATATATATATATATATATATCACTGCTAAAATATTGTTCTGATTAACTATTATCTACTGTGATAACATATTGCTGGTGTCCATATAATCCGTAAGGTATTGATGATCCTAAAAACTAATGATATCAACTATCAAGTATTCAACATGCCATCAATTGGGGAGGAGTACATTTCCTAAGTAAGCATCTTTGGTGCATAAAAATCACCATGGGAAAGAACATGAAAGGAAAAGGTGCCCCCACATAATTTAATAGTCCTAAATATGAAGAAACACATTCAGCTAATACCTAATAATTCAAAAACTAAAAAGGAAAAAGAAAATGTCACTTCTAAACAGAAGTGGCTTGGCTTATACAAAACGAAAGGAAATTATTGGAGGAAAGAAAAGATGCTGCACAGTATTTAATAGTCCAAATCATAGTTGCATGGTTCGTGGGTCAGCCTATGGAACTCCGATCCAGTTCCCTCGTACCGGAACATGATTCCTCTTCAACCCGGATCGCTGGGGTTCACGCTCTCGATTACAAGAATAGATTGTAATCTCCTTAAAAATAATGTTTGAAAGTCCTTACCACTTTATTAGTAATTTTAAAATTTTACATTTTTTGATTAACTTTTATATTTTTGGTTAAAATAAATATTTTAATTATAAAACAATAACTAAATCATAAATTTAATAACAAATAAATACATAATATTTATTTAAAAAATAACTATAGAGAGGGATCCTTGTATCGACCCGTGAACCCGATTCATGACTCGTCGTACCCCATTCATGCAAACTAACGTCCCACGTACCCGTACTCGTACCATGTACCCAATCGACCCGTGATCCATGCAACTATGGTCCAAATAAGAAGAAACACAGTAAGCTGATCACCATTAATTCAAGTGATACGTAATTAAGAAAATGAATAGTAGAACCCCAGAAACGGGCTGTTTAGGAATAATAATGGTTAAATCGCGTCTTGAGACCTACACAAACCTTGATGCGGGAGTTGTGCACCGGGCACCACAAGCTAAAATACTATAACAAAGCTGAAAAGTATTGTCATTTTGCTCCTTCAAACAGCCAATTAGATTGAAACATGGAGCACTAAACACAAAAATCCAACAATTTATTAAAAGAAGAGTTAGGAAATTAGTATAATAAAAAAATGCAGAGCTTTCACCTTGAGCTCAGAAATCCAATTGCAAACAAGTGTCCATCAACTCTAGTTGCTTTTCATTTGTTTCTTTACAAGTTGTCAACTAGATTATTTTATGTTAACCACTGTTTAATTAATCATACTGCAAGACAACTTTTTCATTAACCTTAAACAAGCCCCCCCCCCCCCCCCCCCCCAAAAAAAAAAGAAAAAAGAAAAAAGTAGTAGTAGAATTATAGACTAAATCAACTATTATATAATTGACCAAGCCAATTAGGGATGTAATGCCAGTACTAAAGGAATGAAAAGTAGTCAAGTCCTATTTCACATTGTAGCATCAGTTCACTGACAAATGACAACTATGGCTTCAATTACTTACCTCCCACAAAACGATATTGATTTAAACCATTTTCAGAATTCCCTACAGAAAAAATTGAGAACCATAGGTGTTCCTATTGATTAACAGCAGTAATGAACTAAACTATCTCAGAAAGGGGAAAAGCAAAGAATATGACCCCTGTGATAGAACAACTAAGCACAATGAAAATTAGGAATTGGTAAACTAATTAAAAGTAATACAACATTTTATGCAAAAGAAATCTACCTAAAGAGATATCATTGATTAACATAATAATATCCAAGAAACATTCGACATCTGTCTCAATCACCTTAATTACAGGTGTAAAGGGAGTTGGGCAAAACATTTTTCTCTCAATTAACCCACCCATAAGCGTTTAGCTGTGTCATGCAATCCTGGCATATAGAATAATGTGATTAAATCTATGAAACCTTCCGTCGCAATCGTTACATAGATTTACAGTTATCCATAGAGCAAAGCCAGTCTCATTCGTGATGTGGCAAAAGTTGCACTGACATCCGCTGGGACAAAAGGGTACAGAATGCACATAAAAAACTCTACAGTAGGGGACTAGTAGCAGAAATGCAAACATAATCATTTTTTCCACATTGTGATAAGCCTAATTCACCTAAGTTTTCCATCCACTATATATATTATTGATCGATATATAAAGATGCAGAATGTGTTGTTACTTTCTACCTAAACTTTTCTAACCAAACTTAATACAGTAAAACGAGTTTCTATTGTCAACTGAAAAACTAAATGCCGAACTGCATATAATATTCCTTCTAATATAATGTTCAGATTTCAGAATGACCTCTGGAGAATGTATTTATGTTAGAAACTGCAGCAAAGATTGTGGACTTGTACAGTTGTACCAGTGGTTTATGGGTTGAATCTGATTTCTATACTCGTATTAAGTTATAATCTTGGCAAGTAACTTCTAAATATTAAACTGTAATCTGTAATAATAAGTACAAATGGTTTCCAAAATTTTGAGCCACCTTTGTAAGACGTCTGTGTTGACAAGACACTACAAAGCCATATGATAGGTGATAGGCTGCTTCTAAGAACATTAGCATCTAGAATTTATAAGCATACCTAAAGCTGCAAGCTGAAAGATGGAATCGAATCAAACAAGTGGTTTTAAAAATTATATGCAGACACTCAAAACAAGAATGGAAACTACAGCATTAGTTCAAAAGATAAACTTCAACGTGTTCCACAAACAAAATAACATTCAAGAAAAGAATGGTGCTAAGTAAACACATTAGATTTCCCTGCCAATATGCATCCTTTCGCCTGGTTTATACATTGATTTGAACTGAGTCATTTAAAGTAAACTAAGCAATATGCCATTTCAATTATTTACAATGGCAACTTCGCTGGTGTACCCGGATCACGAGGATATTTCTTTGGGGTGGAGTAATCTTTCAAACATATGATTGCAGTTCTTTGTCCATGTGGGCTGTGTGATTCCACTGAATTCAACAAAAGTAGTTAAGTTATATTTAATGTGTAATATCAAGATAAGCAGGTTTGGTGTCAAATCAGTAGATGAACACTATTCATTTGTCAGATATTCAACTGGATTTCAGATTGAGAGCCATCCCTATAAGTAGAACTATGCTAGTTTTTTTTTACGCGCAGTTCATCTGGGCCCCAAGTCTCTAACTTAACAGTGGGACTCTACAGTATTCTACAAACCCACCTTGTAGATCTTAGAAAATGGAGTAAATCAATTGTGAAAACTCATACTGGGACAGAAGAGTGAAAAATATTGCCCACAGATGCACAAATTTGGTCATGAGCTGAGATTGCAGTGTGTATGATAATGATTGTAACTACAGGTAGTATACCATAGTATAGTGTTTCATATATGTATAGTTTATAAGCCAACAAAGAGCAGGTCTATAGTACCCTAGCAGGCAGACCATGTGTGAATTTTTTTTTAAAAAAACAAAATTTATGTATCAAAATTTTTTAAGTGAGAATACCAGATACTGTTTGGAGCAAAGAAGCACCCATAAGACTTATTGCTCTGTGAGCTCTCTGAACCTCATCCTGCAATACATAATAAGCACAGACAATTAGCCTTCCCCAGCTTCATATTAACTTAATGCATAAGAGATCTTTTCATCTTGTAGACACATTGCCATGTTCTAATTGCTTTATTATCAGTCATAACAATTCGATTAAACCATGATTTAAGCTAAAGTAGAGATGGCTCGAAGTACCTGAGGATCATGACCTTTTGCAGCAACAAACAAACCACCCACACGTACCAGAGGAAGACAGTACTCAGCTGATACGTTATACAAAAAGTCACTCCAAAAAGGAATAACAAAACAAAGGATTACATGGATAAAAATATAAAATTTAAAAATGCAAGTACCTAATATTCTCATTTCTGCAACAGCTCTCGCCACTGCCACATCAAATGCCTCTCTAAAATCAATATTTTGACCCAAATCCTGTACTATAGAAAAGATTCAAGAATTATCATTTGTCTGTCTACATGAAAATGTAAGGAGGGATAAATAGAAGCTCATTATGCTAGCAAAAGTATTCATTTAGACAAAATTTTATGTACAAAGGTATTAATGTATTGCAGACAACACTTAATACAAACAATGCAGTCTTTTATACCAACAACATATTTATGTTCTTGCAACTTGCATTACAAATGAAATAAAAGTTGGTGGGTGCAACATCTGAAATCCTCTCCCAACTAAGGGCAAGTCAGTGGAAGGCCACAATGCAGCAGGCTGTTACTCAAAGAAATTCATGTTTGATGCTTAGTTTAAGATCTCACCCATTAATGTGACAAGAAACAACTCACGGTTGAACAAATATTTGGTTACATGATAGAATAATGAAGCACTTGTCAGTCGTCAGAGTTCTCCATTGTTGTTGATCTATAAGATGATATTAATTTGCATTTAGTAAGACCTTAACAACTGTCATGTTCTATGTTAGAAGGACTCAAGATCCATAGAGATACCCTGGATTAGTTTCTGTAACTGAACTCATAATTTGTAGGCCTCAGAACTCACACCACAGCCATGTTGGGCATGAGTCATAAAATCAAGTAAATTTAAAAAGAGAGCTCAAGTAAGCATAACATGACTAGTGAGGAAAAATCAAGTAACTAATTTAAAAAGAGTCCAGCTTCATCTAAGCTACAATAACCCAGTACCAAAGCTCGGCAAATTATGGCCAGCTTTCGACATATCTTTTGTTAAATTTATTTTTATTTTTGGCGCCCAATGTCCAAACCCGCACAAACACACAGACAGGAGCAAATGCGTACACCCAAGAAAATGAAAATAAACATGTGCGTGCTGCTGGTGTATCAATTGATGAAACAGTTGAAGCACTTAAACGTAAATGTATACCTCAGCCCTTCCTCTTACAACTTGCACATTGGACAAACCAGTCAGTTCAATAGCATGCTCCAAGAAGATACAACGCTTGTTCATAGACTCCAAAAGCTTCACTTTCCATTCTGTGTACAAGTAAAATTATTATTATTTATAAGTTTCAGTCTTTCAGAGCACCAGAAGTGCAGCAGAACACATTCATATATTAGTCGACTACTACACTAGATTAATTATTATGGAAGCAAATCAAGGCAGCAGGTACATCTATACAGGCTTGTGCTCAAACTAAAAGTTAGAACTCATCGAAACCCTCTATTATTGATGAATTAATAATTTTAAGTGAATTGTATTATCGCAAATGGTAAATTGTACAGTTGTAACCGATGATTTGTTATATCATGACTGTAACCGGTAATTTGTTGTATCATTACTGTAACTTGTTATTCTTGTTATTCGTATCTAGTTTTTACAGTTTGAGGTTAAATCAGTCGCTACCCGAGAATTACATTATATAAATATATTCAATTTAAGCACAATATCCGAAATAAGCTACCTGGACACGCAATGGCTAGTACCAAACCAGGTAATCCAGCACCACTACCTACATCAACAAGACAAATTTCTTCACAAGAAGATCCACAATTTGATAAATACGAACTCCGAATTGGTGGAATGATCGCAAGCGAATCCTCAATGTGCCTCTCCATAACCTCACTCTCCTCTCGAACCGCAGTAAGATTCATCTTCTATAAACCAAAAGAAGAAAACAAGAATTACATAAATACATAAAACCTCTACATATTAATAGCATAGAATTTTATTAATTTATCGAGCTTAAAAAATAATTTTACTTTTATATTGGGACGGGAAAATTTTATTAATTTATCGAGATTCTACTAACTAAGCAAGTTGACCTGGTTCCAAAGGAGAAGGGCGTCAATGTAAATATGAATCTGTTCTTTCTGACGGGGAGATAGGGTTTCAAAATGTGATGTTTTGACAACTGCAGAGGTTGTTGTATGTCTTCTGCTAAATGTACTAGGTTTTAAAGGTGTCAGTTTTGATGATGTCTGAAAGTGTTTGATGAAAGTCCCCAGAGAGAGTGAGTTAGGGAGGGAATGTAGACTAACGCGGGCTGCGAACATTTTGGCGGGGCTTTTGCAATTGAAGTTGCAAGGGATTTTACAATGTTGTCTTTGCTTAAATCAGTGTTGAAAAAATTAGGGCCTCGTGTCCAAGTATAATTTTGCGAGGTAAATTAATTTCGATTCTATTTGAAATTGTTATTTAAAATTATAGTACGGTGAGAAAAAATGTTATTAGAAAATTTGATGAAGGTGTAGTAATATTTTTAAATTATGTATGTTTTGACTTATAATATTTAAAAATTAATATTTTTGAGAAAATTTGATAGTTCATAATCTAGTTAGTAATTTTTTTCAAAAAATATGGGTGGCTTTTTTTCCAAAAAGAATTTTTAGATCAAAAATATTTTTACAGAAAAGTTGGTTTAAAATTTACCAAATAATTTTGTTCTTGTTTTTCAGAAAAAAGTTATTGGTACTACCGGTGACAGAAATACCAAATACACTCTTAATTGATTAATTGATGTGTGAATTAACTGATGTGTTATCAAATATAATAATTAATTTGGTAAACAAAAATAATAAAATATTTTTGCCTAAATTTTTGAATTCATAATATAATTGAAACTTTTCAAAATATGAGAATGAAATATCAACAACAAATTATGAAAATATTAAATAATATAAAGATTAACTACCCTTTTTTTTAGTCTTAATAGCATTCTTTAGATGTGAGGATGCCTAACAAACTAAACATCTGTATAACTTCACTATATTACTGTATATTAATAAAAATTGATCCGAAGGTGACCTTTTCTTTTTACTAGGTTTTTAATAATTCTATTATATCCTATATATAATAAGAGTAAAAGGATATTATCTGAATACTACCAAAGCTCAAATGATCGATTCTTAATAAATACATAATATTATATAATAATTATTTATAAATTATAATTATTATTAAGATTCCTAACAACTATATTTTTTCTTAACTCACTTCAGATTATAACTCAAATTCTACTGGATATCTTAGTAATATATAAATTTGAATTTAAAGAACTATTTTGGAGTTAAATTAAAAAGAAAATTCGTAATTATTGTGTTCCTTACACGACAAACATTGTTTGTGTCATATTTTGAGTTTCAGAAATCAGAATTGGACAATTTTACGGCCCACACGAAACTTACAAAATTATCTTTAATTCTGAGGTGGTCTAACATCCAAAATCCAACTGGAGTAGCCCGTAATCTAGACAGAAAAGATAGTTACGAATTTTTATCAAAAAAATTTATTCCGTTTAGGAAACCATTTTATAATTGGTTTAAAACATTAAAATACTTTTTATATTAGATTTACATAGAGACATATCATATATCAGACATTATTATGTATTATTATTAAATTAGAGTAGAGATAGTACTAGGATTTTACATACATAGAGATGGAGGGAGGCCGTGAATTTTCCTTGTGAGAGGGAGAATTAAAAACTTTCTTATCCAAATCTTTTCTATTAAAATATTTAAGATATTAGGTTTACAGGAGAAATTATTATATTGAGAACTTAGAAACCTTATTAATTTATTGGTTGGATCGAATTGAAAAAATTAGGTTTTTTTAAAAATAATTATTTGAGTTCCCGGCTAAAAGTTCAACCTTAGCCTAATATATTAAATACACATTCTATTTTGTTATCATATTATATATAATACTATATATCAAAAACACATTATCACATACTTTGAATCATGTTATTTGATAAATAAAATAAAAATAATATAAATTAATAAATATTAATAATTTTTTTAAATTTAATCAATTTATATTGAATAATTTTTTAATAACTGAGGAGTACTATTAACTATTTTTATAACTAAAAGTTATTTATATTTCTAAAAGAATGTTATTGCACAGGTTGAATTTCCATAACACAAATTAAGTATTAATATGAAATAATATGTTTGGTTCAATAAAGAACCTGTCATATATGAGTATGAAAAAGTGAGATGTAAAAATTTATGACGGTAATTGTTATGTATCATTTTATTTTTTAATATTAACTTAAAGTTATGACAAATTATCTTCCCTTCTAACAAGTTTATTTTTCACCTTGGTATAATCTGTAATTTCTTTCCACCATTCCACAAACTGAGTTTCATCTATTTCAATACCAGCTTTAACCTTGTTGAACAATGATACTATTGCTTTATTATCAGAGTAACATGTCAACATTTGATCACCTCACAGTTCCACTTTAACCTTCCTTATCAAGGACAAAATAGCTTCCAACTCTGTTTCAAAGGCACTTGAGGCTAAACAAGGTCCCATAAAAATAAATTTTAGAAAGTCCTCATTATCTACTAAATAACCTCCAATTCCTCTTATACCTTCTCCATTATTCACCTGTTTCCATGATCCATCTACATATCCCACCAGATCAGATAATTCTTCTCTCAATCTGTTCCAAGCTCTATTTTTATTTGATAGCATGATCACAACATCTGGATTATGAAACCAAACTTTTTTAAGCTCCTTGTCCACTTGATCAGCTGACAAACACCATTTAAAAGCTCTAGACTTTATAAGCCATTCCAACTCATTTTCTACTACCTTTTTCTGGAAGATCAACTCATTTCTACATAGCCATATTGTCTAAAATATAGCAGCTACTACAACACTCCATCCCATTCTTGCTAATTTCCTTTTACAACTCTTAATCCAGCCCCAAAAGGAGTAATCTGAGAAATTATTTCCATTAGCATTTTATCCCACCAAGATTCTACGATGCCCCAAGCTCATTCTTCTAGTTCACAATTCTAGAAGATATGTTTATTATCCTCCCCACTCTTATTACACCACTCACAAATATCATCAATACTACCACTGATTCTATCTTTCAAGAACTTTTTTATAGGTAATATACTATTCTCCAACTTCTAGATACAGACAATCACCTTTGGTGGAATTTTAAATTTCCAAAATTCTCATCCACTTCGGATCAACTTCCTCTTTATTCATAGAAATCCTCCTAAAATCTTCACTAATCTTGTATTTTTCTTTTAAAAGGTTCCATTGAATTTCATCCTCCCACTACATGTTGTCGGGCGATGCTGACTCAGATTAGCGAGCTATCGGTCGCTGTTGGCCATCGCTGATTGTGTTGTCGCTAAAAAACATCGTTGCACTGCATGTTAGACCGTTATCAGCGATCACAGTTAGGCGCTGACAGTGATCAGCTATAAAAGGCGGTCGCTGTTAAGTGTTTTTGTTGTAGTGTCCTCTTTGGAGTTAGTTCCACGGAATATCAATTATATATATACACACATACACAATTTTTTAAATAATTGTATTTTTAATTTTCGTTATGTATGTTTAAGTTTAGAAAAATATTTTTATATTTAATATTATATGATAAATAAATTTAATTCAAAAAATTTTAATATAAAAATTTTAATTTTACAATAAGTGTAATTATATTCTTTTTACATTTAATAATATACGAGCAAAAATAGTTAGATGTGACATATATTTAATTTAGATTTGTAGCAAATTTTAAATTTCAAAATTTTGAAAATATTCAAACCAAAATTTAAAAAATTTATTAAAGTCTGGTGTATTCAAACAAGATTTTAATTTCCCCCTAAAATCTCATGATATTTAATTTAGATTAAAAAAAACTTATTGAAGAATTTTAAAAATTCGTCAATTCTGATAAATTTTATGATATGCGTTGAAAATAACCCAAGAGGTATAATCAATGTCGCAGTAATTAGATCTAAATGGGTTTGTAAGTAGGCCTATTTAATAATCCCCGAAAATCTAATTGTTAAATAAATCTGTAATTATTTAATGCGCAAATTAATTAAGACTATTAATAAAACCTAATTTTTGACTACTTCACAAAATAGTAGCCTAAAAGTCAATTATTCCTATAAGGAGTTGGTTTCCATAAGTAAGGATCAAGAATCTCATTCATGGAGGTTACTTCTCCCCAAGAATTATATTACTACAAAAAAATATGAGTTTCAAAACACCTATATTAATGGTGTTTACTCGTCCCACATGGAGGAGATATAAAACAAGTTGTATTCTTTTTCCTATATATAAAAACTAACAATCAATTTATAAGGGATGAAGGAGATGTAAAACAAGTTGTGTTCTTTTTCCTATATATAAAGACTAACAATCAATTTATAAGGGAGAGATGACTCTAACTTATCTCACATTGATGGAATTTGAGTAAAAGTCTCTCGAATTATTATATTTACTTGCCTATGTTTGAATAACAAGGGGGGACAAAAACATATGGATACAACTCCATATGTCACCCACCAAGCCCCGAGGGCATCCCCATCAAATCCCTGGTGCATTACCATCGAGCCCCATGGGCATCAACCAACCCCTGAGGGCATCACCACTAAGCCCCGAGTGTATCAACCAAGTCTCATGGGTATCAACCAAGCCCCGATGGTATCATCACTAAGTCCCGAAGGCATCACTATCAAGCCCTATGGACATTACCATCAAGCCCCATGGACATCAATCAAACCCCGAGGGTATCAACCAAGCCCGAGGTATCACCATCAAGCCCTATGGACATCACCATCAGACCCCATGGGCATTAACCAAGCCCCGAGGGCATCCCCATTAAGCACCGAGAGCATCACTATCAAACCCCAAGGGTATCAACCAAGCCCCGAGGGAATCACCATCAAGCCCCGATAGCATGACCATCAAGCCCCATGCTGCGTACAAGCACGTTATAAACAGCTGACTTATTCAAACTAGAAATAAACACACAAATAAATACGTTTAGATTAAATAAATAATCCAACATATTCCCCCTTAATCTAAACGTGTCTGACTGTTGAGATCCTTGACACCTAGAAGTTGACGCATCTTCTCAAACTTGACAACTGACATAGCCTTTGTTAAAATATCTGCTCGTTGATGATCGGTACTTACATGCTTGATGATGATCGACCCTTTCTCAACACACTCTCTGATGAAATGATAACGCACGTCAATATGCTTACTACGACCATGAAATACTGGATTCCTGGCTAAATCAATAGCAGATTTATTATCGATATAGATAACAATTGGCCCAGTTTTAACATCCGATATCTGACTTAGTAATTTATGTAGCCATATTCCTTGGTACGCTGCAGCAGTAGCTGCCATGAATTCAGCTTCACATGAAGACAGTGCCACATACCTTTGCTTCTGAGACACCCATGTAATCAAACTTTCATCCAAGTAAAATGCCATCCCACCTGTGCTTTTCCTGTCAATAACATCTCCTGCTAGATCACTATCAGAAAATCCAGACAACAGATAATTTCCACGGCCCTTAGTATATATCAAACCATAGTTCAGTGTACCCTTCACGTATCGAAGGATTCTCTTAACAGCAACTTGATGCAAAGTAGTTGGTTTCTCCATAAATCTACTCACCACCCCAACAGCATACGCGATGTCTGGACGTGTATGTACCAGATACCTTAAGCCACCCACCATGCTTTTGAAATCAGTAGAGTTCACTGGTTTACCTTTCTCGTCCTTATGAAGCTGTATTTTTGGCTCCATCGGAAATTTCACTGGATTACAATCGGACATCCCTGCCTTCTCTAGCACCTTCTTGGCATAAGCCATTTGTTTCAACTCAATGTAACCTTTTCCTTGTTCAACTTCGATACCAAGATAGTAAGACAGTTTCCCCAAGCTGACATATCGAATTCCTTGCTCATCTGATTCTTGAACTTAACAATATTTGTCACACTTGTTTCTGTGATAATTAAATCATCAACATAAACGCCTACAATCAGAGACTCCTCTCCTTCCCGCTTTGTATATACAACATGCTCCAAGGGACATTTTATAAAACCAAGTTTTTCAAGACACTTATTTAGTTGTGTGTACCAAGCTCGTGGAGCTTGTCGTAAACCATACAAAGCCTTGAACAACCTGTAAACTTTTCTTTCTTGTCCTTCTTTTACATAGCCTTCAGGTTGATTCACATACACTTCTTCAAATAGCTGGCCATTCAAAAAAGCTGATTTCACGTCCAAATGATGAACTTCCCACTCATTTTTAGCTGCAAGTGCCAGTAAAAGCCTTACAGTTTCTAGCCTCGTGACAGGAGCAAAAACTTCTTCAAAATCGATGCCATATTTTTGCACATAACCTTTTGCAATGAGACGCGCCTTGTGCTTCAATATATCACCATTTGTGTCCCTTATAACCTTGTAAACCCATTTCAAATCAATAGTTCTATGCCCTGGAGGTAGATCTGATAATTCCCAGGTATTATTTCATTCAATAGCGTCAATCTCGCAATCCATAGCCACCTTCCACACCTTCTCTTTTATCGCTTGGTCATAACAAACTGGTTCATCAATACCCGCCAGCAGCAGTTCATCAGTTAGTTCTTCAGCTAATTCTTCCTCCTCCGTTTCATTATAAATGTCACTGATTAGTCTGAAATTCCTTGGTGGTTCAGACCCATCATGATTGCCATCCAACTCATGCTGATAACCACCTGTATCAGTTTGTTCTGAACTCCCTATTGAACGTGAACTCACGACCTGAGACTGTGGGGTTGACAAGCAACTTTGTTCCTGCTCACCACCTTCCGTCATTTCAACCTGAGGAACATTTTCACCTTCAGGTGTCATTTCAAAGTGAGAACCTGCCACAATAAACGATGATGGTGCTGGCACGTCTCTCATTTCTTTTTCCTTCCATTGCCACCCTTTTGCTTCTTCAAAAACCACGTCCCTTGAGATGTGCACAGTTCCTATTTCAGGATCATACAATCGATAAGCTTTAGTCCCTGATTCTCTTCCAAGATGTACAACACATTTGCTCCTGTTGTCAAGTTTTTTCACGTGTACACTGAGAATCTTCATATAGGCGATGCACCCAAATACTTTCAAATAATCCACCTGTGGTTTTTCGTCAGACCAGGTTTCATATGGCGTTGCTCCTGACACTGCTCGAGTAGGCAGTCTGTTTAGTAAATACACAGCATGTCTGATGGCTTCCCCCCGCATGTATGATGGCATATCTCGTTCCTTTAATAAACTCTTTGCCATGGCCACGACAGTTCTGTTACGGCGTTCCACAACGCTATTCTATTGTGGAGAGTATGGCGTTGTAAAATGTCTAACGATACCCATCTCTTCACAAAAATTCGTGGAAGCACTTGAACAAAATTCACCACCTCTATCCGTTCTTAGAATTTTTATTTCTTGTTTTGACTCTTTCTCCACCAGAGCTTTAAACTTTTTAAAACAAGAGAAAGCCTCATCCTTGTTCTTAAGCATATATACCCACATAGCACGGCTGAAATCATCAACAAACAATAAGAAGTACTTGTTGCCAGTTGGAGTTTGTGGTGAAATAGGGCCACAAATGTCCCCATGTATGAGCTCCAGACGTTCATTTGCAGAGAAATCAGTTTTAGATGGGAATGGTCGCCTTGCTTGCTTTGACATCAAACATCCCTTACAAACACTCTTCGGGTGGGCAAGATCAGGTAATCTACGTGTCATCCTGTTTTTTGACATAAGAAGCAGAGATTGAAAATTGACATGACCTAGCCGCGAATGCCACAACTAGGAAATTTCCTCTGCTTTCGTTAGTAAACATACACCCCTGTTTTCTTTAATAATCACCTTATACAACCTATTTGTGGACCTTTTAACTTTCATCAACAAATTATTATGTTCATCATACACCCACAAATATTCACCTTTGATAATGACTTTGCTACCACTTTCTGACAATTGACCCAAGCTAATTATATTGTTGCACAAATTAGGGATAAAATATACCTCCTTGAGAACACATGTTTTTCCATCACTGGTTGTAAAATGCACAGACCCTTTTCCTTGTATCTCCACAGTAGAACCGTCACCAAAATTTTTTTGTCCGATCACGTTTTCATCCAACTCTTTGAATTTTGAATGCTGGCCTGTCATGTGATTACTAGCCCCGTTGTCAAGATACCAAACACTTGATTCGTCACATTTTCTTTTCACCATAGTGTTCAGTTTCGGAGTCACACCACCTTCATTTAGCAGAATCATTGCCTCCTTGTTGTCCTTACATTTTGCCAGCAACAATGTAGGTTCATCGTCAGTGACTTGGGCCAAGTTCACCTCATTCCTTTGTTCTCTCTCTCGTTTGGGCTTGCGACACTCTGCAGCGTAGTTCCCATAAGCACTATAATTAAAACAGCGTACTTTACTTCTGTCTTGTCGACCACGAACAAAATTTCTGCCACCAGTCTCATTACTGCTGCGTATTCCCCCTTTGTTCGACCTTTTTAGCCACTCTTCTCGTGTGAGAAGTAGTTTCCCATCCTGGTTCTCCCTCTTTGTCCACTTTTCTTCTGTGAGAAGAAGTTGCTGACCACCACTGTTCTCCACTTGCCCACGTAATCTTTCTTCATAGACCTTAAGAGATCCAACCGTTTCCTCCATATACATTTTTTCCAGGTTGCCAAATTGTTTTATGGCAGACGTTATCTGCAGAAATTTAGTGGGTACAGCTTGAAGGAGTTTCTTAACCACGTAAGCTTCTTCAATTTTCTCTCCCAAAGCACGGATGTTGGTTACCAATCCGTTCAGTCTCATACAGAAATTATCTATGAGTTCTGTGTCTTTCATGTTCATGGACTCGAACTCAGCTTTCAACGTCTGAATCCTGGCCTTTTTAGCCCGATCTACTCACTGACACATTGTTTTGACGGCTTCCTAGGCCTCATTGGCCGATTTCGGTTCTCCAATTGCCAATAGTTTGTCATCCGGAATTTCTTGACAAATCACAGCTAAGGCTAGCTTATCTATTCTTTCTCCGATCGTAGCCTTTGGGTCTGTACGTTCAACAACCCCCCAAACACCATGAGCCTGCATATAGATCTTCATTTTTAGTGCCCAAACTGTATAATTGCTTGTAGTCAGCATCGGGTAACTCAGCCCTATTGATCCTTCCTTGTTCTTGATTGTCTCCATCTTCTCAGTCTTTGGCATATATTTTGGCATTCACCGGAACACCTGCTCTGATACCAGATATTAGATATAAACAAGATGTATTTACAAACTTACTTGATTGATAACTGAATGGAAATTACAAAACTGAAGAGATAAAAACTAACACACTACGTGCTAAAATATTTAAACAACTAAGGCGGTAACTAGAAACCAGGAACTGCAACCCTGATTTTTCTCCACTACTTTCTTAACAAAACTGAACTCCTCACGACCTATTCAAGCTGCGTACAAGCACGTTATAAACAGCTGACTTATTCAAACTAGAAATAAACACACAAATAAATACGTTTAGATTAAATAAATAATCCAACATGCATATTGTAAGGATCGATTTAGTCCCCGAACAACAAGAACATCACTAACTCCGCGAAGCAACCCTATCGTGATCATCACGCATCACCATCACAGTCACGTTTTAGGCACTTTTTATTGTACCTAGTTTTTTATCCATAACATTTTATAATATCTTTTTTAAAATGTTTCAAATTTCAGACATATATATCGTATTTAGGTTCCTAACTTTTACCAAATCTACATAAATTCATGTAAAATTTTAAATCAACTATAAATTATTAATAATTTATTAATATGAAGAAACAGAACAATTATACCGTATACAGCGTCACAAGTCTAGCTAGAGCGACTTTTCTCAATTTCTCTCACCTTTTCCAACCTTTGCTGTCCATACGAGCCACACAGGGCATTGCCCACAGATGTGCACATTACTTTACGAAGGCAAACCTGTAGGCTCCGATTTCTTACATTAACATTACCAAACAATAAAGACTTGTTCTATTATCTGAGTCCGCTACATTTTCTTTAAAATAATTATTGAATACGTGAACTTTCAACGTTTTATTGTAAATAAAAATAGCTAAATTAATCATGTCAAAAAAAGAAGAAGCTATATTAATAATTTTTTAATTTAATGGTAGCTCTCCCCGAGTGTGTTAATTTTTTTAAAAAGCTGATCATAGGTAAGCATGCATCCAAAATAAAATACAATAAATTTAAGGTCTTTTTTGAAAATACCAAAAATTTTACTTTTTTCTTTTACAAAAATACAATTTTCTTATTTTATATTTTGTAAAAATATGATTTTAAGGTTTTTTTTACAAAAATACGGTGCAACTAATGCAACCTATATATGCAACTAAAATCAACTCACATTTAATTCCGAGGAACTTCAATTTTTTTCAAAAAAATAGTTACATTGAATTGTATTTGGTTACAAATTTTATATAAAAAATTTGTTTTTGGTTACTTTTAGTTGCAAACCGTATTTTTGTAAAAAAAAATTAAAAATTAGTAAAATTATAAAAAAAATAGTATTTTTTATAAATACCCTAAATTTAATACTATTTGACTGTCTAGTTTTAATAATATCCTGTAAATAGAGTATTCGCTTGCATAAAATTATTGAAACAAAAGATCAAGTGGAATTAGCTTAGAGTGATTAATGTAAACCTTTCTATATTTTTGGATATGGACTTTTTGCTCGGTGTTAAAAAGGTTAATTTTCATCAAAAGAACACACCGGCGACTTCCGCCTCTCTCTAAAAAATTCCTAACTTTTCTCTCTTTTATCGGGGGTGATGGATGATAAATCTCGTAATTAATTAATTTTTATTTCTTATTTAGTAGTATATATCTTTTTTTATAGAAAATTTATATGAGATTACATGCGGTTATAATCGAGTTTTCAAATATATTTTTAATATAAATTAGATAGACAACTTCTCATGATTGTAAATAGTAGATTGTCGCTATAAAATAAATAGTAGATTATTAAAATAAATAAATAAATAAATAGTAGATTGTCGCTATAAAAAGTTTATATATTTTAGCTCATGATGTCAGATTACTTGACGGTTGTTGAAATTTTTTATTTAATTTATATTTCTATATTTTCGTTTAATTTTAATTATATTTATAATTGTGATATAGTCTTTTGTAATTAGTAAATCTTTCAGATTTTAAGAAAAATAGTTTTTTTACAAAAGTACGTTTTTTTTCTTATTTTGCAGAAATATGATTTTTGATTATTTTTTTTGCAGAATTACGACTTTGCAACTGAATGCAGCTGAATGCAATTAAAATCAAATGCAACCAGAATCAACTTCAATTTTTTTTTCTAAAAAAAGTTGCATTCTAATTCATTTGATTAAAATTATCAATAAAAAGTTGTATTTTGTTACTTTTAATTACAAAACCGTATCTTCGCAAGAATTCAAAAAACAGTAAAATCATAATTTTTTTAATAAAAGTGATATTTTTTATAATTTCTCTAAATCTTTTTACTATTCCACAAAGAAAGTTGTTGATCAATTATTATGATGTTTATAACCTATAATCAAAGTTAAGAAATTACTCCCTCCATTTCATATTAGTAGTCCACTTTCAAATATATTTTTTCAAAATAATTGTCCGCTTCTCCGTTTCATATTGTGCTTTCTATTACTAAAAAAAATAATTGTACACTTCAACTTTCAATGTAAAATTTAATATAGTTTACATTTTCAAAATCAACTCTATTTCACATATCTCTAATTTATATTTCCAAGATCAACTCTATGCCATTTATTATATTTATTCAATGTAATAAATATTAGTACAACCAATTAATAATAAATTTTCTTAATATAGGTTGAAAGTGGACAAATAATATGAAATGGAGGGAGTAATAAATTAAGAGAAAAGTTGAGAAAATAAAATAGAAAAGGCTGGCTTATTTCAGGCCCTTTACTTTATGAGGGTCAAAGATAGAAGTCATAGAGCATATATTAATATCAGGGATTTGGGGGAGTTTCGAAACCACAAGACAACTGGAATCTTCTTCTGCCCTACTTCCACTATCCACCTTTAATTTTATTCTCACTATCAATTGATAGTGAAGCCATCAAAAGGCTTACTCGCTAAATTGATAGGAACTAGCTAGGGTTTATATCCTAAGGCATGACTCTTATATTTTGACTCCTAACCTTGAAGTTCACTTGTGAGTTGTGACGACTAGATTCAACCCTATTTTCCTTATACAAAATATAGTAAATGAATATATAGTGATTCTATGAAAAATTATTCATTTGAATATTATTTTTCAGTTGTTACTATTTTAATTGGATATGAAAAACGAGAAATGTGAAGTAAAAGAAAAAATTATGCTTAATTTACTAAAATCAATTAAATTAATAAGAAAAGTACATCAATTTAAAAATAACTGAGATATTAAAAAAAAGTTATACGGATTGGAGCGAGGGAATATAATTTGTAAAACCTAACTCTAACAGACTAATTATTTGTAGTCTTAACATAAAATATAAGGATTTTAACAAATAGAGTGTTCTAACAATTTCATAGTAATTCCTTAAATTAAAATATTATATATATATATATATATGATATTAATGTTCTTGAGGTGTTACCTTACATAATTATTTTGAGATTAAAAAATATTCTCATATAAATATACAAATATAAATACATGAGATTGTTATTGTAATTATAACAAATTATATGTAATGTAATTACAAAAATGTTATTACTATTTTATACTAAAAAAACACTTAGGTAATTTTCCTGAATTAATCTCATAAATTTTATTCTCTATAAATTTTTTTTATAAAAAATATAACTAGAAGTGAATAAATAATTCTAAATTATTAAAAGCCAACATATATATCTAATATATATCCAACATTATATTATTTTTAAGGTGATGGGATAATTCTTGTCATCCTAAATCATTTACAAATGTATTTTTAAGAAAGTACTAGTATAATCTCACATAGGGGTGAGTATTCGGTCCGTTAACCAAAAACCGAACCGAATAACCGAAATATTTTCGGTTCGGTTAACCGAAATTAAAATTTCGGTTCGGTTTTCAGTTTTGATTTTTCCTAAAATTCGATTTTTCGGTTTTTAACCGCAGTTAACCAAAAAACCGAAAAAAACCCAAATATATATAATATGTAATAAAACAGAATATATAATATAATATGAGGTAAGTTGTGATTTGTAGTTTAGAGAATTAGGGTTTACCTTGTTATGTGAAAAATGAGGTAGTTGAGATTTGTGTTGGGGTTGGTGAAGTGAGTCGTGTGTGATAAGTTTGTGTGATAATATTATTATTATTATTTTCAGAAAAGCTAAGTTTTATTTTGAATTGATTTTAAAATTCGGTTTAATATTTCGGTTTTGGGTAATAACCGAAATAAATATTTCGGTTCGGTTAAAAACTGAATTTATTTCGGTTCGGTTTTCGGTTTTAATTTTTCTGGAATTTCGGTTTCGGTTAACCGAATTAAAATTCGGTTCGGTTCGGTTAAAACCGAATACTCACCCCTAATTATTCTCACATATATGCAAGGTGTCCTGTGTGCATGTACAGTTTAATATCCCTCCCAAATTTTGATTCCCTTGATCCCTCTGCAATGTGGAGTTCTATGATTCCCCTGTCATTCTTTCTCTTACAACTATACAGAATACTTACATTACGTGTATGACTGCCAAATTTTCTCTTTATCTATACCCAATAAAGCTCAAGTAGTACTCTTAGGATATATATATAAATATTTCATACGGGAGAATGAGACACCCGCATACGGTCATAAACAGCCTTTAACTGTTGCCTTATAAAAAAATCTGAAATACTTTATTCTAATATTAATATTGCAGTCATCTTCCACTGAATCAGTGGTGCTAATATTTAACTATACTTATCCATGTGATGCCACTCACGATAGTTCGACCAACTTAGAAAATGTAAGGCTAATAATCAGTAGGGAGGGCTAACCTAATTTCAATATGATTGAGCAGAAAAAATTAATGTTTTTAATTTTAAATTTTAGCTCTATGCTGTCTTGAAAATTTTCCACTGTTTGAAAATAATTAATAAAATTTTATTATAAGATATTTTAGCCCTGAAATATTCAGAATCAACCCTACAAGAAAAACAAAAGTAAATTTGTCCGATTCCGTACCCATACTCGGGGAAAAAAATCACGCGAAATTTACATAATCAAATTTATTCGGTCAAATATATCACGGATTGTACTTATTAATTTCATCGGCCTAAAAATGATCAACAAAAATTGGTCAAATGTAATTAAATTTGACTTCTGACGGTCAAAAATTAACTAAATCTGATAGACTTTTGTCAATAAAATTTAACCATTTTTCCTGTAGCATGGCTCCTTGATATACATCCCCATGCCCTTATGCTATAGCTTGTTGCATGGGATCATAACCTTTGAGCATCTAATTAGGGTTTGAGAAAGAGAAATTAAAGGCATGTGTAGAGTGATGATTTTAAGCACAAGGAGTGTCTTGGAAATTTATCCCATGCTTGTATACTTTCAACATAATTAAGCAGCAGTCCACCACACCAGCAATCATCATGATGCCGTTTACCTCTTTCTCTTGTTCAAATTCTTGCTGCAAAAACACCAGTTTGTTAACTCAACATCCTCCTCATAACCATAATCATTATCTTCATCACCACCAATATTATCATCATGATTACACTCTCATGCCCACTACTTTTCTTGTTATTCACCAACCACAGAAATCTTCTTCATCATTATTACATTCACAAAAAGTGTCACTACTACATACCCTTAGGTTTTTAAACAAGAGATAAAGAAGAGGATTTGAAGAAAGATGACTGAGAATGATCAAGAGTTTGCTTAAGTAGCAACCAAAACCTAATCATTTCATCAGCTATAGTTTCTGAGATATCGATATCGATATCGATCCATTCTTGTTTGTGTCTCTTGGGGAATCAAGCTCTCTCGGTCCGATTGTTTGCTAGATCAAGCAATATTTAGTTAGTTTTCAAGCTCTTAATTTTGTTGTGTTTTTTTATCCTTTCTTACTAGTTTGTGATGTCATCTGTTAGTTCTTGTTTATGTACTCGATCGGATGATTGAGAAAGAAGAATTGCATAATATTTTTCTTGTACGTGATAAGTTTGTCTTGTACTATAGTCTATAGCTAGCCAGAAGTATAAATGTAAGTTAATTATGCTGCTCTTTAAATTTTGTCCATCATAATTAGATGAAGAATATGATTGTGTTTGTTTAGAACTGCTTGTGCAATGTGCAGAGAATGTCAATGCAAAGGCATTACTTATTTCTATCTGTAGACTGTAGTGCCTATTTTTTTTGTGACTAATTTGGCTTATATGCCTTATAATGAGTATCTGTTATAACAAATCTCGGGGTGAACGACAATCGAACCGAGTACCTTAGTGCCTATTTTTAAACAAACTTTCTACATATTTGGTTTTTTGGGTATAAACTCTCTCATCATTTATGTCAACATACAATGTAAGTACTGGTAACTAGTTCATCATTTACGTGGAGGAACTAGGGGAGCAACCTAGCTGGGCTCCAGAATCAGTTTAACCTCTGAAAATCAATAGAAAATTCTGACTCCAGCCCCAATAGAGTGCGAAAAATTAGAAAGAAATCTTTTAGTATTATAATTATTTTATTTTTAAATTATTTTAGGGCATGTTAGAATATAATTTATGATCCTAGTAAGTCGGTCTCTTACCAACTTTAAATTTTAGAAGAACTAGTAATTTATTACGTTATGGTATCAGGAGCACGGCAGTGGTCTACGAAGTTCTCCCAACTCGGACTTCGCATCCCGAACTACATCAATTTTGGTAATTTTGTGTATAATAAACCCCAAACATATATATATATATATATATATATATATATATATATATATTTTGTACGTGCCTTTGTGTAGTGAAAAAGAATCACAAACAAAAGGTCTTGATTTTTTCATAAAGCGAGACCATATCTCTTTTTGTCATTTAGAAAATAAAGCTAGCAAGCCTGCATAAAGGTAGTTTCCAGGCTAGCCTGTAATTGGAATCTGAAAATGAATAGTGCATGTGTGTACGTGTAGGTGTATGTGCCTGTGTGGATCTGCCCAAGAGAGATTTTAAGACCTGCAGGCCATCCACCTTGTGCTTTCACAGAGTGAACCGTCCCTAGCCAATTTTAAATTTGTTGTGTTTGGTTGGAGAGATTGGAATGGAATGGGATGAAATAGAATAAGTAAAAAAAGAAAAAATTGAGGTCACTACGCCATAGATGGGCATACACAACGCCATTTAATGTTACAATAGGCCCAAAAACCGTTATTACAGGTCTATTGTAATATTGAGGGGCTGCATTGCATATAGAGGCATTACAATACGTACATATTATAACCATTTTTAACTCTATTGCAACACCACTAAAAATGTTACAATAAATACGTATTATAACACTATCATATACAAATGTAACACAAAATTAGTGTTACAATAGGTTGAATTTGATTGAAGAATTTACACGTCAATAGTGAGACCCACATGCCACGTCAGCAGTGTTGTGTATAGATGCATTACAATATGTAACTATTGTAACCTTTTTTAACTTTATTGCAACACCACTAAAAATGTTACAATAAAAAGGTATTGTAACACTATCCTACACAAATGTAACACGAAATTGGTGTTACAATAGGTTGAATTTGATTGAAGAATTTACAATAGTGGGACCCACATGCCACGTCAGTAGTGGGGCCCACTACCACCTCAACAAGTGGACCCACATGCCACCTTACTAGTGGGGTTCATATGCCACATCATCAGTGGGGCTTTCACATGCCACGTCACCTGTGGAACCCACATGCCACGTCACATGTGGAACCCACATGCCACGTCACCTGTGAGACCCACATAGTCTTGCAACACTAAGTATATATAATGCAACAACAATTTTCTTAGCTTTAGTAACACTTTTTATAGTTTAACTAAAACTAATTTGTATAATGCAATATAATTTTTGGAATTCTTGCAACACCAATTTTATATAATGTAACACTACTTATAACAAGTGCAACGTTGAATACATATAAATATACAACACTAGCATAAGCTATTGCAACACTAATTATAATTTTTTTTGAAATACATGCTCCGTTTATTCAACATTCCCATAATACATGCTTATTCATACAACACTCCCAAACATAAATAACTAAACACAATTTCCCAAAATTCCTACATTAAACCCAATTGATAATGCTTCCAATTATAAGATAAGTTCCCAAATTCATACTTAAGTACAAAAGACATCAGCTAGACCAATAATATATAATTACTTCGTTTCTTGAATACGAATCTATTAATGGTCTGTTTAGGAATATGAATTTTATTTGAAATTCTGGATTTAATCAAATTAATAGCACATTTGGATAATCAAAGAATTTGGATTTCATTTGAATTCTGAAACATTCAAACGTTAGTACATATTTGAGAATTTGAAATGACAACTTAAATCCAGTCATTTGAAATTCATCATTTGAAATGAAAGTCATGTTCCCGGATACAATCTTAAAGTATTTGTTCAAAATTGGCTCAAGTTCAAAGGGAATTCCAAGGGAGGCTGCCAGCATCAGTTCAATCAGTTCAAAGGGAATTTCCAACATCTTCATTCTATGAATATTTTTTTATCAAATAAGGGTTTTTGATTTTTGAATCACCAAAACAAATTAGAAACTGTGAAGTTACTAATTTAAAAGTAGTTATTATGTGGCTAATTTATTAAAAATTTTACATTAAAGAAAAGTGCAAAGATTAAAAGTGTGGCTTTGTACACCTGTAGAAATTACGATACATTCATAGTTACACACACACATAGGTATGCGTCTAAACTTAGTACAAACATATAACTACTATTTTGCAGGGAAGACATAATTGAGAGGACAAAGCATGAGTATACGTAGGGCATGAAAGATTAAAAATCTTAATTATCACAAATGTGAAAAGAGTTCATATCACACAATTTGTGCATCTGGGGAATTGGAAAATGAGGTAGGAATGGGGGAGATTAGGTGGGTAGGGTGATTAATGAAAGAGTTTTTTTTATCTATAGAGTAACCTGGAATGTTTCCAACTTTTGACCTATATAGATAATGGACCACATCAAATTTAGGCATAGATCACATAACAAAACTGTAGATAATATCATAATCGATCAGATATGGGGAACTCATATTACGCTGCAACTTCATTCGTTCTAATCCTGCTACTCTATTAAACCAATATCGGGCATGTGTCATATTTTATCATTCAAACTCCAATTGAAGAATTGATAGTACCGGCACTGATCAATACTCATAGGTTACATGAATCAATTAAGCATAAAAGTAATATCAAACCAACAAAAATGGATACATTCAATAAACAGTCAGATGCAGTAGTAATTATAGTTTCAAAAAGTAAGCAAATGAGGCTTTCAGATATAGAAAATAGGATAAAATTCAAACCAATTAATCATCTATGAGGAAATAAAACTAACCAATTAGTGTTTGGATTTTCGAATTACCCCGCTGATGAATATACCACACCGCATTCTCTCTCTGTGCTGCAATGCTTTTGTTTTATATTTTTGGTCTTGCAATATCTATTTCAAACTATAATTACAACATATTGATATACCAAATAATATGAAAGAGTTATTTTATTAATAATAAATAAATACAAAGGAGGTTACAACTCTTTCTATACTAAATTTGTCTACCCTTTTTTTGTAGAAGGGGTCTTGTATTTATAAGGTCTCTCAAGGGTCCCTCTACCTTCATTCTCCTAGTAACACTTTTTGGGCTTCTATTTCCTTTCTAGTCTTTGGGCCCTTGCTCTACTTGTCAGGCCCATTATATATCTGGCCCAACATTTGTCCCTCCTAATTTATTACAAATCTTTAGATTTAGTCCAATCGATCATTAATAGGAAAAGAAATGAACTTTTAATTACATCGTAGTCCTTGCCACTTGAGTGCCCGTCGCTTTGAATTTTTCTCTTATTTTGAAGGGATAAACATTGTTGGATTAATTTATTCCCCCCGGACTTGTTTCTACTGCCTCTCTGCTCCTTTTTCCAAAGTACGTTCTTCTATCTTTTCATCTCTGTATTTTATTTTGTTCTCCTGAAATTATTGCTATTGTGTCGGAATGTATCTCGTCACTATACCAAGTCCCACGCCTAGTCCTTGTCACTCGCCGTCATTGTCGCGGACCTTTAGCGATCGTAACCCAGAAAAACAACCTATAGAAGAGATCGAGGTTAACCTGGATCATCTTGAGATACCTGTTATAGATCTTGATTCTTCCGATGGGCTTGACTTCCTTGAAGATCCTGTAGACGGGTCTTCAAATAGCATGAGTCATCGGACTAGGTCATTATGTAATTCCGTAGTAAAATATACAAATCGAAAAGGTAGGGCTTTGTTTGATGGTGTTCCTTCCTTTAGGCATGCGAGCATCTATGCTACCCAGCCTGTAGATTGGGAAACTTTGAACAATGGTCTAGCTTTTGAGAGGGGGTACCAATGTCGTATTCCGTGTCCTGGGGATAAGGTTTGGATGATGCCGGAGTATGGTATGCAAGGAGTGCCTTTGGTGTGGTTTAAGTATGGGTTGCGACTACCTATGCACCCATTTTTTCAATGTATTTATGAGAAATTGGGATGTGGTTCGGCGCAGCTTTCGCCTAATTCGTTCATTCAAGTGTCAGGTTTTATAGCGCGATGCGCAGAGTTCGGAATTGAAACTACCCTTAAGTTATTTTTCACCATCTACTCTATAAAATATAGTAATAAGCAAATGTATTTTAGCAATCGAACTAATTGGGTAAAGCTCGTGTCTTGTAAGTCCTCGAACTCTGGTTTTCATCTGAAGTGGGTTTTCTTGTATGACCCCTAATCTCGAGTTTATTAAGCCATTTAATGATGTCCATGCCTCCAAAGTTGATTATTTAAAAAATCTTGCCCAAGAAGAGGATGTACCCTTTTTGATGTTGTTTCACCAATTAGATAACATATATAGTCATGAACATTTTAAAGACTGGAAATTTTTGGAAGAAAGGAATCGTAAGTATTGCCTTTATATTGTTGCTGGGATCTTATACCTTTTAATGTTTGATAATAATCTTGTGTATCCTCTGTTTTACAGTTGCTCGTAAGTCATTGACTGTGATTCTAGAAAAAGGGGTCAGAACTAAGATGGAAAAAGCAATGGAGATGCTTGTGCGCCGAGGCCAAGCATGTCAATCTGATGCAACAGGGGCGAACTCTCAGCGAGCCATTTTGCAGGAATGGCCTGATGATGTGCGACCTGTGGGTGATGTCGAAGCTCCTGTTGATCGAGGTGAAAAGTGAAAAGCTGTGGAAGTTGAAGGAGTATCTACCTGGAGGATTTTATTGAGATGGACTGAAAGGACTACTGACCTTATTCCTCGAGCTGAGGCTACTGACAGGTCTGCGTTGGTTTCAAATGATGTGGTTGTCCCTCCGCCTCCACTTCGAACTGTTTGAATGAATCCCTTGAAGTTTGAAATTTCTCCTGAAGAGAAGTGGTGTTCTAGTAGTCATGCTCCATTACATGCCCCGGAAGTATTTAACCTGCCGCAGGATGAAGATTTTTTTTGCAAGAAGTGTTGACCCCTGATATTGTAGGGGGTTGAATACAATATCAATATTTAATCACAGAATTTTAGATTTAAAATATTATTTTAATTAGTCATGAAATATTAATTTTAATGAAATATTGTTCAAGTGGATGATATGATTTTTAACTTGAAAAATATTACAAAATTAATATGATGAAAATGTATATAACTGATAAAGTGTTCTAGAACGATTTTGACATGAATTGTTCTAATTTAACAATAATATTTTAAATCTGCATAGAAAGTCTGTGAATATTATAATGCATACAAATTACTGAATTTGAATATTTTCAACAAACACAAAATATGAAGGGGTGACCTCATATTTATAGAGGATTTCTAAAGCTTGTATGACTTTCTAGAACATGACAATTTTCAGACTTTATTTAAGCCTGTATGACTTTCAATTACACTTGTATGACTTTTGAAATAGCTAGGTATGACCTTTGAAAAATCGGTATGACTTTTCGAAAATCATATTCGGTATGACTTTTACAATATAGTTTCGTTATGACTTTCTCAGAAGCCTTCGGTATGACTTTTGATCAAGTACCTTCGGTATGACTTTTTCACGCTTGTCTCAGCATGACTTTTAACAATTAATTCGGTATGACTTTCTAATATAGTCTAAAAGACTTATTAAAAGTCATACCAAGTCATATCTCTTGTAATAAATTAATTCAACTTAATTTTATTAAATAATTTATAAATTAAATTAAATTCATCTTGAATTAATTTAATTAAATAAATTAAATAATTAATTTACTTTTGATAGTAGAATTAAAATACTATCTTGACTTGTACAACCTTGTTGTCAGCACCGAAATCTTTCCGTCTTTGCTTTGTCTTCTGTCATAAAACTACTTAAACTAGATGATGAATATTTATTAATTTAGTTGACACACAAATGTATTGTCTGGTTCATTTGTGTCATACTATTATAAATATTCTTCATCTCTTAATTCTTAAGTTGTGGTCTTATGTCCTTATTTTGTTTTACTGTTTTTCCTCTTGTGTTTTCTTCTTCCGGAATCTTTCTATAGTAGCCACTTGAAATATTCTGTATCTTCTAAACTCTTCTTTATCTTCTAAACTCTTCTTAAATACTACTCCTTTATTTTTCACCGATGCTTGAACATATTAATGAACTTCTTCTAGTGTAGAGTAGCAACCTCATCAAAATACCTCTGATACTTTGATTCTTCGTGTCTAGTTGACTTTCTTCGTCTTGATTCCTCTTATCATATTTTTTATTTCCTGATTTTTCTTATCTGAGTTGAGTTATCATCTAATTATTACAAATAGGTCTAGTCATATGTCTTTCTAGAAGCCCCACTCTGAACTTGTTCATAGTGTTCGTACCCGAGCTAGTCGAGTAAGTTTTATGATTTATTGATTCGTGTAGTGTTTTCCTAGTCATTTTATTTGATGTTTTCTATTTTATCTTTGATATGTGCAGTTTATGTCAGATATCAGTCGTATTGTTGCTGCTTTTGAAGGAGATTCCCGGAACATCTTGAAGTTGGAGAAAGATGTTCTAGAGGCTCGCGAGGTTGCGGAGACTGTTGACAATCACTATCGGAATCTTCAGGATAAGGTTATGGAGCTAGAAAAAGGTAAGATCAGTGCTGAGAGAAAGGTCGAGGATGTGTAAAAGGAGCATGCTTTGGAGCTGCATTCTTTGAGGGAACAGTTGTCTAATATGAAGCTTGAGGATGTGGCTTTGCGTTCCTCCAATACTCAATTGGAAGCTGAAAATCAGAACTTGCAAGGTGTTAACCGTCAACTAAATGATAAGGTTGAAGAACTGTAAGGTGAATTAGAAAAAAGCGTGGATGACATCGTGAATGCTTTGGGGAAAGGTTATGATATCTTGCGAGATCGGTTGATTGATGTCGGTTTTGATTTGACTGGGCATAGTTTTGATGATTACTCTGCTGATTTTGCCCGATCTCAAGATCCAAGTGCTCCACTCGTCGAACCCCATCCCCTTGTTGCAGACCTTGGGTCGATAGCTGCTGGAGTAGAACCCGGTTCGACTATTGTTGGTTTAGTTCCCCTAAATTTTGCTCTTGGAAGTCTCCTTGATGTCGATGGGAGCTCGAGTTTTGAGGTTGAAAAAGATGTGCCTAAATCCCAGATGGTTTTAGACGGGAGTGTTGCTGTCGATGTTGCTAAAGTCATTGACACAGAAATTGAGAAGGCGGGGAATGCCCCGTAAACTTTGTATTTGATCAAACTATTTTGACTTGCAGACCATTGCTGGTGTTTATGGTTTTTTGGGTGTGTTTGAGCATAAGTTTTGAAGCTGATTTTGTTGAATTATGTTTGATGACTTTGTTTTGATCGATAAACCTGCTGCTATGTTTACCTTTGCATTTTATGTATATTCATTTTCAAACTAAGTTTTGCTATGTTGTTGTTGTGAAAAGTGATAACTATTTACGATTTGGAGTCTGTAAAGTCTTGACAGATTAACCTGCCTTGTTAGTGAAAAATTTTGATCAAGTTAAACTGGTAGGGATGATATGTCATCACCCACTTTCTTTAGGTTCGAGCTAATAGTGGTGAGTCATGGTCGTGATTGAATCTTATTATATCTTTTATGCTTGTGAATGGGTTTGGGATACAATCGTAGTACTTTATCGAGTAGCTTTATAGGCGTTCTCCAAAATACATGTAAATTATCAAATGACCATGCGATACCTATGACCAGATTAATCAGATATCGTTAGACGATAATTATGGTAAAAGACTTGTAAAAGTATGCTGGAAATGAGTTTATTTTGATGTAAGTTGAGTTTATGTCATGGGGTAAGGGAGATCGACGGTCATGAATTTATAAGGTTTATGCATGCTAAAAGGTAAAAGGGGACTCAGATTAAAACCGAGTATGTCTTATTAAAATAACTTAACTAATTTTGAGGTAAGAGAGGCCGCATAGTGACCCCATTCTACCTTACCTCGTTTTACTTTTCTAAGTCGAGAGGGATGATATGATAACCCTTCTATGACCTTAAATATTTCAAGCTTTGATCAAAGGAGAAACTTTTTGAGATGTATGGTGTTCCAAGCATTCTTGATTGGCTGGTCATCCAAGGTAACGAGATCATACGTGGTCGTATCACACGTCGAATTCAAACACACTCAACTACCAGACTAATATTAGCAAACGTGTTAATTCAGATTTGATACAATATAAGAAAAAAAATGTACTAATTGAACGGTTAATCAAACACGAAACAAAAAACTTTTCGCCTTCAATCTTCATTTGCACATCAAGTCAAGTAACGAATAATATATTTTCATGATTTCATCATCTTCACTCTTTGAAAATTATTGATCAAATTCGAGTTTTTAATTTCTGAACAAGCAAAACAATTTATAAATTGTAAAGTTACTAATGTAAAAGTAGTTTAAATCGAAATAATAGACAAAATAGTATTACTATTATGAGGCTAATTTAATAAAATTTGTACATTAAAAAAACTGTAAAGATTAAAATTGTGGCTTTGTACACCAGTAGAAATTACAAACATGAAGGTATGTGTTTGAACTTAGTATAAACATATTAGAACTATTCTGCAGGGAAGACAGAATTGAGAGGACAAGGCATCAGTATAAGTCGAGCATCAAAGACTAAAGATCTTAATTATCACAGAAGTGATAAGAGTTCATTTCACACCATCTATGCATCTGGGGGATTGGGAAATGAGGGTGATTAATGAAAGAGTTTTATCATCTGCAGAGTAACCTAGAATGTTTCCAACTTTGGGCCTCAGCAGATAATGGGCCACATCAAATTTAGGCATAGATCACATAACAAAACTGTACATAATATCACAATCGAGCAGATATGCGAAACTGCAGATGCGGTTCCTATTATGCTGCAGCTTCATTCATTCTAATCATGCTAGTTTATTAAACCAATATGGGGCATGTGTCATTTTTTATCGTTCAAAATCCGATTGAAGAATTATTAGTACCGACACTGATCAACTCTCACAACTTACACGAATCAATTAAGCATAAATGTAATGTCAAACCAACCAAAATGGATACATTCAAGAAACAGTCAGATGCACAAGTAGGGTTTCAAAAAGTAAGCAGATGAGGATTTCGGATATAGAAATAGTCAAATTATAAGTTTGACTTCCTTCCCTGAAACCCAGAAAATCATACTAAAGTACAAATAAAATATGGGACCGCCTATGTAACAAATAAATTGGGGAGTTTTATGATTGTACTTAACAGCCAAAGAAACAAAAGACATGGCCAATATCAAAGCACAAGCCGACATAAATATTAAAGTACAAATTACATATAAGATAGAAATGTTACCGTTACAAGTTTCATGGGTTGAATCCACGAAATCAAACATGGTTCTGCCTAGGCCTATCAATGGATTGGAGTTCCAATCCGGAGCCATATAAACGGATATTGATTCATATAAAATCAATTTGATCCATTAAAAATTCGATCCGATAAAAGTCCGATCTGATAAATATAGATATGGATTGTATATGTTAAGAATTATGAGTTCAGAAGTTTACAGGGGGTGAATGTATACATCAACCTTTTTCTGCTCTTTTGAAACTTCAAGAAAACTTGATGAACTGTTTTACAGATTGAATCTTGAACAAGTTAAGTGTTTATCAAATCAAAGAACAGTAAATAAACACAGGATGTAACTTTCAATCTAATTGTATTAGAAAGAATCTTTGCTACAATCTGAAATTTAAATTGAACTTCAGCTTCTTGTTCTAGGAAGATTATAAATGTAAAAATCAAAGACTACTGTCAAATGTGGCTGTGCATAAAATATATAGACAAAATGTCTTGTGCACATGCTCACATAAGACAGTTTAGCTAAAACTAGAAATAGACAAGACATACTTTACATTTGACTAATATCTTTTTCTAGCTAACACTGTTGTGACAGTCTGCTACATCCAGCCTTATATCTTCTGTCATTTATCTTGACTATCTTCTCAGCTTCATTGTAGACTTGTCTCTATCTTTACAGGCTTGACTTATCCTGCAAAGACAGAGCTACAAATTATATGTCTTGTTCTTCTGCAATTCTCCTAGAAAATAGCTCCTTGGTGTAGTCGAGTACTCTATTTAAATTGATTCGAGAAGTCATAGTGATTGACTTCTCGATTGAGTACTAGCTGTGAATTCTCGATTAGTCCTTGAATGATTGACTTCTCGAATGAATAGACTTCTCGATCGCATACTCTGTTTGATGACTTTTCGATTAGACTAGAATTCTCGAATGTAAACTTGAAACTGTGACTAATCGAATGACTCGGCTTTACCACTTCTCGAATGCTCCTTTTGCTAACTTCTCAAATTATTTTTCTGGACTTCTCGAATGAGTAACATTTCACACTACTCGAATGACTTCAATATTTTGATTTCTCGAATGACTAACTTCTCGATCGAATACTGAGTCAATGAGTGTGTCTTGAGACTTCTCGACCAGTTACATAATTCTGACTTCTCGAATGGGTGACTTCTCGACTGAGTAATTGCCTTAGTAGAATTCTCAGGTTGTATTCCTTATTTCTCCAAAAAGTCTTCTTTATCTTGTTGCATGATTCAACTTGAATCTTCTAACAGACTTTATTCTTGACTTTAATTACAACTTGAAATACAATCTGATCAAACTTCTATCTGCAATAATACAGAGAAATATCTAAGTCACTACCCTATTACAGAAATACTAACTATGTTATAGCAAGACAAATAATTACATAGGTTAGGCTTGATTTGGTCCAACAATTTCCCCTATTTTGAAAATTATAAATTTTACAAAATTAATACAAGATATCAAGCCTACCTATTCTGTTGTTGTTAATGATTTACCTAATCATATTTTTCTTTTCTTTCTTTCTCCTCCCTTGCCTTATTTTCTTCAATTGCCTCTAGAATATGCTATCTGGCCATGACTTCTTCAATCATTATTGCATCTTTCAATATGTCAGCATCAATTTTGAGGGTTTGCATAGGATAGTCTTGAATGAACTTGAGTCTAATTTTGATTGTTGCTCTACTTCTCAGTTTGAATTCAATTCTATCAGGATCCTTGAATACTCTGCACTTTCCCTGTCTTCTTAGTTCTTCAGACAATATATCTATTCTTTCCTCTTCTTTTCTCTTCTTGACAATCACTTCCTCCAAGTACTTGACTTTGTCAATCTTCTTCTGATATATTTTTGCCAAGTACTCAGCCATCTCCATCATTTTTAATTTATCAATCATGTTCATCTTGTCAAATAAGCTAATCACTCTTCTAATGTCATGAGTGGTAGTATTTAAGTTGTCATGATGGAAACCTCTTTCTTCTCCATCAACAGTTGTAACAAACATCATCTTGTCCCTGATTTCTACTTTGACAATTATATTGGCCTTCCACTGTTTGATCATTCTTTTATTAATCTCTGCAACTTCTTGGATAGGCTTAACTTGAAGACCCTTATCAGGAACAATGAATTGCTTTCTCCATTTAGGACATCTAACTAGTAATGAGCTAGTAGATTTCTTGAACTTAGTTGTTATAGCAGTGTTGACCTTAATCTGTTGACTTGACTTCAATTTCTCTATGTGATTCTTTCCAATTTCCTTCCTTATCACTCCATGTGCACTCACTTTCACAAATATTCTTCTTAGAGATTTGGATTTAGGGGCAATAGCAGTTTCAGAAACTGTTGGGATCACACTAGTACCCTGAGATTTGGTAGGTGTACTAGAATGAACACCAACAGCTTGCTGCTTGGAGGGCTTTTTCCTTTAATACTTTTTCTCTTTTTTCAGAATCTTCTCTTTTCTTCTTATCGACATTTTCCTTTTTCTTGTCTTCTTTGTTTCCACCCTTATCACTCCTGGACTCAGGCTTTTTCTCATTCTTGTCCTAATCCTTGTCCTCATCATCCTTCTTCTGTTTCTTTAGTGCCTCACTTGCAAAGTCAGATACTTGTTCACTTATAAACTTCTTCATCTTCTCCACAATCACATTGTCTTCAACTTGTTTCACCTTTTTCTTTTTAATCAACTCAATCAGGTTTATGATTTGACTTCTGTTTCCTGAATTGAGATGTTGAGGAATCTTAAAATGTGCAATCTTTTCTCCTCTAGCCATGTACATTACTCCATCTGGGCTGCAGTATGTTTCAGGAAGTGCATTAGGTACGAGAGGACCCAAAATTTTCTTTTTGAACTCTTCATCCTCCTGAGTCACTAACTCCACTTCTTTGTATAGACACTCCAGCTCAGTGTAGGAAAGTCATTGGAATAATGCAACTGAAACTTTGAAGTAACCAGACTTCATCTGTATTAAAGGCTCCTTAAATATCTGTCCATTCTACTCAAATTTAACTCCCCTTACTGCAACAATACCATTGTCAAACATCTTCTTGTAACTCCAATAGTTTCCCTTGACTTGCTTTTTGATATGATGCAAGATCCAAAAAATCTTTGTCAGCATTAGGCTTTAGAATTTCATTTCTGAATTTTCTCATAACTGCCTTTTATCTTTCAGCATCTATTTCTTATCTCATTTCCTTCTCCCCCTTAGGTTTAATATCTTGTTTTGGGAGAAAGGTAGAATGACTTGGCTTTATTTGAGTTGGAACTGGTTCTGGAGGAGCTTGACTTGTTTGGCCCAAGTTAGATATAAGGTTTTGCAGATAAATGAGTTGAGCAGATATGCTTGCAAGTGTAGTGCCTTGAGTTGTAGAAGAATTAACAAACTCCTTTTTGAGACCTTGAACATCTGACACAACTGTCGAAACAGTGGTAGAAAGAGATTCAACTCTGAAATTTAATTCATCAATTGTGGAAGCCCTGGCAGCTTCATCTTTAGCCTTTGACTAGATAATAGATATCCACTTAGAGAGGTGATAAGGTGTGTAGAGGCGCATCCTCAGGCAGCCTACCTGCATACCTGTTTTTGTACAACACTTCAACTATATTGTTGATTCTCCTTTGATTGTCCAGGATGGCTGTGTGACTTTGAACCATTTCTTTAAATACTTTCTCCATAGTATCTATCTTGGAATGGAGAATTGATGACTTTTCATAATCTCCTCTTGGAACACCTCCATAAAAACCACCAGGACTTAACTTGTCTTCTATTGCCTTTAAAGTGCCCTCTACCTTGGCCCTGTGATCATTTATTTTAGACTGTACCCCTTTGGCAAGGTAGTGGTGTGACTGCAGTTGGACCTTAGCGGCTTCATGAATTGCATCATACATGACACTTGGAGTAAAAATCTTCTCACATGATCCAAGAGAAGTAAGATACTTCTGTCTAGTCCATTCCAATACCTCCTCCATGTTGACTGCAGATTTACCATCCAACCAGGCATCAACATTGGCCTCTTCATCTTCAGCAAATTTACATTCTTCTCATTTTATTCCTCCTGATCCTTTGCATACTCCAGCATTATTGCAGCATAATCCTTGTTAGAAAAATGAGAAGTCAGTAGCTGTTGTGCAATATGATAGAATCCCTCCAATTGATCTACATACAACTCCTTTAATTTTTCATCTGACAGTGACCCACCAAGAGATAATGGTCCTGGTTGCCTGTCATGTTGCACAGGTTCCAGCCATTGTGACAGTGAGTGGGAGCTAGGGCCACTTGTTACAGTGGTCCCATCAGCATCTATTTCCTCATCCAATTTCTTAGATGATTCATTAGATATTGGATGGACAGATGATTTCTCCTGAGGAGACAGTCTTTGAATGATTGAGGAGTGTCCAGGGGATGCCATTTGCATGGTGTGGAGGTCCCCTAGATTACCCAATGTCTGTGTAGACACTTGGCTTTTATATGCCTTAGCCCCCACAGAGTCTGAAGTAAAAACTCCTGAAACCTCTGTAGTTTTGATGGTGTCATCAGGATATGTCTCAGCATGCATTCCCTCACCATCTAAATGAATGTCCTGAGTGGGGAGCAAGGTGTCATGCACCAAGTCACTTGAATGGGGATCACCAGGGAAATAGGAATCCTGATGATCAACAACCTCATGTGTTTGGCTAGACACAATTGGTTGAGAAGAAATTTGAGAGGTTGAAGAGAGTGTGTGAATATAATTGAGTATTGGCATCTCCCCTGAGAAAATGGGGATGTTTTAAGAGAAGATCCTACTTGTGCACAGTGTGTCTCCTTTTCTACTAGGACTTCTTAATTGACAGGAGTGAGTTCCTGCAATGGTGCAGACTCTATACAGGAGTGAGCTGACTCCCAATTTCAATAATACACCTTGTTGAGAAAGTGCACCTAGAAGTAGGTTTAATCCCTTGTTAATCTCTACATCCTATTGGGAGGATGTAGAGTGGTCTGTTATGGCCTTTTTGTTTTTCTTTCTACTAGTTAAAGGCTCCACAGGTGACTCATCCAATTCATTTTCATTTTCTACCACAGCCTCTAATACTCTTTTTCTTACAGGTTTCTCTTTCTTCTTCTTTACAACTACACCCTGTTGAGAGGATGTAGAGGTTGGTTGGATATCATCTAGTGGATTCAAAGAAGGGCTAGCAGTTGGATTAGAGGTCCTTGGGTTAGGTGCATTTGGTTCTTCTGCTACCTTAGAACTTCTTAATGCATCTAGATATTTATGCTGCACAAATGGGTACCCCCTAAATACACTCTCCATGTGAGGTGTAATTAGAAGGGGCACATTCACTGTGTTTCTCCTATCCAATGTAGCAAAAATAATTTTTGACATTGATTTGGAATAGCCAATTCTCTGTTTGTTCATCCCAGGCAATTCAATTAAACTAGCATTTTTATAGTTGAGAATTAATTGAATAAAACGAGAGAAGAAAATCTCATTACCTTTCTTGGGAATCCTAGTTATGAGTTCCCCAAGAACTAGTTTTCCAACGTTGAGACTTTGATTGTAGGCCAATGAATAGGCTTGCTTCATGGCAATGAGGCTTATCTGGTCAAATCTTGTTTTCCTGCAGGTGAAGACTCTTAAAATGGTGTCAAACAGGAATGACCACTCCTTCCTCATGAACTTCTTATTAATCTTCCTGAACTTGAACTTCTCAGCTCCTTTGTCCACCATGTCAGAATAACTAATGAACTCCAAGAAGTTTAAAAGGTCATTTTCAGTTGGTTCTTCACTAAAATCTCCATTTGGCACCTTGAATCTTACATGTGACAACCACCTTCGAGCTCCCATCCTTCAAGGCTATGTTCTTCCAGTCTGTAGTTGCCCAAAATTGCTCAAGAATGTCAAGGTAAAGAGTGGGGTTTGCTAACAAATCTTCTTTTAGATACGAATCTATGAGAAATCTAGTAAAACATTTGTACTAGGGTTTAGCATCAGCATCTCTGGCTATGGCTAAGAAGTTGGTTTCAGGAATGACAAAGACTTCGGTTGCAGGGTTGGAACTTGAGGACGCCATTGAGTTAGTGTGTAGAAAGAGAGAAAAGAAGAAACGGAAGTTTTAGAGAGAAAAAGTACGGGTTCAAGGGTAACAGTTTGAATGCAAGGGTTTCTTTGAGTTTGTAGTTAAGCGTAGAAATGAAATGTTAGATCTACTTGCTATTTATATGACACAGACAACTCAACTAGAATAGTAATCGATTTTAGTGATCGAGAACTCTGAAAAAGAGTAAAGCTGTTTTAGTAGAGAACTGTCAGACTTTGATCAAGAACTAAGACAATCGAGAACTCACTCAAGCTATAGTCGAGAACTCTCAATAGTACTTGACTGAGAACTCTAGAAATGAGCTATTCGAGAACTCACAACATCATGATTCGAGAACTCTTAAGATTGACTGATTCGAGAACTCAAGACATTCGAGAACTCTTAGAATTGAATGATTCGAGAACTCAAGACATTCGAGAACTCTTAGAATTGAATGATTCGAGAACTAAAGAATTTATGCTTAGTCGAGAAGTCAGAAAGAATGGCAACTTAACTACAAACTCCAGTTTTTAAGAAATTGTTTTATATTCACTTGGAAAACAAAATAATAATTTACAAACTTCATCTCTTAGATAAATAAAATTTATTTATTCATCCTAAATGAGAAATGTGTTTGATTTTTGTTCCTGAAATTTTGATTATCACACTTGTTATTTAATGATGCACAAGTATAATAATTCTATTCAGGCTTTCTCAGAACAAGAAAATAATTCCAAGTTAGTTTTTAAAGAAAAAAAAATTTTAATTAAAAATATGTACAACAATATAAGTGACATATTTATAAATATACACTAATTTTATTTCACTTAGATAAATCATTTAGGTTCATGTCTGTGAAACAATTGTTGTAACAGTTGGAGAGAGATATTTATTGAGCCACTTATCCTGAAGAATTTAGCATTCCAATTTCACTAACCAAACTGTTGAAAGTGGCGTCATCAAGTGGTTTAGTAAATATATCAGTCAACTGTTTTTGTGTAGGAACATAGAACAATTTAATCACTCCATTTTCAACATGTTCCCTAATGAAATGGTACATTACATCAATATGTTTTGTCTTGGAATGATTGCTGGATTGGAAACAATTGATATGACACTAGTGTTGTCACACATGATAGGAATTCCTTCCAACACAAGTCCATAGTCTCTTAATTGATTCTTGATCCAAAGCACTTGAGCTTTTTATAAACATCTTTAAAATTACAAAGAGAAACATCTTTGTTATAAATATTTTTATATTCTTAATACATATCTAAAAACTCAATTTCTAACAAGAATAAATATTTTGTGAGATTCATATTCATAAAATTTTACAAAATTTTAGACGAGATTCAAAAAAAAATCATAATATTTATTTATTTATGATAGATTATTATTAATAATTGGTATTTAAAAATTGTAGTATGATTATAAAATTATTTATATTTTTTCCTAATTTATAATTAATGTTGTTTTAATTAATTTTCTTGGTTAAGAGGGTTCTCTCTTATAGATGGGCACTTTGTTTATTTCATGAGGATATTTGGTACCAAATTATGAAACGTTAACATAAACGGAATATAATAGTATTCAAAATTCCAATCACGAGATTGTGATTATTAATAAAATTTGATAAATGGTAATTATTATTAAAACAAATATAATGTATATAAATATTCTCTCTGTTTTTTTATATTTGACGTTTGACTTTTCTGCAAACATCCCAAATTGATTTGATATATATAGTTAAAATAATTATTTAAAAAAAAATCTGAATAAAAATATATAGTTTATACTAAAATTCACAAAAATCAATTTTTAAAAATAATTATTTTAATTATTCAGTTAAAGTACTTTAAATTATGTGTAAAAAAATCCAGCGACACATAAAAAAAATAGAGGGATTACTTATTCTTATTGTTTTTTTGACAAATAACACTCTGTCATGACAATAGTATATGAATTGCACTAATTTAGTGTAACAAGTAAGGATATAAAATAAAAATATTAATAAAACAGAACAAATAAAATATATTTATTGGATGTTAGAGCAAATTAAATAAATAGTAAAATTGTAGTTTTGCCTAGTCCAACACATTTAGAGGAAAATAAAGGTAACCAAATTATTAGGATCTGTTGATTGCAATTTGAGGAAACAGTGGTGCAAAAAGACATCTTGACAACTCCATCGGAGATGGCCTTGGAACATTGAAAAAAAGGGTAGACTATTTAAACAAGAAAATTATTGGATATATATAGGCTTTTCCATCCTCACAAATGAAGAGTGGTGAAGCGCAAACAACGCTAAGCAACTGACCATCTATTTGATCTCGAAAATTAAAACATCATTCCTTCATTCCCTGCATGCATGGCATTTGCCAATTGCCAATAAGAATTACAAACCACACTTGTTTTCATTCACTTCTAAGTGAGCAAACAAACAAAGTTTTACTGGCATCTAAATTTCTTTCTAGTTGCTCACTCAAACATCTAATTCACTTTCCCACATTACATTCCTCCGATTGATAGGACAAGCTAGACATACATACTGTTTTAATCCCGAAACTAGGTAGCTAGTTAAAGATGGCGATTCGGTTTATCTTCCTTGTAATTGTTTCATCCCTGTTCTCAGGGATCCATGTCTCGGCAGACCACAAAAGCCCGGCAGACCCCAAAGTCCCGGCAGACCTCAAAGTCCCACAAACGCATCCCCCACCACCAGAACTAAAAGAGGACTACTATGCAAAAACATGTCCTAGTTTTGAGAAGATTTTACTAGAGACCATTACCCCTAAGCAAAGCTCTAATCCAACAACCGCAGCTGCCACACTTCGTGTTTTCTTCCATGATTGCTTTGTTGATGGATGCGATGGATCTGTCCTCATTAACCCCACTCCCAGTGGTAAAACTTTAACTGAAAGAGACAATCCACTCAACCTTGACCTTCCTGGTGATGCCTTTGATGTCATTGTGCGTGTCAAGACAGCCATGGAGATGTCTTGCCCTGGTGTTGTCTCTTGCTCTGACATTCTTGCTGCTTCCACCCGCCACCTAATCAAGCAAGTAGGTGGTCCCTTCTACAAAGTCCTGTTAGGAAAAAAAGATGGCAAGGAGTCCATATCAAAACATGTCGATCATAGTCTAACCGACGAAAAACAGAATTTTGACACTATGCTTGCACCTTTTACACAAAAAGGTTTCACAGTAAGAGAAATGGTGGCATTACTCGGTGGTGGCCACACCATTGGTTTTGCTCACTGCAGTAGGTTTGCCAGTAGGCTCTACAAGTTTAGCCCAACTTCGGAAATAGACCCATCTTTGAACCCTGGCTTCGCGCAGAGATTGAGGCAACTGTGCGCCAATTACACTGCAAATCCAAACATGGCAGCTTTTCTGGATCCTATGTCACCTGGAAAATTTGACAACAATTTTTACAACAACGTATTAAAGGGTTTGGATATCTTACCATCTGACCATATACTGCTGGCAGATCCAAGATCTAGGCCTATAGTTGAAGAATATGCAAAGGATCAGGTCAAGTTCTTCGCTGATTTTGCTGCAGCAATGGAGAAGCTAAACGTGCTTGATGTCAAAACTGGTACACAAGGAGAAATAAGGACCAACTGCTTTGCTGTCAATGCATAGCTATGAAAAATTCAGTCGCTATCTGAAATACTAATAATCATTTTATTGTTTTCTGGTGTTTAGGGAGAGGTTATCACCACCTATAGTTGATTTCCTTAATTGTATGATTTATTTATGACAGCGATACTGTTCTTTTCAAAAGATAAATAAAGTATGTACGTTATCATTTTCAGCTAATATAATGTATTCTCTTTATTTTACTACTCGGATATAATTTAACATATCCAGTTTCTTGATGATATTGATCCAAGCAGTTCAAAGCTAAGTTGATGCGTACGCAGAATATGTCAAGGCATGAGGATAGATGGTACTGACCATAACCAATAGTGATGGTGAATGAAATTATTGAATGCTTCCTGCTCATGACTATACCCCTGGCTTCCAAGAATAAAATTTCTGCATTCTTTTCTCCTCTTGCCTCTCCTTACAGGCATGATGATCACCTGCCAAATCTAATAAATCCGCAAATATCTTTACACAAAACTAGTAGTAATACTTAAAACTTTCAGCGAACAAGTTGCAGTGTGTTATGTTTTTACATTCAACATCTTACGAGGAACTAATCTGTAACTGAAGAATTCAACACCTACATCTAATATGGAAATTTGAAATCTAGCTAGGTGAGGCGGATGATAGTTAAATCCTCATCTTACTTGTATGTTATGCAAACCTTATTATCTGCACCTCATTTTACTTACTCTTCTTCCTCCATGTCCTTGACTTCGTGGATGTGTAATTTCATTCATTCATTTCCCATTCTCTTCCATCCAACCAAATGGAGCTTATGCAGATAAGTGATACGATCATATAAAAAATTAGACTTAGAAGTTTAAAATATCATGAAAATGAAGGAGGATTGTCTAATGGTACAGAGGAGCACAATAGTTGTGATAAGGCTTAACAACAGCTTAGCACCAGCTCAAGTTAGTTAACAGCTAGTTGAAAGCTCAACATATTAGTTACTACTAGCTAATCAATTTCTTCGTGATATTGATCCGAGCAGAGAGAAGCTAAGTTGATGCATTCCCAGAATATGCAGACGCCTGAGGATAGTACTGACCATAACCAATAGTGATGGTAAACAAAATAATTGAGTGCTAGCTACCTGCTCATGAAGATCCCCTGGCTTCAAAGAATGGAAGTGCTGCATTCTTTTCTTGTCTTGTCTTGTCTTGCCTCTCCTTGCAGGCATGATGATGGCCTCCCACTTCTATTAAATTCGCAAACTTCTATATACAAACTAGCAACCATACTTAAAAACTTTCAACAAGCAGGTTGCAGCTTTTCCTGTTTTAATTGTGCATTCAGCATCTAAAAGTTTGAGCAGCGGTTTCATGCAATGGATATTTATGTGCTAGGGTTTGAATCATTTCTAGTTGACATGCTTAAGATTTTTTATCCGGATTATGTGCATGAATTTTATGTTAATTTATCTACGTAAAAATTTAGTAATTATAAGTCATTTGTTGGACATAAAAAGTTCCGCGCACAGAGTTTTAATATAACGCTTTTTCTAACTTAGTGCTCGTGAGCATATACTACATACCAATGATTTGTCAAATTTTCATTAGTTCTCTTTTCACTAATAATAATGTCTCCATGTATGCATAAAAATTCTCATTAATAAAAAATTGCAACTATCAAAAATTAGTTGTTAATATGTGTCCACTATAAAAACCCTTAATATAAATATAAATATACTTATAAGTCAAACACTTTGGCACATAAAGCTTTAATATAGATATATCTATAAGTCACAATTTTTATGTTGTTTATATTTTATTAGTTCTTAGTCGAGGATTTAGTTAAAAATTGATTATCTATGTGAATATTTATATATTACATAGTACGACGTGTCACATAAAACTAGTTTTGTTCATTTGTTCCCCAGATACATTTAATTATTAGTTATTATATTACAAATTTGTCTTTTTATTTAAAAATTATAATATAGACAATATGTGTGTATTTGTAATATCAACATTTTTAACTTATCTCCTCCAAGTTTCCTCTTCCTCTCATTTTTGGAGTGGAATTTTTGGTAAGAAAGCATACATAATTTTCATCCACTTTCACATACTTTCCTCCTTTAAAAATATTCGAGAGTATAAATATAAGTGAAAATTATGTTTTTTTACTTACCTTTCATGTTCTTTCTTTGTTATTTAAAACTTGAGAATAAGACGCTAGTAAATCTCCCAGGAGGATGCCAGATTTTGTATGGTATGACCAGTATTGTAAAAGACGGGTTTTTTTCCGATTAATCGGTAGACGGACGGTCCAGTCTCGATTAATCAGAAATCGAGATAAAAGACATTTTTTAAAAAAATCGGTCAAAAATCGGTAAAAATAATTTTAAAAAAAAGTTAAAAATTTTAAAATTTTAATAATTAATATATTTATATTACAAATTTACAATAAATATGGATTGTATAGCCTTAAATCTTTCATAAATTTTAAATACTATTAAGATAAGTGGTTTTTTTAATAAATCTTAGCACCTAAATATGTATGAACTAATTATATATGATAATTTTTTGTTATAAATCTTATGATAATTTAAAAATGTTTAAATATAATTATATATTATTATTTATTAAATTAAATTACTTCCAATTAATGGTTCATTTAATCAATCCGATTAATCATTGATTACTTGATTTTACTTGATTAATCAGTGTAAGGTACCATTTAAAGGATATGACACTCTTAACACTCACATTTAAAGGATAAAATATAAACATTCGCAATGAAAGTATATGTTATATATTCCTTCCGTTCATAATTCTTATTACTGTTAGGTCCAAAAGTATTGTAGAGGGGGGTGAATACAATTGTTTTGAATAATGAGAGAAAATGAAATAAATGCAGGTAATAAATGATGACACATAATTTCAAGAATATATCTTTATATTCATTGAAGAATTTGTTACAACATTCATAAAAGCATCATAATCAGTTGAACAATAAATACAGCAATTAAGGCTTGATTCAACTGATTCTCTCTCACTTTCTTTTTACAGTAAATGCTCTCTTTTTAAAATATACTGTAGAAAATACAGAGATTGCTCAAAGTCTTTTTACAAATAAAACAAAGTGCTGCTTTTATAATGTCGTGTAGACTTGATCTTGTCCTTTTTGTGTACGTGGCCCAATCAGGACTCGTCAACAAAAAGTACTTTCCAACCACTCTGGATCAACCGTTCACAATAAGCCACTTGTCCCTTGAACATTAAATGCTACATATCGACCCGCATCTCGATCTAGGCCTGGACCCATCTCGATCTCGATCTTGGTTGACAATCTCGATCTCGATCTCGATCTGTGAAAATCTCGATCTCGATCTGTGAAAATCTCGATCTCGATCTGTGAAAATCTCGATCTCGATCTGTGAAAATCTCGATCTCGATCTCGATCTATGAGAATCTCGATCTCTATCTCGATCTGCCGTGGATAGAGATTTGCCTTGTAATGTTTTACTTCAATTATAAATCTCGACCCGCATCTCGATCTGCTGTGGATCGACATTTGCCTTAGCAAATATGCACTCATCCAATGTTGACCTTCTTTAGTGACTAATTGTGGATTAACCTTTATGAGCAAGTTTCCCTAGCTTCTTCAATTTCTTTTCCTCACTCAATTCAAATGAGATCTTCTATTACTGACATGAACTTGCCTCCAATGTCCTGACACTTGATGCAATGGTCTGGTTCATAAGTGACTAGTCTTGTAGGGGTTCTTGCTTCTGAATGTCAGTTCTCATTTGTTGATTAACCTTTACATTATCCAGATGTTGATATACATTACATGAAATCACTTTGGTCTTCTTGATACTTCTTTGACATTAATTTGATTCTCCATTAGATAAGTTAGGGCATGAGCAATACTGAAATTGAATTTCTTCTCACTTATGCATCCTTGATTAACCAAATTAGTTACTTGTAGTTACCAAGTATCATTACCATTTCTTCAGTTGATTGATTCCATGTGCTTCTTCAGTTTCTCTTGTTTTTGATGTTGTTTTATCTTTTACCTAGTTTAGTTACATAGTAATTAAGTGTTACAAGTTAGTACACTTATGCCTTTCAATCTCCCCCTATTTGATTGTCTAACAATGACAACCAAATTCACAATGAGGATAACTCAACTAACCAGGGATTGAAAAAGATAAACTAACATTCATAAACGATCATGTCAACTTGCATAATGCTTGGCTTGATTAACTAGCTTCATGTCTATCACTGATACTTCAAGTGCCAAAATTGGACACCTGTTGGCTCGATCAAATGGCTTCATACTCTTCTAGAGATTTTCTCTAAGTACTTAAGAGCACGGTCCACTCAATCTTCAATTATCCTTCTGAAGTCCTTTTAGCAGTATTACCACCGCCGAACTTCGCGAAATAATTGACGCTTAATATAAACCAGTTTCAAGACACTTAGCTAACTAACTTCTACCTTACACTACACAAGAAAACAGATAATGTACTTACAAAGCAGGAAAACAAGAAAACAAATTACAACGCAAAGAAACATTACAAGCTTAATACATTAAAATCTCGATTTCTTGCGCTCCTCTTCCTCACGAGCTTTCTTCTTGGCTGCCTTTTCTTTCTTCATGAACTCAGGGTTGCAGACTTCATCCATTCTTTTCTTGAGAAGATTAAGTCCTTTTGCTTCCACATGATTTCTGATCTTATAATCTCGAAACAACCTCAACCACCTCTCAACCATGCTGCGAGTGGTAAGCTTCGTGGGAATGTCTTCAAACCTCAGCTTAGTTACTTTGTGAGGATACCCCTTTTCCCCTTTCTTCCTTATGACCAGCTGCTTAGGGTATCCAATGACAATAGCGGTGGTGCATTGCTGTAGCCTCTGAATATCAAGCTGTTGTCTTCTCTTACAGAAGTTCTCAAACGTGACCCTTAGATAGTCCTGATCAAACTCATCAACATCATCCATCTCATCAATCAATTCCCTTATGATACACAGTGTTTCATGACTGTGTTCTGCAAAGATGTCGTACTTGAGCTCAATGACGGTTTCCACCTGATGCTTGTCTGTATAGATCAGCAGGTCATTCTCATTCTCAGCTTTGCTTTTGACAAACTTGACGTTTACACCAACCACTGCACTAGCTTCCTCCCTTATTTCTCCTTCTTCAGGAATGTCTAATCTTGGATCTCCGTATCTCTGCACATGCTCCTTTATTGCCTCTTCTTGCTGCTCGAATGCATAGTCTTCAAGCTCCTTCTTAACCACTGGTAGTTTGGCTTCAGGCAACTTGTATCTAACATCTTGCCTTCTTATCAACTTCTCCAAGTCCTTAGCCACCAGTTTCTTTTCCTTTGTTAGAAAACCCTTTGTGAGGACTAGCTTTGCAACTGCCTTCAGTACATTTTCGCTCGGGGTCAGTTTCGAGTCATCTAGATTTATGATCCTCAAGACCTTGTCATGGACGTATCTGATTTGATAGGGATTTAGAATAATGGTCAACCCCTCTGTCTTCAGCCATCTTCAATAGTTTCTCTTTAAACATCACTCCAGTCTTGACAGAGGTGTCTACCTTGTGATCATATTCTACCAGTTCACTAGCACCCCTTGCATGGAAGAATGCTTCATCAACCATACACGGCTCGATTCTTGTTATGGGTGCCCAAGTAATCATCAGACTCCATGCTTTCTCCTTGAATATAACTTGAACAGAGGTGCATCCCTGTCTTATACAGTTTAGATAGTTCAGAAGCCCAGGGTTTAGATTTTCTAGCATGTGGAGAAGGAAACTCAATCTTTCTGAGTCAGGAGCATAGGCTCTTGGTCCAGCTAAGGCTTCTCTAGCCTTGTCCCACTCGGGACCTTCCCTCCTTATGTCAGCCTGGACCTTAGGATCTGTGATCTTTTTCATTTCATACTCATGCTGAGTTTTCTGAGCCGCTCTCTTCTCCTTTGCCATTAGTTCCTTTTCCACTATTCCTTGAAGCACTTCTTCATTCACTCTTTCTCTGGCTTCCCTGAAAATCTCTTCTTGCATCTCCGCTTCTTTCGCTACTTCATCAATTTCTTCTTCTGGCACATGCTCGTCAGCAACCGAGTGGTCTCCTGCATCACCTGCAACTCCTGCGTCAGATCCGCCAGGATTTAGACCTCTTTCTTGTTCCCACTCTCTTGCCCGTTGCTCGAGTCTCGACCTCCTTGCCACTAAGGCTTCTACATCCATCTCATCCTCATCAGAATCTTCAATAAAGTCTCCCATAAATACATCGACGAGAGGTGTTTCTTTCTCAGCTCCTGCTTCTTCAACTACCATCTTCTGCTTGCCTTTGTCTTTAAGAGCCGGTTGAGCCTCCTCCACCTTTTCACCAGATTTGTTTGAGGACTCGATCACCGGACCCTTACTAGTCAGCTTTTTCAGACCTTGATCCTCCTTCTCCCCCTTAGGTGGGTTATCCTCATCAGGAGCATCATCATCATTTTTATCGTCACCACCACCACCGGTTGAAGGACCAGGTCCAGCCCTGTTACGTCCAAAGACAGCATCAAGTAGTTCATTCAGCTTCGTCCAGACCTGAGACATGCCATGAGTGACATCATCGACTGACCGCCCAACCTCCACTTGTACCAATCCAAGATTTTTTATCTTGTCAATCATTTGATTTTGGACGGCAATCAAGTTCTCCATGAACTGTGCTCCAACCTCCAATCTTCCAGAGTGAGAAGAGACAACAGCAGTAACACCAGCAACTCCAGCCTCCAAAGCCTCCACCTTCTCCACTAGATCCTTCAATTTAGGGGACGGTGTTTGGCTTGGGTTAAACTGTTTACTCTCGCCGGATTCTGTTTCACTCAAGATCCCTAAAGAGAAGGGATCTACTCTCTCTGTCTCTCTCTCGTGTTTAGAGCCTAACAGAACTAAAGCCTCATCCACTAGTCGCTGAGGACTAGCGGTGAGTTGGTCGGCGATATCGGTCAGTGAGACTGAACCTTTAAACGCTGTGTCTACGTTAGGAGATGGCGTTATGACCATGTCATCCCCTTGTTCACCAAGAACCTTTTCTGGTTCGCTGGGCTGTTCTGGAGGCGTAGACCCACCAGTCACCAGATGTCGTTGCTCTGCGAGCAACTTGTTTTCTGATTTAGATGAGGAAGAGTCATCCATACTGGATTCGACAGACTCTTCCACATATACACTTCCTGAGATTCTAGCATCAGAAGAGCTAGTCTCAGTTTGCCATTCCCCTTCCGAGAAATTGCTCAAAGAGCCCTGAGCGGACAACTCAGGGGAGGTAGGGCCAGCTCCTATTGGCAGTTGAGCTGGACCCCCTCCTTGACTCTCACCAACATGCCTAGGCGAGTGCGAATATGTTGGAATATTTAGGAGAGGTGAGCCACCAGCGTGAGGTGTGGTGGCTGTGAGAGGTGAACTATCCCTAACAGGTTGCGCAGTTGCCACTGGGATAGAATCCATCTTTAGCTTCTTTGAGAGTGGCAGAGCTGCTGATTTTACTACTCTCTCAACTCCTACACTCCCTCCACTCGATTCACTCGACTTAGATGGGCTTGCCTTCCTTTTATCACCAGTTTTAGGGCTGGCTGAATGTTTATGAACAGAAGGGCTTGCAGCCTGGGATAGAGCCTGGGGGTTTTCAGGCCCACGGCTGTAGAAAACAGGGGTTGGTTGAATTGAAATTTGATCAAGATCAGCAAGAATAGGTACCTGACTCGGAAGATCTTCATCCTTGTCAGCTCCAGCTTCTGCAACATTTGCTTCAGCCATTTCAACATCCATACCTGCTTCTCCCAAATTTCCAGACACTTGATCTCCATCAGCAGCTTCGTTGCCACTACCTTCCGCTTCTACTGCGGTAAACTGAGAAGCATGCCTCCTAGCATACTCATCTTGCAGATCCTGGAAGTACGGAGTCAGGCGCAACTCAAAAAGTCTGGACTTTTGCTGGGTTTCCATGGTGGAGATACTCTTTAAGGTCATATCAAAACATGCCATCCTTTCAGAGCCTTGAAATATTCTTCTGTGCTCCTCTGAAAGAACGTCATCCAGAACCATCTGAAGAAATCTTGGCATCCAACATTTGACTGGTCCATCTTCCGGATTCCGAGATGCATTCTTTTCCAGTGCCCACCTCTCAAGCAACTGAATCAACAAATGTTTGCCCACATTCACTCTTCTGTTATTTGCCACTCCATATAGAATTACTCGACAGCTGTTGTTCATTGGCCTGTAGTCTTTGTCCTTTGGGAACATGCAGCGTTGAATGGCCTGAACTACATAATCCCACTCAGCTGGTAACATACCTGTATGAACCTTTGTTACCTTGATAGGACCCGTGGGAGGGCGACAACCTATCTCTGTGAATAATTGCAACATTTCTTCCATAGTGGGTTCCGGAGCAAAATTTTCTGAAGGAAGCCCAAGAATCTCATTGAACTTCTGCAGACTGGCCTCATATTTTGCACCACTGATAGTGAGGGACAAGCCTGTTGGATTTGCTTTACCACCCTGAATCTCTAATGTTGAGTAAGCAGCTTGAAGGGCTTCAACATTCAGGATGAGAGAGGTGGTTAAGGCATGACTTATTATGGATGTATTGTTGAGGGACTCAATCCAGAACTGGTAGTGAATGAATCTACCAGTTGCTCGATCAGCAGAGAGATTAACAAAGTTGGTTTTGGGAATAGTGAAATTTGGGTTGGCCATTTGAGATTTGTGTTTGAGAAGAGAAATGTTTTGTAAAGATTTTGCAATGAAAATTTTAGAGAACAAGTTCTAAATTTAAACACAAAAAAAACGTACACGAACCCCACTAATTACCCACGTAATAAAACTCCCCACTAATGACCACTTAACTCCCCACGAATGATCACTTAACTCCCACTAAAGATTGACAGTTTAGCTTTAGGAAATTAAAGTGAACAGTCGTTTTGTTTTGAAAAATGCGAGTATCTCGGAAAACCACAAAACAGGGCGGTTACTTGGTACTTTATGGATTGATCAAGAACACACACAACTATGCCACTTGAGAACAAAAAAAAATGAAAAACACGAAGACACGAAATCAAAAAACAAACTCACTCGAATAACAGGAGAACTGAACAACGATTTGCAAGAACACTAATGTTAAGAGATGACGTAGAATATGCGCAAAAAGTTCAACAGTTTACTTTAAACAAAATTTTGGCAGAGTTTTATTTTACTGATTAATGTTTTCAAGTAACAGTTAGTGATTTTTGTTTAAGAAAATTACAAGAAAAACTTGGTGTTATGGCAGGGAAGAGGATGCTGTGAATGTATGTATATGCGTGTGTATTTGCTTCAGCTTTTTGAACTAGTGAGAGAGAGAAGGTTAATAGAAATAATGAACAGACTATATAATGCTATATTATATACTTGCACGCCTAAAAAGAAAGTAACTGAAGAGACAAGTCACGTATCGATCTCGAGATCCGCATCTCGATCTTCATCTCAAAGTCGATCTTGATGTCGATCTCGATCCGCATCTCGATCTACATCTCGATGTCGATCTCGATCCGCATCTCGATCTACATCTCGATGTCGATCTCGATGTGGATAGATCGAGATGTACCTTAACAGTTTTTAAGCAATTTCGCAAGTCAATCTCGATCTCGATCCAGAACCAGATCGAGATTTGCCTTAGAAACTTACAATTTTGAAATGACAGGGAATTTAGCAAATAAACCATGCATTACAAAATTAAGTCTAGCATTAAATCCTATAACATTATTAGACATTAATCATATGGATACACAGATCATCATAAGATTAATGTCATGAAACTTTCTAACTTCCCCTTATGACATGCAATACATATATTTTTGAAGTTAAGTACACATTATTAATTATGAATATGCATGAACAACAATAATATGTACACAAACTGAATTATAACAGATAGGTAGCAAAACTAACAGGTGTTAAGCATCCCCAATTCACCAACCAATCTAGAAAATGTTGATTCGTCTAGAGGTTTAGTGAATATATCTGCTATTTGACGTTCAATAGACACAAAATGCAACGCTACAGTTCCATTTTCTACATGCTCTCTAATAAAATGATACATTATATCAATATGCTTAGTCCTAGAGTGATCCACAGGATTGTTGGTCATTGCAATAGCACTTGTGTTGTCACACATGATAGGAATCTTAGATACTTCCACACCGTAGTCCTTGAGTTGGTTCTTCATCCACAGTATCTGGGCCACACAGCCTCCAGCAACAATATATTTTGCTTCAGCTGTCGAGGTAGATACTGTGTGTTGTTTCTTGCTTTGCCAAGACACCAACCTTCTTCCAAGAAACTGACAGCTTCCTGAAGTGCTCTTCCTATCTATTCTACAACCTGCGTAATCTGAATCCGAATAGCCAACAAGATTAAACCCTGTATCTCTTGGGTACCAAATCCCAAGATTTGATGTTCCCTTGAGATACCTAAAAATACGCTTTACGGCTATGAGATGTGACTCTCTAGGATCCGCTTGGAACCTTGCACATAAGCATGTAGAGAACATAATATCAGGTCTGCTAGCAGTTAAATACAAAAGAGAGCCGATCATACCTCGATAGCTTGAGATGTCTACAGGTTTTCCCGCTTTATCCTCGTCAAGCTTCGTGGCTGTTGCCATAGGAGTCTTAGCTTGTGATACATCTTCGAGACCATACTTCTTTAATAGATCATGAATGTACTTGGTCTGGCAGATAAATATCCCGTCCTTCTTCTGACTAACTTGAATACCGAGAAAGAACGTTAGCTCTCCCATCATGCTCATCTCATACTTTGATTGCATTAACTTTGTGAATTTAGCACACAGCTTCTCATTTGCAGACCCAAAGATAATGTCATCCACATATACTTGCATCATTATTAAATCATCTTTGCATTTCTTGTAGAAAAGCGTCTTGTTGATTACTCCTCTGGTGAAACCACTTTCTAGTAAGAAGTCTGACAGAGTTTCATACCACTTCCGCGGAGACTGCTTAAGGCCATATACTGATTTGAAGAGGCGATAAACATAATCACAGTATTTGCTGTCGACAAACCCAGGAGGTTGATCAACATACACTTCTTCATCCAGTTCACCGTTTAAGAATGCACTCTTGACATCCATCTGATAGACTTTAAAACCATGATGTGCTGCGAATGCTAAGAACATCCTTACGGCCTCTAGCCTTGCTACTGGTACGTAGGTTTCATCATAATCAATTCCTTCTCTTTGAGTATAACCCTTAGCAACCAGGCGAGCTTTATTTCGTGTTACAAGTCCGTTTTCATCCAGCTTGTTTCTGAATACCCATTTTGTTCCAACAACAGATCTATTCTTTGGTCTGGGTACCAGCTTCCACACCTTCTGCCTTTCAAACTGATTGAGTTCTTCTTGCATAGCAATCACCCAATCAGTGTCATCTAGGGCTTCTTCCACCACTTTAGGTTCCAATTGAGAAAGGAACACTGAGTATAGACATTCATTCTCAGTGGCAATTTCAGCTCTAGCTTTTCCTCTAGTAGTCACTCCGGCATCTGGATCACCAATAATTAGCTCAAACGGATGGTCCTTGCTCCAAGTACGATCCCTAGCAAATGTTCTTGATGACTCAGCTTGATCTTGTAAGTGAAGGTGACTTAGTCTAGAAGTACTTCCACTAGCTCTTTCTGAGCCAGTACTAGCTCCCCCTGAGTGAGCTGCTTCCCCTGAGTGCATACTTACTCCCCCTGAGTTAGTACCAGGTCTAACGGAAGGTGATCCCTCAGCCCTAGTGTTTTGTATTGGCGAGACACTAGACTCTTGATTAATTACATTATTTATCATTGGATCACTACTCTGCACTACAGACTCAGGAATTGTATCCACTTCATCAATATCCATATTTTCAAATCTTAGGGAAGTGGGCTCACTGTCTTCTTTTTGTATAGAAGGGAGCTTTGAGTCGTCGAATGTGACATTAAGGCTTTCAACCACCTTGCGATCATTAAGCGCAAACACCCTGTACGCTGCTACTACTTCAAGAGAATATCCAATGAAAACCCCTTTCATCTGCTTTGGCATCAAACTTTCCAAGTTGTGCATTGTCTCTTAACACAAAGCATTTGGCACCAAACACGTGAAAGTACTTGATAGATGGTTTTCGTTTATTCATCAGATAGTAAGGCGTCTCATTATAGTCTTTTGTAATCAGGATTCTGTTCTGTGTATAACACGTCGCGCTAACTGCTTCAGCCCAAAAATACAAAGGAAGTCTTGACTCATACAGCATTGTCCTAGCTGCTTCAACCAGTGTCCTATTCTTCCTTTCTACCACCCCATTCTGCTGCGGTGTTCTCGGTGCTGAATAATGTCGTCTGATCCCTTTAGATATGCAGAAATCCATTAACACTGAGTTCTTGAATTCTGTCCCGTTGTCAGATCGGATAGTCTTCACAGTCAACTTGCTACATTTTCAATTACCAGTACATGCCTAATGATCTCATGTGGCACTTCATCTTTCGATGTCACAAACTTTACCCATGTGTATTTGGAAAAGTCATCGACTATTACCAGCGCGTATCTTTCCCTTGACATTGACATAACATTAACGGGTCCAAACAAATCCATGTGAAGTAGTTGTAGGGGCTCGGTAATGCTATTCACTTGCTTATCCTTATGCGAGGCTCTTTTCGATTTTCCCATCTCACATGCTTCGCAGAGTCCATCTGGAGTAAACTCCATCTGCGGCAGCCCTCTCACCAATTCTCTCCTTACGAGATTATTCATTGCTTTAAAGTTCAGGTGAGAAAATCTTTTATGTCATAGCCAACTTTCCATCTTTTTTGCTTCGAATCGAACAATCATGCTTCCCAAAGTTGACGTCAAAACCCCTGTCGGTGAACTGACTAACGCTGAGAAGATTATGTCGCAATCCTTCCACAAAAGACACGTCCTCAATGATAACATTTCCATAAACAATCTTGCCATATCCCCTGGTGTAACCTTTGCTGTTATCTCCAAAAGTAACCACGGAGCCGGCTCTCAACACCAAATCTGTTAGCAGGGACTTATTGTCGGTCATATGCCTCGATGCTCCACTGTCCAGCACCCATATGACTTTACTCTTTTCCTGTTCACTGCCCTGCAAATCCAGAAAGGTTAGGTGTTCTTCGGAACCCAATGATGTTTGGGCCCGGCATCAATAATTTTCTTTTTCTTTTCAGATACAGAAGGCTTTGCCTTGTTGCCATCAGGGGCATACATCTTGACTTTGTCTTTTCCCTTGTCAACCTTGACTGGTTTGTCAGGTTTGGGAGTAGACTGGTAACTCCTAACTTTAGGAGGACTTGAAGTCTTAGCCTTTGACCCAGCATGCTTTTTCTTACCACTACTAGATGTATGTTCACCAGATGTACTAGCAGTATTCATCAAATTAAAATAAGCATGCATGATGTTTACAGCACATGGCATACAATTAAGATTATTGCATTTGGCATGATTTGCATACATGTTAGGCAAAGCAGTAGTTGCAGGCATGGTATTACAACCAACAGGTTTTTCTTCCTCTACATAGAACGTGCAATAGTAAGACAAATGATCAGTTTGATTACAAATATAGCATGCCTTCCTAGCTCGTGTAGATGTAGATACAGATACAGGTTCAGTTTTAACTACCTCTACAGGTGTTTTCATTTGGTCTGACCCTGCTACCCATTGTTTATATGACACCGTCTTAGCCTCCTTGGTTCCTACACCTCTCTTAGCATAAGCACTCTTACTCGCTCTCTTAGAAGTTGTAGGTTTTACTACTTGTTCTTCCGACTCTTTTTCCATTTTAATCTCATGTTCAATTTTAACAGCAACAGGATCTATTGTCCTAGGCTCAAACTGCTTAAAGATAGATTTTCTAACATCCCCTAAAACCTCAGGCACATTTTCTTTGACTAACACTGGCTCTAACAACTCAGCAGCCCTATTTTTCTTTTTCTGTGTGTAGTCAAGTCCTATGTTTACTTTTTCATTTTTACTCTTGCCTGCCAGTTTCATGTACATGTCCCTTTCTACAAAAACTTTATTAGCGGCTTCTTTAAAAGATTGACATGTTATTTTAAGCTCAGCTAATTCATTCTTAAGTTCTTCGTTAAGGTCTTCCCTAATCTTAAGCTTGTGTTCTAAAACGTCTACCTGATTCATTAACTGCCTTTCTTTACTTTCTCCTGATTCTAATTCCTCTACCTTGGCCTCGAGAAGTCTATTCTTAAGGGAGAGTTTAGCATTTTCCTCATTAACAGCGATTAGATTCAGTTGGAGATTGTACATGTCTTTAGTCATGGCAGCTAATTCATTTTGGTACTCAGAAATAGACATTTCATTTACGGTTAGAATTGGTACCTCTGATTGTTCTGAAGATTTTGCCATTAAAGCGAAGTTGCATAGCTCCTGATCTTCATCTTCATCAGACTCGTCCCAACCCTTCCCTTCAGTCACAACATACGCCCGGCTTCCCTTCTGTTGCTTGCTAACCAAGGCGTCATATTTCTTTTTCAGATCAGCATAGGATTCCTTGGGATGAACGTATTTGGGCTTCTTGCACTCTGTTGCAAAGTGTCCCAATTCATTGCAGTTAAAGCATCTGAACTTGTTCTTGTCTACCAGGTTAGGTCTGTAGCCACTACTAGATGTGCTACCTCGACCGATGTAATTTCCCCGGCCACTTACACTACTACCTCTGCTGCTGCTGCTGCTTCTTCGGCTGAAAGAACTACCAAATCGTCCTTTACCTTTTCTTGGCTTCCTGAAGCTGATATGAGCAAATTCTCGAGCAATACAAGCATATGACTTGTCTTCTAATTTGTCCAGCTCTTCAAGGGTATAATATTCATCCTCACTTTCTTCGGATGGATCTTCAATATCTAATATCACCCTTTCAGGATTAGCAGTTTTCAATGAGACAGCTGCAAGTGCCTTTGCAGTAGACTCTTCAGCTACAAGTCCAGATTCACTTACCGCTTTGTATTCTCCACTATTGTAGGATCTTCTTTTGTCATTTTGTTCTTGCTCCAGCTCGTAGGTCTTTAAAACACCATACAGCTTTTCGAGAGAAGTATTTTTCAAGTCTCTTGACTCTCGAATGGCAGTGATCCTGTGTTCCAGATGTTTAGGCAAATTCAAGAGAAACTTGATATTTGAATCTGCCAGTGGATAGACTTTATCTCTTATACTCAGCTCGATAAGCAATTTACTGTAACGTTTGTAAACATCCGCTACACTTTCTCCTCGTTCGCATCTGAACGATTCATATTCAGATATCAGAATGCGCTTGTGATTATCTCTAACTTCCTCGGTCCCCTCCATCACTACAGCCAGTTTATCCCACATGGCTTTAGCTGTTTTTAATCCCTTTATTTGAACAAAGTACTCTGAGTTTAGGGATTCAATTATGACGTTGCGTAACGACGCATCCATACCAACCAATTCTTTATCTGCGTCTGAAAACTCCATTTCCTCTTTAGGAACAGACCGGGATGGTATTAGTATCCCTCCTTTCATTCGCTCTGGCGCAATTCTCATGGGTATGTATGGACCGTTCTCCAATATTCTCAAGTATACCTTGTTTATTGATTCAAGGTAGGCTTTCATCCTTCCTGTCCATTCGTCATAATGTTGTGCATCAAACGGAGGTATCTTAAATCTGTGTGCGGTGGCCATTTTAATAAAGTTTAAAATTAAGATAATACACTTTTCAAATTACAATAAATTGTATTTACTTGAAAAATTAATTATCTCACTTTAAATATCCAACACTTAATATCCAATGGGTTTTGCACTTAAGATTCAAGCAAGTTAGTTCTAATCTCAGGAACAGTAGTAGGGTCCACCACTTTTTCAAGTCCAAACAAAAGATTGTCCACTTTCTAGTTGACAGAAGTTCGAATATGTACTTTTTGTTTAGTCAAACAGTTGATTCACTTTTGGCCACAAGAAAACCCACAAAGCTCTAAGGTACAACGTTTGTAATGTTGTACAAATATTCCTTACACCATGACTCAGAACTTTTTAGATCTATGAACTTTTCAATAAGAAACAAATAAAAGCTTTCAGCACAAACTTCAAGAAAAATGGATCTGGGATTTTCAAGAACCAACTCAAACAACACAGTAGGATCTCTGTTAGATGTGTTTAACAGGAGCTCTGATACCAATTGTTAGGTCCAAAAGTATTGTAGAGGGGGGGTGAATACAATTGTTTTGAATAATGAGAGAAAATGAAATAAATGCAGGTAATAAATGATGACACGGAATTTCAAGAATATATCTTTATATTCATTGAAGAATTTGCTACAACATTCATAAAAGCATCATAATCAGTTGAACAATAAATACAGCAATTAAGGCTTGATTCAACTGATTCTCTCTCACTTTCTTTTTACAATAAATGCTCTCTTTTTAAAATATACTGTAGAAAATACAGAGATTGCTCAAAGTCTTTTTACAAATAAAACAAAGTGCTGCTTTTATAATGTCGTGTAGACTTGATCTTGTCCTTTTTATGTACGTGGCCCAATCAGGACTCGTCAACAAAAAGTACTTTTCAACCACTATGGATCAACCGTTCACAATAAGACACTTGTCCCTTGAACATTAAATGCTACATATCGACCCGCATCTCGATCTAGGCCTGGACCCATCTCGATCTCGATCTTGGTTGACAATCTCGATCTCGATCTCGATCTGTGAAAATCTCGATCTCGATCTGTGAAAATCTCGATCTCGATCTATGAGAATCTCGATCTCTATCTCGATCTGCCGTGGATAGAGATTTGCCTTGTAATGTTTTACTTCAATTATAAATCTCGACCCGCATCTCGATCTGCTGTGGATCGACATTTGCCTTAGCAAATATGCACGCATCCAATGTTGACCTTCTTTAGTGACTAATTGTGGATTAACCTTTATGAGCAAGTTTCCCTAGCTTCTTCAATTTCTTTTCCTCACTCAATTCAAATGAGATCTTCTATTACTGACATGAACTTGCCTCCAATGTCCTGACACTTGATGCAATGGTCTGGTTCATAAGTGACTAGTCTTGTAGGGGTTCTTGCTTCTGAATGTCAGTTCTCATTTGTTGATTAACCTTTACATTATCCAGATGTTGATATACATTACATGAAATCACTTTGGTCTTCTTGATACTTCTTTGACATTAATTTGATTCTCCATTAGATAAGTTAGGGCATGAGCAATACTGAAATTGAACTTCTTCTCACTTATGCATCCTTGATTAACCAAATTAGTTACTTGTAGTTACCAAGTATCATTACCATTTCTTCAGTTGATTGATTCCATGTGCTTCTTCAGTTTCTCTTATTTTTGCTGTTGTTTTATCTTTTACCTAGTTAAGTTACATAGTAATTAAGTGTTACAAGTTAGTACACCTATGCATTTCAATTACTTTAATTTTTACACGTATATTAACATTTTATAAACATAATATTTATATACAATATTCAAAAAATAATTATATAAAATTCTAAATTTTAAATCAGTTATGCATGAATTATGGAATAAAGAAAATATACACTTATTTTATTATATCAAATTTTTTATTATTTATTTAGATACCATTTAAACATTTTATATTAAAAGTAAATTATGATATGAAAAGTAACTAAATACGATTTGGATAAAAACGAAAATTACTCAAAATAAATTGTACATGGGTGATGCTGGGGCAATTTCGGGTTCTGGGTCGGATTCGTGTCGGGTCAGATTGTATCTGCTTGTTTCGTGTTATTTTTTCCTCAACTCTAACCCGTACCTACCAGGTTCATGTTGGGTTTCAAGTCATTTTGGATTTCACCACTTCAACTATTGTTTTAGAGTAATTGAAAATATATTCATATATTATATACTCCATTTGTCACGATTTATATGAATTGATTGCTTTTACACAAATTTTAAAATAAAACAGTTCATTTCTCTTTCATTGCACGTGAAAGTTATAGTTAAAATATATAATATGTAATGTACTCATTTTGTCAGGCGCAAAATGAGGTAGGACATATATAAAATATTGTTATTATTATTAAATAATTATGAACCAATTAACGAGCCTCTATCATTGCACATCGAAGTTATTTTATTATACTTAAATTTAATTATTTTAAACATAAAATATTTAAAAAATAGAATTATAAATAAAAAAATTATTAATTTTCGAATCATTTTCGGGTTCATGATTGCTAACCGGTTGTTTGGGGTTACGGTTACTGAGCCCTCGTGATGCGTCCACGGTCCATCCATCCAAAATGCCTTAAATGGTTGAAAGTTGAAACTATGATTTATAAAAAGTACCTGTCGTAATAGTAGAAATTCAGTACTAGAGTAGTAGAGTACTAAATTACCAGCTCAGCAAGTACAACTCTACACACCATCTCAGCAAGTACAAGTCGTTACACCATCTCAGTTCTCACCAACTCACCAAACGACCGACTCATCAACACGATATAAGTTATGCAGCACATCAGTAACATTTAAATATTTAATAAATTAAAATACGATTGAATAACTGAAGTGATAAACTTATTCTCCATCACGTAAATTCGTTTCTCATCCATTCCAAAACTTTTTATCCTTAAGGTTACAAATTTACTTATTTTAAAAATGTTTAATAGAACTAATTTACTAGGTCTAATATCTACGGTTATATCCGTATCAAATATTTCGTCAACAAATTAAATTAAGACCACAAGACTTGATAAATTAATCCATCCACATATATCTAACAATAATACGACACCAACAAATAATTACAAATTCATAACTCGGTCAAAACTCAGTCGAGTTAGGACCATTAATCGTTCTACCAACTCGGTACCGATTCCGACTCACCCCACCTTCAAGCACCCCTTCCCAATCCACCTCCTTTTCCTCCTCCTCGTCGCGTTCCCTTAACATCATTAACATCCGCTTCGCCTTCTGCCGGCCTCGCTCACTCCCGTTCTCCTCAACGATACGTAAAACCTCGACCGCTCTGGCCTCCCGGGCCAATACCTTGAACCGCAAACTCCCACTACTCAACGAGTACAACACGGCAACACAATTCTCCCGAGTCGACTCGGACTCCAACTCGTTCCTTAAAATTTCCACTAAACATTCCACCGCATTCGAGTCAAGCATCGTTGACTTTCCTTCCGCACACGATGCTAAATTACACAAAATAAGCAACACCCTCCCCAACAACTCACCGAGTTTCAACAATGACAACAGAGTCGACACGGCACCGAGTTTCACCAGCTTAACTCGGTTAGACTGAATCAAAGACAAATGATACAAAGCCAATGCCGAGTCATGCCGAGTTCGCTCACTATCCGATCTCAGCGCGTGTAACAACGGTTGCAAAGCTCCCAGAACACCAATAGCAGTCCTGTTTTCATCTTCGATTGCTAAACTAAACAACGCGCCAGCCGCGTGCTCTTGTGACTCAGGTAGCCCACTTATTAAAATCTCAATAAGGTCTGGAACTATCCCGGCCCGTACAATCTTTACTTTATTAGGCTTATGTAATGAGAGATTGACAATTACAGCTGCTGCATTGGTTTGAACATCAGAGTATCTCGAAACCAATGCTGATTTCATCGCAAAGAGTAAATTTGAAGTGCAAAGTGAAACCCTAGCTTCTTCGTTACCTCGAGTTTTCTTCCTCAAATCAATCAACACTTGTTCTTGATTATAAACATCCAAACTCTTGAGCTTGGAAATAATTTCAGATTCTTCAGAGATCGTATAATTATAATTAGTTGGTTCGAATTCTGAAGATTCAGACTCGGAATTTGAGTAACACGAAGGACGTGTAGTGAAAGGCAGTAAAGGCGTAGCTGGAACATTCCCATTCACATTTGCATTCGCAATTACAGACTCTTCAGAACTCGAAGAAGAATAAAAATGTTCAACTCGGGGATTCACCTCAGTTGCAGCGTGGGAGAACAGCACTCGAGGCTGTTCTCCCACGCCTCTCAACAAATCCCTCTCAGAATCCCTAAAATTCATCATCTTAGACTTCACAATCGACTGAATCGCAAAATAATCAGGAGCCTCGGGAGCCGGAAACTTAGAACTACTACACCATGTCAGTATAGTAGACTTAAGTGCTAAATTTGGTATGGTAACCCCGAAATCAGGAGTTTTTCCATCAGGCAAAGACGGAACAAAGGCAAGATCACGGCACACTTGAACAGACGTTCTTTCGAGTGTCTGACCAGAGGATACCACAACAGGATCAAACATCAGAGAATTGGACACTGGACAGACGAATTCAGCAGGGGGATTGAGTTGAGATTTGGACGAGGACGAGGACGAGGACGAGAATTTGTGGTGGAACGAGATTTTCCATTTGTGTTTGCCACTTCCAAACATGATGATCCCGAAGAGTTTGAGATTGCGATTCAGAAATGTAAGGGAATGGAGTGAAAAGGGGAGGGTGGTTTTGGTTGAAGAAATGTTAAGAGGAGACGGAGTCCAAGATTTGACTGGGGGAGATGATGTGTGATATCTCTCTCAGTTTTTTCTGCGATAATAATTCGGGTACGGTATCACGTTACTTTTCTATAAACTGCTGCTTCTGGTCTACATTCTAGATGCACTACGTTTTTTCGTATGTGTCGGGGGTACGTACGGGCACATACAAGAAAAATCGTTAATTTAAATTTTAATACATTTATTATTTATGACAAACTCTTAGTATAAACGGATTAGAAAATGTGATCAATATAAACAAAATGGAGGAAGAAAAATATTATTAAATTTTAGGTATGTGAATTTTTTTTTGAAAATAAAATTTGTTTAGTATGGTATTAAAAGAAATAATTAAGCTATGCACTTCGACCTGTTTAAATTGTTGAAATGATATATTTTCGAAAACAATTGATGAATTTTTTGATTATATATAATGTAATATGGCTAGCAATTCGTTAAATTTGTAAGGTATATTTTATTGTTGGATTGAAGTAGCCTGAATCTCTTCTTTCTTTTTTTTTTTTGCTTAAATCTTGATTTGTTTTGATATCGTATATAATATTTATTTGAAAAAAATTAATTGTGTTTTCAAATATAATTTTGAAATTATAATAATGAAGATAAGCTTTCAAACCGTTGAAATGATACATTCCATTTTATTTTAATAATATTTTACAAGTAATTAAATATATGGGGCTATTTTGTTGTTGAATTGTGCAATTGAGCTAGTATTTGCCTGAACCTCAAGTTAATATTATATCTAGAATTTGTTGTTATCAATGTCGACGTGTGTAAGAATTTTCGACATAATGATTATATATATAAGTAAAAAAAATGTCAACTTTATCATACAACAGTTTTCATTTCGTAAAAAAAAGAAAACAAGTGTGTTTATACATTAAAAAAATGAACACCACTAGTGATCGCACACCATAAAACGAAACAAAGACAAAGTTATTAAACATAACAAAATGTTTTACGATTATTAGTGATATTTTAGTGTGGGGTTCGGACTTCCTATTCCTCGTTTATTTATTTGCATTTTCTATAGTAAAAAAATTAAAATTAAATTTTCAATATGAATCTAGACGGTTACGTCATCTTATATCCGTTATAAAAATTGAATAAATGATTGCTATTTACTAACAATCGATTATCGGGATAATCTATATATCTGTATAGTAGTCGGGGGATAAAAATATATCTATTGATGGAGAGGGAGGAGGGAGAGTTCTTTCAAATTTCAAATTTTTCGGGCACCGAAAAAGATAACGGATATTGCAGAAAGCAGAATAATAGGCTGGATTGTGATGACACACTGCAAGACTTCGTGTTAGGTAACAGGGAGTTTGTGGATAAGGAAGTGTTGGATCGTTTTCTGCTCAAGGATAAGCAGGCGGTAGCAGAGGTGCTTAACCAAATTCATGGGCATAGCTTGCAAAACAAGAAGGTAGGACCGTTCAAGGACTCGGATGATATCAAGACTTCTAGAGTAATGACGTATGTTGAGGCTATGAAATCAAATCCAGGAGTTAAGGTTTCGGATGATGGATGACAGGTAGTGCGTAGATGGAAGGTTTTACAGAAAGTACAAAAGAAAAGTGAGGTTTCTGTTTTTGTATCAAGGATCCCAATGGATTTTAGTTCTAAGTCAATGTGGGATTTCTGTAGAAAGGGTGGTCGGGTTCAGGATATTATATTACCAAGAAAGAGGGATAGGTTGAACAATCGTATTGGTTTTATTAAAATGGGTTCTTTTGAAGAAGCATCAAGGATGATGGATTTTATTAGAAGGGACAAACGACTGGGGAACATTCTTAGGGTTTCAATAAATCAATATGTCAAATCAAAGGAATTTCCTATTGAGAGCTGTCAAAGCAAGATGGGTAAACCTCTTTTTGTTTCAAAATTGCAAGAGAAGGTTGAATGGAAGGTTCTGTTTGATAAAATTGAAACTTCAGTGGATCTTAAGGTCAAGGAAGCTTTGGAAAGTAGCTTAGTTGGTTTTACTTGGATTAATGAAGAAGCAAATCACATTGATTCTAGTTTGAAGGAAATGGGTTTCCTTAATTTAAATATTCTTGGTATAAATGAGAGGAAATTTTTTATAAACAGTGACTCTAATAAGGGGTTGGAAGATATTGATGTGGACTGTGATCTTGGTTTATGAAAGTTAGAAATGTTATTTCTAGCAATATGCTAATGAGCATGGTAGCAAGGGTGGAATGTTTTGGTTTCCCAATGGTTGCCTAGTTGGAGGAAAACGTTAAGGCCTATTCTGAGGATCTGGGTGAATGGTTAACGTGGTGCTATCAGGACAACTTGAAAAAGGTGATTTTTAACCCTATAATTACTCTAGTCACTAGTAGTATGGAGAAAATTAATCTTTAAAAAGAAGTTTTGGTGGAAGGAAAGAAGTATGTTATTCCTTTCAAAGAGTGTGATAAGGATGAGCAACAGGAAATTAATAAAGTTTTCAAGGATCGTGAATGCTCGGTTGATCCTGGAGAAGTGGATGAATCACGGGAGTTGAATGAAAATTTTAAAGATTGTTGTACTACTAAGGATCACGTTTTTGCAAAACTCAAGGAGGATCTAATTGTTGCTAAACCTCACTCTAGGGGAGAAACTTCATTAGTTTCGAGAGTTATTGAGACTAATTTTTGCAGAGATGTGAAAGTATCTACCATCAAGTTGCACAATTATCTCTTTGCTAGAAAAATGATTCTTTTTCACTATAACAGTCCTGGCAAAAGAACTCTCATTCTTTAACAACTTCTTATACTCCCAATAATACTTCAATACTCCTTTCTTTGGTAGTTCAAGTGAGTCCCCTAGTTCCTTTGTTCTTCAATATACTGGGGGAGGTTCTTTATCAGTTTCTGCAAACAGCGAAAGAAAAATGGATAATTTTGAAGGAATTTAGTTGAGCAATGGATCATTCTCAATTTGCATTTTCAATATGTTGATGATACCATACTTTTTATTAAAGATGACATTCAATCAAATTTAGGGGTGAGAAAGATCTTACTTCTATTTCAGGTTATATCATGTTCATCAACTGATTTTCAGAAAAATCAGATAGTAAATGTGACTGTTAACATGGACATAATCAGAATCTGCGCATCCATTCTTGGGTGTAAAGTTGAAAACATCACATTTATCTATTTAGGAGCTTAAATTGGCAAAAATTACAAAATTCATTCATATTTGAAGCCGTTTTTCACTTGTCTAAAATAAAAATTATCAGATGGAAAAATCAATACTTAAATTTCTCTGAAATAGTCATTCTCTTGAAATCTTGTCTGAATAGCTTGCCTAATGTTTTGTTCAATGAATATAAAATTCCTAAAGGAATGGGTGATGAGATAGATAGAATTAAGAGGATTTTTTTTGTGAAGTGATCCTTGGAAGGAGGATGGTTCAAATAAAATGTATCTAATTAATTGGAAGAAAATTTGTTAACCGAAAATGGAAGGGGATCTCGGGATAGTGGATATCGAAAAGAAAAATATTGATCTAAATGATGGCGGCATTTTCAAATCGATTGAGAAAATTTTGACACTCTACTATTATAAGAAAATATGGCAATTTGTATATATTTTAGTTTAGTTTTAAGATATATCGAATAATGAAAAACATTGTTCGAGTTCAAGTATCTCGTATCACATTTATAATATCTCTTGAATGGGTAGGATGAAAAATTAATAATGGGACATCCTTTCACTTTTGGACAGATTAGTGGTAGCAGGAATCTCAGATCTACTTTTCCAAAAAAGAATTAAATAATACAACAATAAAATAACGTTTTCAAATGAAACCTAAAACTATATTATTTAAAAATTTAAAAATATTTCATACATTTTCTTCAATTAAATAATAAATTTCATTAAATAAAAAAATTCCTAACATTAAATATTATATTGAATATAATTTATTTATAAAAAAAAATTCACTTAGAAAGGAAATAAAGTTCAAAATGTAATCACTCCCTATAATAATCGGGTCATTTTGACATTATTATTGTTAGCGTAAAGAAAATAAAAAATATTCAATTGTAATCATCTCAAGAAAAAGTCCTTAATATCATAATTTGAAATTAAAATGTCCAAAATAACATTATTGAAAAATATGACCCTTGCTATCAGATAAAAACTTAAGTTAATCTTATGTTTATACATTTTTATGGACAACAGAGTTCCCCGTGAGTTGTCAAATGCGTGCAAATATATCGGCTCTGATTGACGATCACTTTATTTTCGAGAAAATAAGTAGGTATGTATGTATTTTTTAAAAAATAAATAATTTATTTTTTATTTTAAAAATAATATTTGATTTTAAAATTCTAAAATAAATATTTATCTTTATAAAATATATGAAAATATGTAAAAAAAAATATATGAAATAAGTAGTTTATTTTAAGTTTAAGAAATCTCAAACCACCTGTACTTTTGTTTAGGGCTTATGAAAGTGTAATATATATATATATATATATAGGTTTTTTTTTTTGAAAATGTAATTTGAAGTTGCGTTGTCTTTTTTTTTTTTGAGAAAACGTAACTAAAATATGTATTTAATTATAATAAATATAATTACAAATTGTATTTAAAAAAATGTAATTTAAAGTTACGTTTACGTTTTTAAATAACCTAATTTAAAATTAGGTTTCGTGGTTTTATAAAAGACCCTTTTTAGTGAATTTATATAATATATCTCAAATTAATATGGTCATTTATCAATATGTCCTTTTTTAAATTCGTTTTATAAATATGTATTATTACATTATTATCACACTCAAATATAAATATTAAGACTAATATACTATTAAATTAACTTAACATAGTTTATATGACTTGTAATTAATAATGATGAGTTAATATATAATTATTTTATTTTCACAAGTCTTAATCTTATAGTAATTCAATTTTTTTGAAAATATGTTTAGTAATATAGTTATTTGAATAATGATATGATTAAATTATCGAAACTTATCATTTGTATGTGTGAAATATGAGTTTTTTAGTTCTTGATACAATTTTTTTTCATTTTTTTAATAATTTTTGTGAAACAAAAAATTTAAAGATAAATTTTGTATATTTAACATATATTAAAATTTTGCAATAAAATAATTTAGTCTCAAATTTAGATTTAGAAGATTTAATTTATAGATATTACATTACATTTTATATGTTTAATATATATTATATTTATTTTAGAATTTCAATTTATTTAAATTAGAAGGATAAAAGTTTTTTAAAATTATTAAGATGAAAAAAATTTGTATATAATATATATTTGAAAATACGATTAAAAACAACACATATTTATAAACAGTTTTTAAATTTGGGAAAAAACCACTTTTTTAATCGTAATATTTTGAGCAATTTTATTGGTTTTCAATTTGATTAATCTCTCTGCTCTGCTCTACTCCCATGGCTTTCCTATACAACACACCTATCTTCTCTCCCCTTCGATCCCACTCTCAGGTACTCTCTCTCCCTCCCTCTCTCTATCTCTCCCTCTCTCTGTCCTCTCTCTCTATCTCTCCCTCCCTCTCTCTCTCTATCTCTCCTTCTCTCTCCCTCTCCCTCTCTCTCTCCCTCTGTCTCTCTCCTCTCTCTCCCTCTCTCTCTCTGTATATGTGATCGATCTGACATTTTATCTATATCTTTTTGATCGAATTATCTCTGATTTGTATCTCTACTTTTTATATTCATGTATCTAATTTTAACAGAAAACGGAGAATTTGTTGCGTCAATCGAGGCGGGGAATACACATGGAACCAGGTGCTCGTGAGAAGGCTGTGAGTATTTTTCCTTTTAATCCTTTCATTTTTGTTGTCATATAATTATGTATGTTTCTCGTAATTTTATTAGTTTATATGAATTATCGATATCTCGAATTTGGAACTGAGAATACTTGAGAAAGGAGTATTCTGGAATTTAGATGATAATGTGTAGTAGGATATTTGTAGTCGGTGAAAATTCTAATATTGTGATTTTCTAGACTCTAGATTTTGCATTTGATTATTGCGTGGTAAATATCCGAAATAAGACTATTTTAAGAAGCTAGAATTTAACTTGTTTATATGGTTTATTTAGTTTATTGAGTTTTAAGGGGGGGGGAATGTGTTTGCTAGAAATAGATGCTGTATTTATTAAAAAAATAATTGGTATTTTAATGTGTAGTTTATGTCGTATGTATTATTCCGTTTTTTTAATCTTTGTTGCAGTTTTATGATGTGTTATCATCCCTGCCTATCTTTCGTTTTTTGGTAATACAAGTACCAGTTTGTCATTAGGAGTGTTCAATATATCGGTCAAGCAAAAATCCTGAATTGAACCATACTCTCTAATCAATCTGTTAAAGTTTTGAACATGTAGTGGCGCGACAATTTTGGGAGTTTAACTGCACTGAAAATGTTTGTATAGAGAATAATACCATGACAAGCAAACAAAATGATCAAATATAAAATCTGAGTTTAAAAGTGGAACCTTTTTTTTGTTGCTAATTTAATTAAATGGAATGTAACTAACAGAGACAACCCTCAACCATTTCTGATTTTAAAGATTGAAATAAAGATGCCACTTGCGGCGTGTGTTGTAGGATTGGCAAGGTTGTGCTTGAGCACCTTAACCAAGGGGAATATTGTTGAGTCTTGCCCTCGAAGTAATCATTAAGATCTTACACTTGACATTTGCTTTAGAAGCGATATTGTAGAGATTATGAGACCAGTGAGATATATAAGAGAGCACGTCCACAAAAATTTATAACCTCTGATTCCAATCCCATAAAAAGTGACGGGTGGGTTTCTGATCACAAATTCTTTCTTATAAGTGTTTGCTTTAAAATCTTATCATTTTAGAAGTCTGTTTTGTCGCCAAATATTTTTATCGAACAATATACAAATTGGGGGATTAAATCGCCTTGCAAATGTGCTCTTTGATTTTCGTTAAGCATCAAAAACATCGTGTACATTCTGAACTCGCATGAGTTAAAGTTTTTTGAAGCTCCCCTCCTAGCTTCTTTTTGTGTGTTAGGGTGTGGCACAGGTAGTTTTGGTGACATTACATATTAGTGTTGACTTCCTTGATTCTAACTTTCCTAGTGGCAAAAAAGTAATTATTACTAGAATGAGCATTCTGGATATATCATAGGAACTTTTTTTTCAGGCCTGGTCCCACCATGAACCACTTTCATATAATCTGAAAATATTTCCTTCCATTCTAAGAAACTGAGAGGAATTTTTTTACCACAGTGGGTAAACTTCTTCTCACCATTATCAACTACTTGTTACAGTGGGTAAAAACCTCCTTTGTCTTCACTTGGAAATTTTGAATAGAGAAGTTGCGAATTGTAAAGCTCTCACTAGGATGTTTGTTAAAACGGCAGTAGTTCTTCATTATTTTTAAATCTAAAGGAGAAACTGAACCTCACCCTCGCCCTTACCCTCAACCATCCCCCTCCCCAATTTCCGGCTGCTGGGTGACTTTTTCCCCCTTTCTCACAATTCTTTTTCTTTAAGTTTTTTATTTTTTGAATCATGCTAAAAGACGATTGAAAAATGATGATGCTAAAACTAAATTGTTGGAGCAAAAGAGAAGCCAGAAAGGGGGGGAAAGAAGTAAACAAGTAGTCGGAATTGGCGGATAGGGATAAGGGTAAGGGTACGAATGAATCTGAGGTTGATGTTGAGGGCTAAGAGGAGGCTTCGTATACTGAACCTACACTGTGGATTCAGTTTCTCCTATTCAGTCAGATTCAAATGATGATGAAGTAATGTCGGTTATAACAAAAATGCCGAGCTTTCACTACTAAAACTAAAGACAAGGGAGGTTTCTTCAATATTGAATCAGGGAATATGAGATATCCACAAATGAAGATTTTTGTCTCAATTTTTTAAAATGGAAGGACAGATTTTGAGATTCTGTAAAATTGGTTAGTGGTAGTATAGGTTTGAAAAAGAGTTACTTTTGAAATGATATATCGACATTGCTCCTTGAAGTCATTAGTGCTTTTTTTTGCTACTTGGAATCAAGAAAGCAAGTCAACATTAATATTTGAAGAAAAGCTTAAGGAGAGCTTCAAAATATGTCAACACGGCGCGAGTTCAGATTGTACAAGATGTTTTTCATGCTCATAGAAAATCCATGATCACATTTGCAAGATGAGTTGATGCCCTAATTCATGTAATCGAAATATTTAGCAACGAAACAGACTTATAATTGGATAATTTTGGCACTATTGAATAAGAATATTTTGTAAACTGAAGCCCACTGGCCCCACTCTCCTTGTGGGATGGGAAGAAGAGGTTATTTTTTCGTGTTCTTCAAATATATCTCATTGATCTCATAAGTTCTATACAATGCTCTCGAAGCAATTTGAAGTGCAAGAATCAAGATCTTTATGATTGATTGGAGGGCGAGACTCAACAATGACCCCCTTTGCTGAAGTTGCGCAAGCACAACCCTTCTTCTCTACAACCTCCACGCAACTATTGGCATTTCTAAAGTTTATTCCAGTCCTGAAGCTTATTTCTTTCTTGGGAAATAGTTACAGCTTCTTGATAGAGTGGCATGGCTTTCATCCATTGTGAAAAATTATATTAACATTAAGTGGATAAATGATGATGCACTTTCTATTATTAGAAATTTTAAACAAAGTGTCATCTATTTCTGGATTTGTGGACTCATATACTAAAATGGAAGCATTATGTTACGGATTCTGGTTCAGTTTTAAAATGGTAATAGAAAGTTGAGGATGTATATATATAGGGATGTGCTGGCTTAAAACTGCACCTGTAACCAGATCGTTGCAGTTTCAAAGAGTTGTAACCAAAATTGAACTGAAAATCATTGGTGTGGTGCAGATTTAATAATTGTGGTTTGGTTTTAATCAATGCGGTTTCAGTTTCAGATATAGGATAAATGTTCAATTAGTTATTTATTGACCGATAATATTATTTATAATTAGTTGAACTCCCAAAATTGTACAGATCACAGAATTGACAAATAATATTCCTGATTTTCATAATCCTAAACTCAGATATTTAAATTGTTGATATCTATTTTTGTGTTTCAAATTTTACCATATAGTTCCGTGAAAGAATTTCAGAAGTCTTAGTTTAGCATTAAAATAAGATTAAAGTTGTAATGAGTAACAAATTAATGAGGGTTGACATAATATGTATACACTTTGTTTCTCTAAAATGAAGTTTTCTTGGCTTTAGAGTTGCAAAAAGTGTGCTTACTTGCCCACTTCTCTAGTAAGTACAGATTAGCAAGTCAATAATAGCGATATTTTGCAAATTTTAATTTGGCAATGAAGTGCAAGTAGAAATCAAAAAGTTTTCAAAAGTAGCTGGCAAGATTATGCATAAAGCTGGAGTGACCTGTATATAAGAAACAGAAAAACAAAAACAGAACCTGATCTCTTCCCCCTCAAACTTGGCCACAGAGATTCTTCATCAACTGTCTTATACGAAAACAATGATGAGGAAGAGAAGAATTTGAGGTCCCCAAGATGGAGCTAAATGATTTCAAAGCATAGTAGTTAAAGTGTTAAATTTGGTTAATTGATGTCTAATGTCCTACTACTATGTTTCATATTCTTGTGCTTTTTGTGAATTTGAGCCTTTCAGTGCACTGTGTGGGGCATGTCGGATAACCATATGTTTTGATTCATTGGATTCACTCGTTTTGTGAATTTTTTGCTATAACATCCATTGAGGTAGATGACTTGTTATTTTGCAGCTATTAGCACCGAACCCTGCTCTAGATCGATTTAAATCATACAAGAAGAGTGTAAAGCGTGTTAAGAAGATAGGAGATGTTCTTACTGTCGTCGTTGCTGCTGGTATGGTATTAAGGCTACATTATACGTGGAAAAATGTGTTTATTATGCTTTACAATTCAAGATCAGAATAAGTTTTTTTTTGTGGTGGGTGGACATGCATGCAATGTGAAAAATCAATATTCCATTGTGTGGTGGTAGATATTAGTTTGACGATTATCCTCTAATTATAAGTTTGGATCTTTTCTGTTTCGAGTTAACCCTTTACTGTGCTTACTGTCTCGCAATGAGGTATCTTTGGTTTTGAATTTTTATGTGTTATGCTTAAATGTGCTCGCTGCTATTTTCTTTATTCTATGTCCGTGTACAAATTGTTCCCAACAAGGAATCATCCTTCATGAAGAAATGTTTTCCTGGAACTTCTGAACATAAATGTTCTCTATACTATTTACATTGACATTTTCTAGAGTAGCTCTTGGAACATACTGATTGAGGCATATGCAGTGTTCTGAAAATCACTAGGCAGATCTAGGCAGTTGGGTTACCTTTTTGCGATTCATCCAGTAATCAGGAATTAATTGGGTGTATTTTAATATTATATGTAATTAAAAAAATAATTTTATTATTAATTCAGTATAGTCCAATTTTTTCCTTCTTCCTGCCTAGTTCAGATTCCTAGTTCAGATTTTTCAGGAAAGTATCTAGGAGCCCATTTTCCCTAAATCAGGGTGTTTTTACAGATTTTAGTGCTCAGGCGGGCCGCCTAAGCCAATTTTAGGAATATGTTGTCAGAGATATGCTTAAAGTCTTTCCTGTTGTGATTTTGGTATTGCTTAATTGCTAGTTTCCTTACATGTCTACTGGTGTTTGTTTCAGGATGTTTCTATGAGATATATGTAAGAGCTACAAAGTGAATAAAGGCGTAGAAATGATATGGTGGTAGTGCATAATGATGCCCTGGAAGTGCATAATGCAATGGCCCTTTTCTCTAATGCATTTTTCACTGCTTTAGTTTTCTATTAACACTGTTGTTGGGCTAGGGAAGTCTCAGTATTTGAGTTTCTGGCCTAGGATCTTGTTTGTTACTGAAAATAAGGCTATTAAAACTTAAGTTATAGGCATCTGATCTCGTCCAAAGTTGATTGCAATGGAGTAACGATTATGTTGGTTTGATGAATTCAATAATCTTTGTTTGAAAAAAGGATACGTGTATTGACGTTGGGGCTATTTAAAGAGCTTCTAACAAAAGTTATAAAAAAGTCAAGACATTCATATTTTATGTATTTGATGTTGTTAGCAATCATGAAACCTAACTATGCCATGACCCTTCAGTAGTTGCCACTTGCCAATGGTACTCGCAAATTACAATAGATTGTCCAATATATTCGACCTACCCTCAAAATTGTGAAGTTTACTTCCATGGTTCGTTTATTGTTTGTTTGAGAGCATGAATTTCATTTGAAATTTTGGATATGATCAATTAACATGTTTGGATAATCGAAAAATTAAGATTTGGAATTCATTTGAAATCCAGTCTATTCAAATATTAATATAAATCTGAGAATTTGAAATAACAACTCTGTTCTATTATTTGAAATTTATCATTATCCAGATTCTCAAACACAATCTCAAAGAATTGTTGCAAATAATTACAGAGAACCTACTAGATATGTACTCCTTTTCGAAGAAAGGTTTTATTCTTGAAAAGAAAATTTTAATAATAATTATTATTATATATTCAAATTATTTTAAAATACGTGTCAAAAAGTCGATGATAAATACTCTGATGATAGAGTACGAGAGTCTGTTGTGTTTCAATGATAAGGATGTGAAAAAATTGATTCAGACATATTTTACGTTACACGAGCAAAGATAAGTTGAAAACATGTACCAAGACCCTGAGTATTTAAGACATATTTTAGTGTTGATTTTTCTTGTGAAATGTTTCAATTTGCATGTTCTAAGTTGTAACTTACAAGTTATAACCTTAGTTTCAAAAGTTGATACATTTCAACTAAAATGCATGCAAGTTTGAGGTCCAAAACAATAACACAAACTAAATCTTCTCTTAAACTAATCAAACCTATACAAACATACTTTTGTTCATCATCATGCAAGCCAGAATCAAACATGTCAAATTTTATTTTCCCAAGTCAAAAAAATATATATCAGTTACTAAAGCTAAGGCCACCTTTGAACCCTTTGAATCAAGTTCTTGCAATGACAATCACACAGTCATTCACATCAGACTTACATTTAAGTCACTCTCTTATTCATTGTTATCTTTCTTGTAATAGCATTGTAACTGCAAGATACTTGTTTGATTATTGTTGTTGTTTGTTTTCACCACCAACTTTGTTGTGGAATTTGATGATAAGGGCTTATTCGAAACTTGTCGATTCTTCGGAATCTGTTGTTTTGTTTAAGAAGATGATGTTGGGGTTTTGTGTACCAGATAAGTATAGTTTTACATTTGTAATGACATCTTGTTGTCGACAAATGTGTGTAATGTGTGGTGAAAGTGTTCATGCAATGGTGATGAAAAATGGGTTTGAGTTTGATTTGTATGTGGGTAATTCTTTGGTAAATTTTTATTCTGTTTTTGTGAGAATGGGAGATGCTCAGAAAGTGTTTGATGGTTTGTCGGAACGGGATGTGTTCTCGTGGACTAGTTTGGTTGGTGGGTATGCAAGGCAAGGGAAAATGGATAGGGCTTGTGAGATTTTTGGTTTGATGCCAGGTTATAATGCGGTTTCTTGGACTGTCATGATCTCGGGGTTTGTTGGAAGTGGAAGGTATGTGGAAGGGCTTAGATATTTCCATGATATGTTATGTTATGATAATAATGTGAAGCCTAATGAGGCTGTTCTTGTTTGTGCTTTATCTGCATGTGCTCATCTTGGGGCTTTAGACCATGGGAGGTGGATTCATTTTTATATAAACAAATTTAGGATATTTGTTAGTTCAAATATCTCGACTGCTCTTATTGACATGTATGCAAAATGTGGGAAGATAGATTGTGCAAGTCGGGTGTTTTATGGGCTTTCTCGTCCTGATGTTCAAAATTTCACAAGTATGATTACGGGATTATCAAATCATGGGCTTGGTAAGCAGGCCTTAAGTGTCTTTAATCAAATGTTAGCAGAAAAAGTTATGCCTAATGAGATCACTATTCTTGGGATTCTAAATGGATGCAGCCATGCAGGTCTAGTTGAGGAGGGTTCTTCTATATTCTTTGATATGGAAAATTTATGGGGGATCGTGCCAAAGCTTGAGCACTATGGCTGTTACATTGATTTACTTGGTCGGGCTGGCTACTTGGACAGGGCGTTTAGAGCTGTAAAAAACATGCCAATGGAGCCAGACATTGTCATATGGAGAGCTTTGCTAAGTGCCTGTAGAGTCCACCGCGATGTGAATTTCGGGGAGATGATAATAAATCATATCGAGCAACTAGATTACAGTAGGCATGATGGTGGTGTAGTGTTGCTTTCAAACTTATATGCTTCTCTTGGTAAATGGGATAGAGTTGCTCAATTGAGAAAAATAATGGGTGTGAGAACGAATAATTCGAGTATTGGATGTAGCTGGATCGAGGTGAATGGCGTTGTTCATGAGTTTAGAGTTGCTGATAAATTACACCCCCAAATTCTAGAGATTCGAGATAAGCTGTGTGAAATTCTAAGAAGAGTCAGAATGGAAGGCTACATTATTAATACTATGCCAGTTTCATTTGATTTGACCGAGGAAGAGAAAGAGCAGGCAATGGCTTGGCATAGTGAGAAGCTTGCTATTGCTTTTGGTCTGATGAGTACTAAACCTGGGACTTCTATTAGAATCGTGAAGAACTTGAGAACTTGCGAAGATTGTCATGCAGCTCTCAAGGCTATTTCAAAAGTTTTTGGTCGGGAAATTATCGTTAGGGACCGAACACGTTTTCACACTTTCAAAGATGGAAACTGCTTGTGCAATGACTACTGGTAGCTGAAAAGACAATATTATCATCAAGGTCAATGTCCCTATATCATTGCCATGGCCAATGGACCATCTTTCCAAAGGGACCTAGCTGGTAGGAGAATTGACATGGATCAGGTATGACATTATTTAGTGGTACCACAATTTTATGATGAATATGAACTCCCCGGAAGAATCGAAATAGTCTGGGAATGTGTGTTATATATTGTGGTACCACATAATTTTATGATGCAACATGAACTTCTTGGAAGAACTGAAATAGACTAGATATGTTACTATATAGTGGGTACCAATGTTTTTATGAAACAGTATGAACCTCAAATATTTCAGCAAATAATGACCATTCATTTTATTCTTTCTATCTGTGAAATGAGTAGATGTCATGTCATATTGTCATGAAGCAAGGCTTATTCGGTGAAGGAATATGAGGAACATGAATCTTTTTCTGCCATTATAACCAGAAAAGTTATAAACAACATAAAAAGTTAAAATATTTTTTTTTTTAAGAAATCAATACTGGACTTGAATTATGATTTAAATCCGTTTATAGGTCTATAATTTGTAACATGTTACCAAATTGCCATCGATGTTTAAGACATTTAGTATTGCCAGTGGGATTGATCCTCTTCGTGGATTAGAGTTAATTAATCTTAACCCAAGCAAGTTGCTTATGAGTTTTTTAACATATATGATTATCTAACTCTGTGGACCCACGTGTAAGATACTATAATCATCATTAATAGTTTAAAATTGTAAGTACATCTTGTTATTAACAACCTAATCTATGGTAGTCTCAGCCTCTATTATTCCAAGGCTTTTAGCAATCGTGCAACTCTCTTTTTTCCTTTAGATAATGAAAGAAAGTAAGAAACAAATGACAGTAAAAAAGATATCATAAATTTTCCACTAGAAGAACTATTTAAGTGCAAGTATGATCCAACGGCATTGTGGGTCTAAAAATAATTCAATCACAAGGTTTAGATGAGTGTAAGATATGCCTGTCTTAAGAGTCAAGATTTTAAAGTATAATGATCATTTCTTTGTTTACTATGTCTATTATTTTGTAGGATATTGCATATATGGAATATATCCTTTGTATCAGTGTTCAGTCTTCCTCAGTTTTTAATTTCATGGTTCTTTTTTTGTTTTGAGCATGAATATTAATATATTTATTTTGAGGAAAAATCTTCTTTAGCATAATAACTTAAGCATGTTAGGTGTGGCACAAGATCATGATTTATGACTATGGTCTGTTTTCTCTCATCTTTATGTTATTAGTTTCTGATTTTCTTGGAAACCCTATTTTCTGCCATCACATTTTGCACATTATGTTTTGACTGCTCTTGAGCTCTTCTGACATACTCCTTACTTCTACTCATAATGTGTTTAGGGCAATATGTACGCACATTTTACCTCTACTCCTAAGATTCTCCTGAGTTGTTTAGCATAATATGTACGCATACTTTACCTCTACTCCTAAGATTAGAGAGACCGTTTCCGTAAACACTCCTGACTCACTAGTACATAGACACAACATATATAAGACAAATGACAGCAAAAATAAAGTATTTGTTGTTTAATTATATTAAATTGGTTTAGTACACTTGTTTAGACTCTAGTTCAGTAGTTATTAGTTTATGAAATGATTCTGTTTTGCTGGTTATAGATTTGTTTTTTCAAATATTAGATACCAGTACATCCAATATTTTATTGAACTACTTGCTTAATTTTCAAGTCTCTTTGCATAGTTCTGATACTCATGTGCAAGACCATATACGTGATACTCTCTAAAGTTGCAAATGCGTTGCTGGACAAGAAAAAACTGTTTTAAAAAAAACAGTAGCACATTACAGTTATATGGATGTCGAACTGAGCAGCCCTGACTATGATTTACATTGCTCTACACTAGATTTTAGCCATTGACAAGGTCATCTTCGACATGTTGTCTCGACTTGGTAGAACAAACTCTATCTACCACTGAACCCTTCAATAATCCAGGATGTACAGTTTTATCGATTTTCACTGGATTTATGAAGCTTAACATCTGCTGCTTTGCATTAATGGAAAGTTGAAACACAGATAATCAGCTTGCAGCCTCATTGATGCTGTGCAGTGAGGGATGCCATCCTTTTACTCTGGCTGTTGCAGAGTTTGTGGATGATGATGTCTTTGTTCGATGTCTCTCATGCTTTATCACCTGAATTATACATAAATCATGGTTAATATAGAATCAATTATCATATAAGTAGAGATATTGTTGACAGATATATTATATAGATTCACACTCCATGATTTATGCCTCTGCTATATCATCTTTTCCTTATAGATTAAGGGTTTGCTTTACAGGAAACACATATATGACCAGAAATCAGTGAAAAGGATATAAACTGATTGGTATCGGATACTGTAAAGCAAAAGTTTGCAATCCACTTTATAGGAGTAGTTCCTACTCATATCATTATATTCGAGAAATATTTGTAAAGAATCTTTATATGATGTACTTAGCTAAGTTATCTTTTGATACTTCGACATTTAAATACTCACACACTCGCACTCTACAATCGAATTCTCACTAGCACCCTGGTGCCCTCTTTCACTAATGCTTCACTTAGAGGGAGAGGATCCGTAAGGCAAAAAACAAGCAATGTAACTATCCAAAGTGGTATGCAATTCAGTTCATCAAAGTTTAAAAGGAAAAAAAGAGAGATGTAATCAAGAATATTCAACAGGGGATAAAGCATAAAATCTTTATTGGAGAGACAGGCACCTTTGGGTTCAGGTGTCAAAAGAAAAGCCAAAAGGATTCCATTTTTGTTAAATCTCTTTTAGTGATAGCACAAATATCTAGTTGCATACTGTTTGGAAAAGATAATTATTGCTTAAATTAAAATTTTAAAAAAAAACTAATTATACCTGTTTGGCTTTCTCCTCCAAGGTACTTTTTGCTGCAGCAGCAATATTATCACCCTTTGAGCTTGAATTAATTTCTTCCTTTCCAGATGGTTCTGCTTGTTTGTTCTGCTTCTTTGCATACTTTTTAGCCCACAGCCCTTTCATCACCTCTACAAATCCCAAAAAAAGCTTCAATTAACAACATATTAATAATCATCTTCTAAAGAAAGTGTTCATTCAAATAAAAACTACAATAGCTGTGACACTAATTTCTAGCTAGTTTGTCGAGTTTGTAGACTAAAAAATGATCTAACTTGTAGCGCGTTACAGGTGATATTTAGCTAGTTTGTCGAGTTTGTAGACTAAGATGATCCCGAATGGAACATGCCCATGAACATAACATATATATATATATACATATAGATGTAGATGTAAATATAGAATAAGCAAGCACATACCTTGAGAGCTGACAAGTCTATAAGTATGTCCAAGAAGAAGATTATCAGTTGGGCGGAGAAGTTTAATTCTAGTAACACGAAGGGGTTCATTGTTAGTGGGTGCCACAGCTTTGGTGACAGCAGAGGAAGGTGGATACAAAGTAGTTGTGAGAAGGAGAGCAACATAATAGCCAGGGTTGGCCTTCATAATATCACTAGCAGGGACAGGCATATACATTTTATCTACTCTGCCTGAAGGTTGTTGTATTACAAAACTTGCATTATCTATAGCTTGACAATTCCCCATCTCTGTCCCCTCTAAATGGTCTCAAAGAAAGAAGATGGATGAGCAAGGAAGTATGATAAAATGGAAACAGTTTCTTTATAGCCACCAACCTCACTTCCCAGAGTAATACAAGAGTAAATTGTAAAAAGGTGGCCGAACTTTACACTCATTTTCAAAAAAGTGGCCAGACTTTCAGTTTTGTAAAATGGTGGCCAGATTTGCATTTTTCTTTTCAAAAAGGTGGCCGGAAGCGATTTTCAGCTTTTTGGCAGGGGTAAAATGGGAAAAAAAATGCTAGAGACCCTAAAAATTATCCAAAAAAGAGTAAAAAATTATCCAAAAATTCCCCAAATTAATATGTGTCACCTTATGATTGATTATATTCGTAATAATAATAATAATTCACCTCCAGCCACCATTTTGTAAAATTAAAATTCTGGCCGAATTTGTCTTTTTCCTTTCAAAATGGTGGCTGGAAGCGAATTATTATTATTATTACGAATATAATCAATCATAAGGTGACACGTATTAATTTGGGGATTTTTTTGGATAATTTTTAGGGTCTCTAGCATTTTTTCTCCATTTTATCCCTGCCAAAAAACTGAAAATCGCTCCAGCAACCTTTTTGAAAAAAAAAAGGTAAATCTGGCCACCATTTTGCAAAATTGAAAGTCTGACCACTTTTTTGAAAATGAGTGTAAAGTTCGGTCACCTTTTTACAATTTACTCAGTAATATAATAAAAGACTACGGATCTGTTGATATTTTTCAACTTATAAATTACTTATTATTATCGAGAACTAATATCAAGAAATGGGTAGAAATTTGTATAATATTCCAGTGATGGGTTTGTACATAAATGAAGAACGAAAAGAAAAAAGAAGTGTGGTGTACAGTAAATTGAAAGGAAAGTAGTCTGGTGCAAGAAGAAAATAAATGATGGGATGTGGCAGCTAAAGGGTGTATTTAAAGAAGGCAGGGAATGTTGTAAACAGAACTACACAAGTGATGATAACCTCATGCTTGCCTTTGAATTTCTCCACTTTTCATACTTGTATTATTGCCCCACTTCCACATATTTCAATCTTGCAATAAGTGCGTGTGGAATTTCTTGGTTTTTTTTGTTGCTCAAGATATTAGTCAACGGATTCTAAACCGTGGTTTTGATTTTAACACTTGTTTGTTTTTTTGAATGAGAATTAATTTATCAATAAAAAATCATATTACATCTGCAAATATAATCAAATCGAACAAATATTAAATCGAAATAATAGCTGATTAATTCATTATACTTAGAAATAATATAATCAAACAATTTGTTTAGAAGTTGATATATATACAAGTACTCGTTTCACCGGTTTCATCGCATCCTGTTTGAGTTATCGACCATAAATGTAAACCCATAAAAACTTTAATCGCCAAATCAAAACCTTGAAAATCGTGTAAATCTAACATCACCGACGTTAAAACATATCAAAACAAACAGCAAGCTCTCACGGGGAGAGTATAAACAAAATCCAAATAAATTGGGAACACAAATCTTACCCAAGGAAAAAGATTTTTTAGGGGAAAACAAAGCTTAGATCTGAAAATTGAACCCATAATAAACAAGATATAACTAGACTTCGGAAGACTGGCTTGAAACGGAGAAAAAGAAACCGGAAACTCTAAGGTTTATGATCTAAGGGTTACAAGAAGAAAAGATAAATCAAAGCATTAAACAAAAAAATGAAGAGAAAAAAGAGCGCGATGAGATAGCTCAAGTGGTAAATGCTTGTCTCTTGTCGTCCTCGTTCGATTCTCGCTCACCCCGAGAAATTTCATTTGTCCCAAATTAATTGTTTATTTAACTTTTTCATAGTTAAATTTATTAAAATTTCAGTGAAAATTATATATAATATATAATTGAAAAAATTATTTATTATATTTATTATTGTACTTTTATATTTTTAATCCATTTTATAAATCTAAATTTTTTAAATTATAATATCATTTTGTTATGATAATTTATTTTTATTCTTCATTCATATTTTATATTAAAATTAATTAAGATTAAAGTTTAAATTAGATATAAAATTAAAAATAAATATTATATATTATAAAATTTTAAATTTATTTTTATTAAAAAATGTGTGATGGAATATAATTTTTTTAAAAGAAAAGAATTTCCCCAATTATTTGAGAGAATCCCCTTTTTTCGTTTGGACTGGAGATTGGAGATTGGGAAATAAATTGATCCCTGTTCGAGGATCGGATGGGGAACCTCAAAGTCCCAAATTACTTATCTAATTCAATTTTAATTTATATAATTATGTATTTAATATATTTAAAATATAAGTAAAAGAAATTTGGGGGGGAAATAAAAGTAAAAATTTAAATAGACAAATAATTTAAAACGGAGAGGGTATTATATTTTCTTTTCCCACTACTTCACAATTATAATTTATAAACCTGAATAATATAATTTGAAGTTATAAATTGATTATTAGTCAACCTAGAGATTCTCTTTGTATATCGTATAAATATAACTTAGAGGTTGAAAAGAATCAAAAAAAAATTGTATGAATATCAACTAAGTTGCTTCGATAATTGTAATTTGTATATGAAAAAAAACTAATAAATAATGGTAATTATTATTTATAAAATATTAAAAAATGTAAATTATTTTAAATTAAATAATTAGAAAAGTCCCGAGAATTTAATTAATAAATATTTATATTAATACATATGTACAAAATTAAATTCGTACTTTGCGCACGCTAAAATTAATTTAATAAAACTAATACAGAATATGTCAATATGTGCAAATCTAAAATTTAGTAAAACTATTTACTGAATAAAGTTTATCGATTTTATAATGATACACATTCATAAGAGTAAGTCTAATGCATAGTTAAATATTATTTATATAATTATAATAAAAATTAAAATTAAAAAATATCATTTTAATAAATAATTATAATTGAATACAAAGATGCATATGATAATTAATTTGATATTTATAATTATATATGGCTATCTTTGTCACGGGTTCTAAATGAGGTGATATGCTCACCAACACTTTAGTGCTTAAGAGAAAAAAGTTCTATTTATATTCGATTCAATTTGTAACGAATCGAATAATACAATTTTTAAATTTGATTTATAAATAAACCGAACTTAAGCAAAAGATAGTTCCACTTAAAAATTTGTGAATATCATATATTGCTAGCCATCTTTGTCATATATGAACATGATTAGATTCTGAGCCCGAGATTTTTGAATTTTTTTAAAATAAATACTCATTTGTAAGGTTAAGTTAATTTATTTAAAAAAATAAAAGATAAAATACAAATTGACTCATTTTAGATGAATATCGAAAAAATTAAATTAAATTTATTATAATTCAAAATCATATTCGATTCAATTTGCAAACGAATCGAATATGAACACAATTTTTAATACTACAGTATAATAAGCTATAACCCATCCGTGAACATTGCTCAAGTCATTCTCGATAGCTGACGTTTGCTCATCGATATTATAAATGCACGTAACTACTGGTGTGTGGGGTGACTCGTTTCTCTTTCAACTTTGCGTTTACTCACACATCGGTCATCACCTGCTGTCTATTTAGTATTTACAAAAAATATTTAATATATCTTTTTTAACTGTAAAAGTCAGAAATCGATTTTATTTATTTTAATTTTTAAATAATAAGTACTCAAAAAATCGGAAAGTACACAAAGAACTAAACGAATATAAGTATAATTATTATTTTAGATAAATTTAAGCTTTTAGGATTTAGTGTGCAAAATCATAAAACAACATAATTTGTATTTATATATTATTCAATTATAATATATACATTTTTACATGGTTATATAATTAAATTCTACAATTTATTTCTTTGTTTCATTGCTACCTTTTAGTTTTGTATTTATTTTATATTTTATTATAATATAGTTATATGATATTCGAGTATACTTTTTGGTTGAATTTAATCAAATTTAAAAAAAGTTGACCCAAATAATATAGAAATTAATATTTAATTCAGTTAAGTAAAACTCAATTCAACTGGACCTGAAAAACAAGTACCTGAATAAATATTCAAATAACTTGAACAATTTTAAAACAACCACTATTTTTAATAAAAAATTCCCACAACATTGTAATTTTAAATATTAATCCCCAACGGAGTATAACTACTTCCGTCTCAATTTATTTTTTCAATTCAATTTTTACAGGTATTTTAAAATGTACATAAATTATTTTTAATTTTTTTATCAATTCATTGTAACTTTTTCTAAAGTTGAACTCCCGACCTTCATCTATTAAAGGAAGAGATATTTGCTATCATTTTCCCCCCTCTAAATAATACCCCCATGATCGATTATTACATTCTTCTTAACTTGCAATTTGAAATATAATATCACTTAGTTTTTGTTATTACATGCTAAATATTCAAGCAATTTGGTCATTAGTATACGTATATATTTATACGTAAAAATAGTTGGACATAAAATATCATACACAGCAACACGGGTATCCTTTTTCGTCGATATGAATGGTAAAAACTATAAAATAGAGAGGTATATGGTTTTCCCCCTCCCTCACATTTCTCCCTGCTTGGAAATTCTTTACAACAAGTCCAACAACGTGATAAGAGTAAGTCCAACTAAATAAACTTCTAAACTTAAAAATATGGAATATGTTAAAAAATACAACTCAAACAGTATTTTGTGATTTCCTAAATTATTAGAATATTTTAAATTTTACTAGTCATGTCTTGTTAATAGGTATTCTCTAGTAATTTCCTATTTTATTTTTATAAATAAAATATTCACTTCCCTCTTTTTCCCTCCTTTTTCTCATTTCCCTCATTATTAGATTCAAATTTATGATTAAAATAATAATGAGAATAGAAATTGTTGTTGGAGTTGACATTAAAATTAGAGTTAGGATACTGTTCGACTTGCCCTAAAGTGTTGTTCTAAACTAAACCCTAGGATATTTTGAGCAAATGTGTACTCCAACAATGTCTACAACAATGTCTAGTAGTAAACTAAAACATTAGGACATCTATTGTATACCTTATTTTTAAGACACCACTTAATGCCTTATTTGATTTTTATCAATAAAATATTCATTTCTCTCCTTTTTTTATATTTCTTCTCCCTCCTTCTATCTTTTAATAATACACTATTATTTTAATTGTAGGTCATGAGAATATGACAAGTTGTTGGAGTTGATGTACGTGTATAATGTCCTAAATCAGTAAGACATTATATTTTATTATATTTATAAAATATAAGATTGATGAAATTGCTCTTAGGAGTAATATTAGAGATTAATTTCAAAAATATTTATTTAAATAATGTGATTGTACTAATATAATAAAATGAAAAAATTTAATTCGTGTATTAATATAAATGTATAGAAAGTCTATTTTATTTAATATTTTGAAAATCAATTAAAATTAAACAAATATTATTTGAAAAAAAACAATTTAATTTTTTTTTGTCTTTCTGATTTCTTATCCACAAAGATTAAATATAATATTAGCACATACGTATATGTACAACTATACAAGTAACATGCATAAATATTAGGAAGGAATTTCACGAATAATTGTTGGAGAACAATTCATAAGTAATTATTTATAATGGAGTTAAAAAATATGTTTTGAGTATTAGATGACATTATTTCTGAATTCAAATAAAATTTTATATTAATTTTATTTATACTCAGATCTGAATATCTGTAATTAATATATTAGTATATTTGAGTCCCACAACGAGTGAATAAAGAACATTTATCTTAAATATAAACAGTTAAATAATTCAATCCACTAATGTGAATTTTTTTAAAAATTATTTAAAAATAAATTCATACGGATTTGATTTTTGACTCAAAATACACAACATCATATTAATATGGAATTAATGAGTTAATGGGTGTTGTAGTGAACAGTGAACAAGTGTAGTTGAGCTCTTTGGTAAATGTGATTAGTATAATAATCGGTATGCGCTTGTTCATAGCAACCATATATACACACACTCGGCTGTATGTACCCACACTAATTCTGTAATTCATGATGTTGATTTTTTTATTTTTGAAAGAATTCATGATGTTGATTAGTAGGAGTACTTTTTTTATATAGCTATGTGTAGTCGCCGTGTGGGCGTGTTGTATCATTTGATTTGACTGTCCATTTATCTAAGACCACTTAAATAATTAGTTTATAGATCGTAAGCTTTTAAACAACTGCACAAAATATTAAATAATCGATCCACTAGCTACCAACTGGACTTCCTTGGTACCAGAAGGTAGAAACAAGTTGATGCGCCAAGTGATTGATTGATTTGGTTAGTCGTTCCATGCAGTCAAGCACCAAACAACTCGAGTGTTGCATCTTGCATGTGTGTGCTCGTGGATTATATATCCTTTCGTCTCGGTTTTAAAGTAAGTGTTATTTTATTTTTTTATATATACTAGTTTATGACATGTGTAAACACAGATATTATTAATAAATTATATAATTTAAATATTTCGTTTAATATGATAATTTGTTTTAGTATTAATTTCTTTTTACATTTTTCTATAGTTTATATATTAATATTCGTAAAATTTAGTGATAAGTCATGATTTTAAATAAATAAAAGAGTTTGAATGGTGATAAAATTGAATTGAATGTGAGTAAACTATATTAAAAAAATTATAGGATAAATATGATTCTTAGATTAGAAAATATAGAATATAATTTAAATTTAATATATGATAGAGTTGTATATATGATATAATGATATTTCTTTTCTAAAAATAGATTTTATTAAAATTGGATTGTTATGATCGTTTTATGGTTCACCAAATATGGGACGGTTATAATTTTTTTTATAGTTCATCTAGGTAAAATTAAAAAAAATTCTTGTTTGACTATAATAATATAGTATAGATTTTTTTAAAAAAATAAAAATAATATAGTATAGAATAGATATATTAAAATTTATAAAATTTAATGATATATTAAATAAAAATTATAGGATAAGTAGGATTTTTAAAATAGAAAATATAGAATATAATTTAAATATAATATAATATTATCCGCGAGTAGTTGTATAAAAGGAGAGTTGTATGTATAATATTACCCAAGTGTTTCAAAAAAAAAGTTCTCTAATTTGGTTATAATAATATAGTATAGATTTTAATGAGTATAAAAAGTTATTTTTATATATAATTTTCTTTTTTGAATAAAAATTTAAATAGTATGCTTTTATTTAATTAAAAAAGAACTCTTCGACTTGAATAATACTACCTCCGTCCCCTTTTAGTTATTCTTTTTATAAAAAAAATTGTCTCTAATTACTTGTTTTTACTCTATTTTCAAAACAAGTTTATAAAAATTATAAAAAGAAATTGTCTGCAATTACTTGTTTTACTATATTTTCAAAGCAAGTTTATAAAAAAAAATCGAAAAATATCCTTATATTACTGTTTTCAATATTTGACTACTTCAAAAATATAAATAATTCAATTTAATTTAATACAATTATAAGAGATAATAAATAAAATAAATTATTCGAGTAACATTTTTATAAATTACGTGGATTAATTAAAAGGGGACGGAGAGACTAAAGAATTACAATAATACATGTTACAGTAATCGTGCGTCCGGATTCATCTAGAAATGTACTGTAAGAAAGATGAAAAGATAAGAGAAACGGGACCACGGTAAAAAGATTTTTTTATATTTGGTTGGTAGAATCAGACACAAATAACAGCTACAGCTCAAGTGGTTTGCTTTGTACCATCTCCTAAAGACAAAACATGCAAATCAAAGTGTGCTAATGTGAATAATAATAACGGGTCTTTTGGTCCGCGAATGAGACCAACGTTACACAACTCATTATGTTCGTGGTTCGCCCTCTTTTTTCTCCTCATCGAGTTGTACTAAACAAAACGAGTTATGCCAAGTTTCGACTCCAGAACTTGAGTCACAAGTCTAGTTACTCTTGTACAATGTAACATTTTATCAAATGTGATGGCTTTAATGATAAAGATGGGGTACATTTTTATTGAATCGATTGGTAAAGTAGGGCTTAATCCGAACTCGAATTCGACTAAAAATTTAATTTAGATTTCGAATTCGACGGAGTTATATACAATTTAAAACTCGAGCTCAACTCAAAAAGGTATTCGAATAATTCAGACTCGAGTATAATTATTATCAAGCCGAATTCAAATATTTAACAAATAGAAACAGAAAAATTCATCAAAAAATAATTAGCTTACAGCTTACTAAAATCTTGTTTTAAGATTATATTAAGAAAATCACATGAATTCGAAATTTGATCCAACTTAGTTGGGTCATATGAAATATTGTCTTCCTAAATCACATCATATGCGAATTTTACGTTAACTTGAACTACTTGGTGAAGATACATTATATGTATAATAATAACTAGTATAAATGTCCGCTCCGCTGGACTAGTTTTTATAATTTCTTTAATTTTAAAACTTGGAATTAGACTTTTGCAAGAAACTGGCATTGTTGTGTTTGTTTTTTAGCATTCCAGTTGTTGAACATGTAAGTGGCTGGTGTAAATTCTTTGAAAATATGATATTTGAAATAAAATGAACACATAATTTCTTGTCCAGAACCAAAAATATTAACATCACAGCAGTAGTTCATAAGTTTCCCATAATCGCATTGGTTCTTAAAGTGATGTTACATAACTGCAACAACACTTAAAGAAAATTTTTGTAGTCAAAAGTGTTGTCTGACCCTTGTTTCTTGTCCTCTAATTAGTTCTTGTTCTCTTACTGGTTGTTGGTGATTGAATGTTGAGTTGAGACATTCCATCTATGTGGTAAGATGAAGTTGATACATGTGGATATTGACATATTAGTAATAGATATGTGTTACTGATTAGGGAATAATTGTATTGTAAAGTTACCTCCGTTGTCGACTGCTGCATTATTTCACTATTCTCTACCATTTCATATGGTAGTGGTTTTACAAACCCCTTGCAGATGTTGACATTCACTTCTTTGATGATTAGCTTCACTGTGTAACTATTGTTTGCCAATTACCGGATATCGGTGGGAAAACTTTCATCTCCGGCAGACTGCATATTATCATATCCATCAGATACTTTATAATAATAAAATGTAATCATTATTAGTTTTGGTTTGACCAACCTCTTTTATAATTTGCACAACTCTCTTGCCAACTACAGCATGAACTTGTTGATCTTCTAACACAACTTGCATCCCGCCAGTTTCATCGAATGCAACCACACAAATTTTGAACCTGTCAATTATAATAAGTTCATTTAAAGTGAACACAATATAAACACATCATGATTTTTATTGTTACCAAAGTTCTAAGGCTGTACTTTTTATCTGGGTATGGTTTCATAGCTTTATAGATGTCTCAAAACCAATTGTCCTCCACCATTCCAATTTCATTATCACATGTTGTGCACACATTTTTATACCATTGCTCAGTTTCTTACACAGAACGTATGTTGACATGGGCCATGACTTTCATCTACAAAGCAATTCTGATAATATGAATATGTAATAATATTGTCTTTATGTTTTATTATTTAATGTAATGTACCTGAATATACTTTGCTCTCAAACTTGTAATATTTGATACCTCTAACAGCTTAAATTTCTTCTGTTTTTCAATTGCAAAGACTAGTTTTTGAAACATTGGCTTTGTTAACCTATAATACCATTGGTGTTTAGTAATATTTGGTATAAACATACGCATCATTGTTATATAAAAAGCACACACAGATTTCTGAGTTGTGTCACACTATAATGGTTATAATTCAGGAAATATTCAGTTGCAACAATGGCCGACAAATCTAACTCTTCTATTTTTTATAATGACAATGCAAAAGTTACTCAAAATGAGTCATAATAATTAACCAAGTCAAAGACTGACCATATATAACATGTAACATAAATGAATGGAAAAAATAATTTCATATCATTCCATAATCCAACTCAGCAACTTGAAAGAATGATAATAACTGGGTGTTCAGTGGCCTCTAACATTTTACTTTCAAATTTCAAAGCAAAATCATCCCACAATGTTACCTTGATATTTGAACTACAAATCACATCTTTTAAATGGAATACCAAACAAACAAACATACTTTATTTATTGTAAGAGAAATTAGAAATTGCTACCTTCCATCTGTAATGGTAAATTTTGATTGTTTTTTATTTTTTCCATACTTGTTTACCAAAGCATTAAGGTGCTCACACTGTTTTATTATACCGACGACATCTACTCATAACATAACAAATAGTAAGGAAATTTATTTGAAAAATATAAACTTTACGATTATAAAAGTTAAGGGAAGAACCTGCTAGATAAGTAGTCTTGTTGGAAAGGTTTTTCAGTTCACTATGATTGTAAAAATCAAAGTTGTTTGGTGCAATTGACCTTCCATCATCTACAATGGCTTTGATCTGTGTTTCGTTTGAGAAGATCAACTGTATATCCTTTATGAGACACCATAACTTGTCATCCGACTTATATTATTGTACAATGAAATTGTTAATGATGCATACTTGCCCTACAACAAATTTGTATTCCAAATCATCCACAAAACTTCCAGGAATGAAAGCGTGCATCCTATTATTCTGCATTTGAATATAAAAGAATAAGAAATTTTATAAAATAATCTATAATGAGTTGATTGTTCTTCATTCTTACCTTGTTATTCAAAAACATGACATTGAATGCTTTAAAAGTTTCTCCAGTCCTTGTTACTCCTCTTCATAGCCTAAGAACCCTTACTTTTATTTTGCAATCAGTTTTTCCTTTCGTGAGAGTTGATAGTTCTTGAAACTTTGTTTTGGACATGGTGAAAATGGATGGTAGATTTAGTTTTTTGTTTGCAAAGTATGAAAGAGTTTTAGATTCAGTGCATTAATATTGTATTAGTGTTTAATTTCTTTGAAAGATTTACAGGTCTATGTGACTTGATAGGTCTGCTATGTTAATTACTTGATTTTCCTTATAGAGGTAGTGTATTATTAAATTCTATTAATTTGATGTCACTGTCCTTTGAAGCAAATTTTATAAAAGATTATACTAAGTTGACAGATTGTTAATTTTAGTTTTAATTTAATAATTTAATAGTATTCACATTTAATATATTTCATTGTTTCTGTTTGATATTTTATTTCATATATAGATTATAAATTTGCAATATATTTTTTTAATAGTTTAAATTCAATATAATGAAATTCTTGAGGAAAAAAAAAAAGTTAACTTGCGTTGGTTTGCTGCCAAACCGAATAGATTACATGTTTTCCATAGTGTTGCTAAATTCCCAATGTCCATTGGAAGAGGACATGCATTACATAGTAATGTTGAATTGACAAAACAAAGTTCAAAATTCCATTGCCATAGGATCAGACCAACATTCTTCTATTTACTTTGGCTTATTTTTCTGTAAAAAACCATTTGTAAAATATTAATTAGAATGAAATTCAAATGAATATGGTTTAAAATATTTAAAATTGTATGACTTACAGCTTCAGTGGAGTCTATGTTCAAATTGACATCAAACGGGACATCATCACATAATTTTCTTGCTCTTTGCTTCATTGAAGTAGATCTTCTAGTTGTTGGAGTGTTAATTTCTGTTGTAGGTGTTATCGTTTGCTAATAGAAAAGATGTAAATAAATAAAATATTATGGATAATTTACATCCTCTAATAATAAGAAGTTACCTTTTTCATCGACATCTCCTCTTTCTCGGCTTTTTCTTCCTTTAACGGTGTATTAGTTCCAAAAAATTTAATTGTTTGCAAAATGTTTGTCGCCTCATAGTCAGTGTTAGTTTGATTGATATTTTTTCTTTGATTAACAGTGTCATAACATATTTCTGCTTCAGAAATTGTTTCAGAATATCTGGAAATGGTTGTTCTCTAATTTCCTAAAAATGTAGAAATTTTTCAGTTTAGAATATAATTTTTTTATTAAGGAAAATAATATGAAGAAAGTAAGGTAATCAACTGTACCTCTTTCTCTTGAGAGTAAATGTCATCGACTGTTTTATCAATAATCCTACAAACTTGTAAATCTGAGAGAATGACTACCATAGATCCAGTGTTTTCTGAACACCGAGTGTATACTTTGAAGTTGTGCCAGAAATAAGAAAAAATGAGGAAAATGAAAAATTTGTGTACGTGTAATAATAATAACAATTATGTACAATATTCCCTTCTTCTTGGGAACGGAATCAACTTCGTATAATTGGTACATTTAAAGTTATCTCCATCTTACTTAAGTTCAGTTATACAAGTTGTACATTGAATCAAGTACCAATTTTTCATAGTGTTCACCTCATCTACCAACAATTCACAACAAACTTCTTTCTGATATATAATATTGATAATAATAATTACAAAGGTATACATAATTTAGAACTTATTGTGCCTTATATTAATATTTTGTCTTCCTAAAAGTTTGATTTCTATGACAGTCAGACTTTGTTTTGTTCCTTCTTATTCTTTACTTGATATTTCAAACATTTCACCCAGTCTAAAACATTACGACGAAAAGTATTAAGCATGTACAAAAAGTATTAAGCATAATATTGGGTATAAAACTCAAAAAGCATATTACTTGTTCTTGAGCATGTCCACACTGTAGTGTTCCGGGTTAACATAGATTCATCAAATGTTGTTCGAGCACAATACCTAATACCAAATTTCATTATTCATTAGTAATAGATAGACCAATATTGTTAAATTTGGTAATATGGGAAAGAGAAATGTGAAACTAACTTTTTGGGAAAATGACGAATACAACGCATATCTTTCATGCAAGGAGATTTAACATTTTGCAAACCACATGGACAATGTATCATAAAATCCTTAACAACTTTATAACCAACAGGATCTAAAAGAGGATCGGGGATTTCAACGGACACATATTTGTCAACATTCTCTTTAAGATACTTTTTGGTATGACTATTAAGCCAAATTAACATGTGCACATGTAGAAGACCACACTTTTAAAATTCTACGACATACATAACTGCATAAAATATATGATTATAAGAATATAAGTGGTATATAGTTTGCAAATTGTTGAAAAACAAATGCATAGAGCTAAATTATTTACCTCCGATACATTTACCAAAGTAACCTTTTTTCTTGATATATGTCTGAAGTTGATCAAGCTTTAATTTAAACAATCTGGATATAATGTCTGGGCAATTAGGTGTAATACAACCAGGAATGAACTTTATCATTTTTTGGATTTCATCCCACATCGGATTACACGTCATGATCAGAAAAATATCCGGATGATCAACATACCGACACACAGCGAGGGCATCTTGAAAATTTTGTTGCATGTATCTTTTCGATCCAACAAACCCTGCTGGAAGAATCACTCCTTTACCCACATTTGACGTGTCAGAATCTCTTTTTTAACAGAATCACAAATATGACTATATAACTCATTTCTTAAAATTGTTTGATGGTGTGGAACCACCATAAACATGTATGCTCAATAGAGGAAAATGCATCAACCATATATTGTTCAAAAAGTCTTCCACCAAACCGAGGAGTCAAACCTGCAAGCCAAACATAGTAATATTAAATACAGTTTAATCTATTCATAAACTTATAATGAAAGACTACATATTTAGCAGAAAGGAAAACTTATTTGAAATGTATAACCTTCTTTATCTCTCACTTGAAAAACATAGGAATAATAATCCATCATGGACAAATACTACGATGTCTTGTTGAATTGTCAACACTTTTCTGAAATTTAATTTTAGGATGAAAATCATCTTCACCAAGTGGGAAAAGAATTAGAAATTGAAGAGACATTAAATTGGGATGTACATATGAAACCCGAACCAAACCTTCTATTTTGTCATCAATAATAATCTCCCGTTCCCTACAACTATCATCTATATCACCAATCAAAATCCCAGCAACTTCATCACTGCTACCCATATGAGTCTCACGGCCATTACGAGATCGACAAACCTTTAAAGAAATTTGTAAATCAATTACATCACCACTATCAAACCGATCACGTTGTTACCTAAATTTTTGAACCAATTCATTGGTTTCATCCAACATAGTTATAAGTCCCCGCACCATAACAGTTTGATCTGAAACGCTCATTGAACCAATGCGATTATCAACTTCATTAACAGTATCATATATGTACAATTGGCAGAACTTTCGAGTCTCAGTGTCATTGGGTATTAAAGACCCAAACACATGGTAATTTTGTCCATTCAACCTATAAACATAAGGACCTCTTCCTCTATTGATCGAATGATCAATATTTCCACTAGTGGACGTAAATGAAAACATAGAATTATACAAACAGATCATTCGTTAAAAAACGAACCTTTTTTCTTGTCTTTATACAATTCCATTAGGTAGCGTGGAGTAGGTTTTACTTCTGGCAATTTTACCGCACCCTTCATACAACAAAGAGAGAATATTGGCGTTCCTTTGATACAGTGTTTATTTACCATTTTCTCTTTCCACATTCGAGCTTTACACTTAGAACAAAGTACAGAAAGGCCACCCAATGACGCATACTCCTCTGGTATGATCCGTACGCCACGTGTTGTTCCCTGATTGTCACTGAATTGATTGATTTCTTCTGCTGCAGTACAATGACAATTACACACATAAAAAAATTTCCAAAAAATATAGAAAACAAATACATGCATTTTATTCAAAAACAAACCTGCTGCCTCTGGATTTTCAACGTCAAAACTGTCCGGGTAAAAATCATCTTCTAAACCTGAATCTTCAATATGGCCATCAGAATCTCCACTTTCATCACTTGACAGAGAAGGTCCATTAATATTGGAACCTATGAATATCATGTAAAAATTAATTTGACATAGTAAGAAAGAAGTATGAGGACTTCTATAATTATTAAATAACTTTCACCTTCTTGAAAATCATTACTATCATCAGGTATGTTGTCCAATTCTTCTGCAAACAACGCAGCAACTATAATATACATAGATATTATCGAATAATTGTGTATTCAGATATTTGTAGCTAAAATCATATTTTATAAACGATAATTAGCAACTCAATGCTACTAGTTGATGGGGGCAACACATACATTGAGACAGCCAACCAAACGTGTTTTGGTCTAATGCGAGAGCATATATATCAATATATCATATCTTAAAAATATTAATAAGTGGGTTCTCGGGCCACATCTTAACTTACATGATTAGCAAGCACCGTATATTATTATTATTCTTAAGTATGTTGACATCAGTCAAAACTTATGGACTATGATATATTTGACTTTAGCAAAGACTCACTAATTCGCTTTCATTCTATTTGTTCTCGTATACGTACGGAGTAGTATTTTATTAGCGAAATGGTTCAGATAATCCTAATAAGCGGACTACATGCATTTTTTGAAAGAATGATTATAATAATTACAAGTTTATAAACCCTGCTAAATTCGGGATAATTAATATTTAAGTAAATTGATATTTTATTTATATTTTTACTAATACTTAATATAAAATTTTATAATATTAAAAATTTATGTTAATATTATATGTTCTCTTATTTTATATAAATTTATTCAATTTAATATGAATATATTATAATTTGGACCCATGCTATAATAAATATATAATTGACTTAAAAAATAAAATTTTAGTTAATATATAGATATGTATATAGTTAGGGCTCGTATTATAATAAATAAAATTATATCTAATATATGTATATTTTTTAGGTCTGTGATCCAGTGCTAACCGACCGATCGACCAAATTTTTTAATTTTTCTGTTATAATAATACAGTATAGATGTATGTTTAATATGTGGAAAAAGTATAAACAAAAGATCGAGAATATAGTCAAGATGTTGTGATTATCTGTTCAATTGTGAAAAACTCATAAAATAGATAGATACGGAGTATTAAAGTAGATTTAAAAGAAGTTTTATGGTCGATAAAGAATTTAAATCTTCGAAAGTGTGTCTTTGAGATGAATACAAAGCTAGTGGCTAATGTAGACTTGTAAAGTTATTAATTAAGCATTTTGATGAATTGTGTGAGATTTTTATTTATAGATCCGCGAATGGAGAGTTGCCTATTCCACGTTAGTCGTACGTGAGTGATTTGTCACCGCTCTTAATTTTCTTCATCAAGCTATTATTTTCAATAAACTACACTTGTTCTTTAATTCAACTACCAACAATTTGTACATCTCCTTGCTACTCCTTAAAACTAAATTAGTTCTCAATTGGTTATATTACTACTCCTTAAAACTAAATGTTTTGATCGGAAATATCAAAATTATGACACACATTAAACATCTCCTTGTCATTTGGATCATCTTGTATTATTCTCTTCGTCCATGGTAAATTTATTATTTTATTTGACTTTTTTTGATTTAATTGATTAAATTTTAATTGAAAATTGAAAATTAAAAATTATTTAAAAAAATGTTCAAATAATATAATGTTTAATTATATAGTATATATGTAATTTAAAGTTAAAAGTTAATCAGTTTAACTGAAAAATTCAAACAAAATACTTCTGCCTCGTTTGTTTAGTCAATATTTGAGTTACGTAGGAGTTTGAACTTCCTTGGAATTAAGTTACATTATAAAATTATAAGGTAATTACAATGCTTGTGTTTGGTTTATTATTATATAACTAGAAGTTGCATAGTTAATTTTGATAAGTAATTAATATTTTTATATTAGATAGCTATGTAACTTGTAGTGACCATGTTAAATTTAGGTAACTAAGTTCTAAGTTCTTGTGTTTTGTAGTAACTACAAAAATCTTGGAATTTGGAGTTCCCTTGTCATGTTTAAAATATATTAAACCAAACACATGCACCTAATTTATATTCAAGAAACTTCAGCTAGGTAGTTGAGTTATATCGAAACAAACGAGGCTTTAAGAGGATGATGAACTGAATTGCAAAGCACTAGTGTATAACACTAGTCAAAATATTTGACTTGGGTGATGGACCTCAAAGTCAAAACCCTTTAATTTTTGTCCCCAGTAGGGAGCCCTAACCAAAATTACTTGATTATTACTTAGGGTTCTTGGTAAGCTCTCATTTTCTTTACTTGTACTAGTATTTCTTAAACCTGTTCCTATATCAACAACAATAGCCCTAACAACCGCCTCTTGTTTCCTCCATTGTTACAGTTTTTAATGGCTAGTTTCCGAGTAACGAAGAAAATATAAATTAAAAGATGTCAGCCACATAAATTTAAATACTTGCGTGTTGTATTTTAATTGGTTATTTTTCCATCAATTTGTAAATGTATCATTATCTTTTCGATTTTTATGAATAAATAAATTGATTGATTTATTTTCAAATTTTATTTATGTAGATCGAATGATCATATCGATAATCTAAATCGGGGTTGGATAGGAGCTTGTCACCCCCAAATTAAAGGAGAAAAAAAGAAAGAAGAAAAATGATCATGTATCTCTTTCAAAACAGAGACATATTGGCTTAAATGGGGAAGTGGCTAAGATAATGCCAGAATTATATACCATATACTTGTATTACAACGATATTTATTGTGGTATACCCCATGCCTTTCTTGGTGGAAAAAACCACCGGCACAAATCGAAGTAGCGAGCATGAGACAGGGGTTGTTTTCCACCTCGACAATAGTCTCACCTCCTTCCACAGTCGAGACAGGGGGAAGTTTAGTTGTCAAATTTCTATTGTTTTTCAATTCATTAATAATAATTTGTTAATTAGTATGTGCTAATGGGCACAAGAAAAACCCTATATACAATAGTACAAAAATTATTAGCAGGTCATGGTCAATATAATTGTCTAGATTAAAAGCCTTTCATAAAAACTGAAAAGTCCATTTATCCACCATTGTTGTGACAATTGAGTTAGCCTCATTAAATTTACACCCCTTTGGCTATACTCCCTTCGTTTCAAAATAAATATCATTTTGACTTTTCTTTACCTAGTTTAAAACGTAAAAAAATATATTTACATATATCATTTTTAATTTTTTTTTTAATGATAATTTAAGTATTATATTTTTATTAAAAAAGAAAATTGAAAAAAATAATATATGCAAGTTGGTTTTTTTAAAACCTACTATTATACACAAAGTTAAAACGACACTTATTTTGAGATCGAGAAAGTATTCTACGATGCCGAAGATTTGATGGACTTTGAAGATTGTACCACATGCTGGAGAGTGGGTGGCTGCCTTTTGTTCAGAATTTAAATTTTATGGTTTCCTTTTATCAGATTGAGTGGGTCTGAAAGAAATGGTAGCACACTGCATGATCTTTAACTTCCTATAAAAGCTTATCTTGATGATAATCTGTAGCGTATATCTATGTCAGAAGTCAGATTTACCAGCTTTTTATTTTTATTTCATAAAGTGGGCATTCTTGGACTCATGCATCAAACAAACACATGCACAGTAAGAGTAAAAATAAGTGCAGGATACAAATGATATCCGCTAGGAATTTGAACCCTGTATACAAATTTTTATTTGTCAGTCTTATAGCCTAACAAACGAATATGTGTTCTAATAAATCTCCGGAGTGTGCGAGAGTCGAACCCAGAACTCGGATCACAGAGGATAAGCCAACCAATTTTCTTCAGAACACTAATCACATTGTGGTTTGGTGTTCAATGTTTAGATTGGCTATCTAGAGAATTTGAAGTTGATTCAGTTCAATGAGAAGTGGGACGCAAAAGAAACGTTGATTCACCTCTGACATCAATATGCACATGAAAAGACTCGATGATTTTCTAACAAAGTTATACGAACCAATTCTAACCGGTATATTCCATAGTCCCACTACTATCGTCCAAGGATAAGATGTACGCAGACTTTAGAACTAGTGACTGTTTCATATATACGCATAAATGCTAGTAAATATGAAGAATTGGCTACAGCAAGTCAGAAATATTGCGTCTTGCTATTTCATAACTCTGTTATTCATTTATAATTTACAGGAATTTAAACAATAAACAAATGTGCTAATTACATTGCATTAATATCCATGCTAATTTATAATGCTATAGTTAATTAGATAGATTAATTTAAAGAACAACCAGTGTGAATTTAAAAACTGTAAGTAGCTTCAGGAACTATGGCACGATATGGGGGGCAAACAGTGTAAATCAGATAAGTAGTTTCCATAAAATGGCGATTCAGAAGGAACAGCCAGTGCGAATCAGATCAGTAGTTATCCTTCTAAATTGGAATTGCATGAATCACACAGACGGAAAATACTTGTTGAGATTGAAGGGTAGTGAATAGAATTCCTCACTTCGTACATCAGTCTTGTAGGATCGGAACTTGTCCCACCAGTGTTTACCTCTGTCTTTTCTGATTGAACTATCCTTTTTATGTAATGTGTTATCCAGGAAATATGCTACAATGCCAGCAATGAAAGCTTCCGACTGGAATGGGACATTTACAATGTCGTTGAACTGCCGAATCAAAAGAAAAACAAATCTTCAGTATATCATAGACTTTAGGAACACCAATTTGAAAGTTATAGTAAAGATATTTTAGTTCCTAGTACTTCCTACCCATCTCCCAGTCGTGTGAACAGGACCATAGCCTTTTATTGCGGTATACTCGTTAAAGTATTGGGCAATTGAAAATCCCAAGAATATTGAGAAACCGAGAATGAATTTTGTCCGGAAACTGTTGAGGTTACAGAATTGAAGAAAACTCAAACCTACTCCACCTGTACGACATGATTGGAAGATTGAACAGCAAAATTATTACATTGCATAAAATGAATCTTAAACACAATAGTAATAGTTTTCCCTGTAAGCTGAACATACCAACATAAGCAAAGAAAAGACAATACAATGCAGCGAAGATTGGCGATGGAATAGAAGCGAATACTGCCCCAAACTTTCCTGTAGGATCATTGTAAATGTGCTTGACAAGTTATGGCAAACTTAATTCAGGCAACTTAATTATTAAACAAAGAAGCTTACCCAGGATGGAAAAGAAGATCATAAAGCAAGCAGATATCTGTACAACTCTTCGACTGCCCACCCGAGTTAATGCTAAAAGACCCACATTCTCGCTGCAGATAAAACACGCCTGGACTAATAAATATATGTTGCCCCTAGTCAATCATTATAAAGATGGTCATGCAGAAAAAAGGTTGTCAATTTGTGATGTGGCTTACATAGATACCGAAGATCCATTTCCAGTCCCAAATATTCCTGACAACAAAATTCCAATTCCCTAATAAAATTATAAAGCTTAATTCAGTACTAAGATTATTAAGTAGGATCTGGGATCTCGTGTGTGATCCCACTGATGTTCTTTTTAAAAAAAAAAATTGTGGTCAAAGAGTGTGTTTTTCATAGCTCCATCTTCCAAGTCAATTACCTGTTTTACATTGCGGATGTATTGTCAGGTAGATTGCACCTCAAAAAGTAAAGCAGGATTACATACTACATCATATTTTTCAGCAAAGTTCACATTACCCTAATATGTTCACCTCATTAAAATAAAACAGAATACTTGTTGCCAGCCTCTTAAGTTCTTAATTCGTTCAGATTAAGTATGCCTGTACTCTTTGAACTATTTAAATGTGCATAGGTGGAAACCTCAGGACATATATACTAGAATGATATTATAAGGCCCGACTATTTACCTGCCAACCCACACCGCGGCTAAGAATAGAAGGGGGCAAGTGAGTCGCACTTGCATATCGTGCTACTGCAAGAAAGCCACCTGTGGACTGCATATACCATTAAAAGGAATTTAAAGTCAATAATACTATATTGAATACTTAGTGTAAACATTTATTACTTTCAGGTGAATGTTAGGGAGGTGGGGATCCACATAGTCATCAAACCATGAAGATCATGTCTGTTGTGTTTATATTTAACTATTTAACAACACATAACTTCATAATATAAGCAAATGAATATCATACATGTTTTAATATATTTTCTGTAATATTGCAGTTTTTAAAAGGATTTATAAATGATACAGACCTCTACAAGAGCAACAAATGTAGCCATCATCATGGCAAAAGCTTCACCGGCATCAAATGAGGGTGCTCCCCATTGAAATGGATATGGAACTCTTATCCTGGAAATACAGAGAGCTGTCCATTATACAAGACGACAGCTGAATACTTTATACACTGAAGCACTTTCTAAACTAACTTATAACTCTCATTAAATAAGTCCAAATAAGCTTAGTTTTATATTAAAAAGATATGTAAAAAGATCCATGAGGTGTTAGCATTGAAGACTGAACAAAATAATGAATAAAAACTTTACATAAAGTGGTACTGAAGAAAAGAATGGTCAAGCATTCAGTCATTCACACAGTTCGTTAATTAGACAGAAAAACTTCACTCGTCTCTCTCAAAGAGAAAGGCAAAGCAGATTATATAGAATTTAAAACATTTAAATATCTAGTATAGTGTTTCATATCATTATGCATAGTCACTATCCTATATTAGTATATTATGCTACCTACTCCAAGAGAAATGATGTTAACTTATACAGCATGAGATTCATTAGGAGAAAAAATAAAGCACACAAGATAATGCCTAAAACACTTGAGAAAATGAATCGAGAATTTGAGAGAGATAATCAACAGAATTTTAGATGTTATTTCTACTTGAAAATTTGACATTAATTTCAGAAGTGGATGCTGCTGCAAACATGGCGTAGATGTCAATGCATCAAGAGGCCGGAAAGATACAACATATATAATATTACTAATGAATGTTTTTATAAAAATGCATGCAAATAAAGAACAGAATGTTCTTACCATGGAGCTCCACCGATAAGTCCAGCACGATCAGTACGACAGCTTGTTTGTGTATTCGGTGATGTGTCATTATAGGCTCCACCCACGGTAAGTAGGTGAGCATATATCCATACAATTACCACCGAGAATAAAACAGCAAAGCGATCAAATATATGTTTTCCCGGTTTTACAACATGAGGCAAATACTGAAAATAAGTAGTGGAGACAAGTACAGTCATTATCAACAGTTCCAAGTTCCAACAATGTAGAGCAAGAAATCAGAGAAAATACATTTATATATATGTGTGTTGCATATATCACCTGAGAAAATATAATCAAAATGATAAGCTCCGGCAATCCAATTTCAACACATTTGGCAACCTAATTCAGCATTCAAAAGTTCAGAGCCACAAACTTAAATACTGTATGGAGAATAAGTACATATGGACACACAAGTCCATAAGAAGTATAATAACAATGAATACAATCATACATCTAAAATGGAGTGAACAAACACAAAACACATGTTATGTACAACTTACACCAGGGAAGCCAAACTCGTACAGTCCAAAACCAGCAAGACCAACCAAGGGAACAGCTGAGAGTGGACTCAAAAACCTTGTATCAAAGTATAATGAGATATAAGATAAACAACACAATACTACCAGAAACTGTAATTGGCAGATCAAACTGGTTAGTCACAACAGAGTGAATGTGAATAAAGCATTGATGTTACATTTGGTTAACTGTTCTGGTAGCTTTTGTGGCAGTCATGCATTATTGATTGCATGCTTAAACAATTCTAGACCAGGCATGTCTAGAATAGAAGTACATTAACCAAGACTATAAGTGAACTCAATGCTTTATGTAAGTGCTGACGGCCAAGTCACCTTGTAACATTACGCCAAAGGCCACTAAAACCCAGGACTATTTGAAGTGTTGAAGCAATTATAAGTGCACCTTGGACAGCCCGCATAATCTTCTTAAATCTCTGAGTAAGCAATAAGAATATTATCATATTTACAGGACCAAGCATCATAAAGTTTATCAATACATTACATTTAGCATCTTTCTACGTGGAATGCCCTAAATGAAATATCTGCCAATTTCGCAGCACTGTTTAATTTAAATTTCAAGAGAATGTTGAATAAAAAACAAAACAAAAAATAGTAGTTTCTTCTTTTTCCTCTCTAAATATAATTCTATAGAATTATATGAGGATATTTTGATATAAAAAATGATGGAACTAGTTATATTATTTTTATCTGTATGGTTATCAATGGAGTAGCAAAATATCCATTTCTTAAGTAACTAAGATCATGAGGTATGACATGATACAAAGTTGTAATCATGCTCCAGAAAATTAAAAAAAAAAAGGAATACAATGGATCAACAAACAAGTTTCACCAACCGCTACTGGATCCTGGTCACTCCATCTACCAGACAAGATAATCGATATTGTCGGTGCAACAAAGGTATATGATCCTCCAATTACAGCAGGTAATCTAGTCCCAAACGTAGTCTGTAGCAATGTGTTTATCCCAGCTACAAGGAGTATTGTTTGAACAACTTTGGCTTTCTCCACCTGCAAAAATGACAATTCTGATATTACTTTAAATTAGAAAACATCACACCTAAAGAAAGTCCTGAAAGGAAGAATATATAAACAGAGTTCCATTCATAGTTCTCCTTACGTTTCCACCCCCCATTTGTGGAACAAGAGCAGTAGGAATTATAACTGTTGTAGCAAGCATTACTATGAAATGCTGGAATCCAAGAAGAATAGCCTCCGCTGCATCACAGTTGTCATAATATTATTCAATAAACAAAACCCATTGCAGAGTTGAGATCCTCTATAATATTACAAGGTGATCTTATAGATAATATATCAAAATAAAATTCAAAAAACTAATACTGCAGTGCAGTCTATATCCTTAACCTAGAGTAACAACATTAGCATTTTAGCATAGTGCATACCCCTCTTCTTTTGGTTACAAAAACTCGAGTTTCGGTGCAGGCATGTTCATGTGAGTACTAGAGTAAGGGCATGTCAAAACCATACGCCTTTCAAGTATGCCTTTCAAATAAAATAAATCATGATACACTAAGCAAACCACTTAACAACAATAATCCTTATTCTCTGCAGAATATATTAATGGGGCTAGAAAACCCACTATGCTTTTTTTAATTCTTGTTACTATGTAGATACACCCAACCTCTAGTTCTTCCAAACATGTTAACATAACTACATATATACTCATGGACAGAATGCCACAATATAGAGAATATTCTACAACAGAAGACAGAGAACATAGCTTTTAGTAGAATATTAAAGCAACAAAGTTTAGAAGAATCTGAAACAGAACTACCCAACATAACTTTAATTAGAAACAACAGAATCAGGCAGACTTAAAAAAAGAATGCACACAAAAACTAATTATAAGTCTATAACACACGCACACATATAGAATATCCTGAATAAAAACTTAAGAAGTATGAAAACTAAAAGCAAATGGTACTTCATTACAACAATATCTGTATATATATTTAGAGGGAGGGAGAGGGAGAGAGAGAGAGAGACTAACGCCATGGGGGAGGACTAGTGATACAGTAATAAACATTAGGAAGCTGGTCTTTAGGTGGGTGTGGTGCTGGTTCTTCTGCTTTACCTCCACCACCTGCCATAACTTTCTCTATGTATATATTTGTATGTGTAATATAAATCCCTGAAATTAAGGTAGCTGAGCTCTCACTGTGTGCAGGGTATTATTAGATAATCCAAACCTGCAAAAACTCAGATCCAAAATCTCATAAGAATGAGAATAAGACCCACATAAATTAGTATTGTTACAGAAAGCTGATCACTAGTAGACCAACCACATAACAGTGACAAGATTGATGAGAACGCACAACAAACCACATTTATTATTAATAGTAGTAGTACATTACTAGTGCCTTATTTCTATGAAAAATGTATAAAAAGAAATTATTAAAGTAAGACAGAGTGTGAAACTAAAATAGTACTTACAAGGTTGATCGTAAGAAATCTGGCTGGCTGACACAGAAATAAAACGAGTCAGAAAATAACCGAAGACCCCACTTTAATAACTGTTGAGATATTTGTCAATTTTCTAAAATCTTAAAGTATCCTAACATCTCCAAAGTACCAAATTCTTAGCTAAATTAGTCTATGTAGTGTCTATGTGTCACTATTTAGACATTATGTAAAAAAACATAACACTCCAACCATGCAAACTCTTAACAATAAATATAGACAACCATATTTGGTTGATTATTTTTGTTGAACAGGCGAAATCTTGATGTATAATTTTAGCTTATGATAATTATACATAACAATCATTTTACCTATCACCCTGGAAGATGTTCTTAGTAAACGGTTTTATCATAATCATATTATACATTAACAGATATAAATTGATATATGACTTGTGTTTATGATATAAATGTACTCCAGGAAAGAAGTAAGCTAAAATCTTTCTCTTGCTGCAATAAAAACAGGAACACAGTCTTTTACCAAACACCGCGCGACACAGTAATAAACTAATAATTTTCTTCTGTACAATTAATTTGAAGAAATGTTATATATTTCAAAAATTGTCTAATTTTTTTTCTAAATGTTAAATTATTACGTATATAATTGATAATTTTTTGATAATAATATAAAAGCCCACATATATATATACACTCACAAATTAAAAGTTATCATATATGATATATCATAACTATTTTATTTATAAAAAAAATCGAGACACTTCACCCTGTCATTTTCTTCATGTGTGTCATTGCCTTGTGTTACTTTATTTTTTTTACATATTGATTTCATTTATTATCATGTATATTTTCTTTACTTCGTTAGTAACCGGATAAGTTTCGGTGTTGGACCACTGTTAAAAAGATCAATTATTAAATAATATTTGTGATTGAAAAGATTCGGTACCCGCAATCGCTCTGTGTATTTAATACTGGACCACTGTTATAAAAATTTAAAATAAAAAAATAAAAAGTGTTATCGATATATACTCACCCTAAATTTGTTATTACACACATTTTATCTTAGTTAAACTATATTTTTTCTCAATACACGGTTTTACTTTAATCCCTAATCCAAAAAATTTCAATTTTCATTTAAATAATAAACAAAGTTATATTAATTTGAAAAGCTTATTTTAATTTTAATATTCTTAAATTTAAGTAAAATTTATTTGGTAAGTTATGTTTCTAATCTAATACGAACATACAATTCTAAAGTTAATTAAAATATAAATACAAGATAGATTTTATTACTAACACACTAGATTTTATGAACATTTGTTTTAATATTTATAATTTAAATATAAAATATATTATAGTCTTGTGTATAATTGAAATTTAAATATAAAATATATTACGAAGAAGAAGTTATTATTTGTTTTCGATAGTTATCTAAAAAAGGATAAAATAAATTATATAATTATATCAGAGGATAGTTTAGTAAAATAAAAAAAAGAGGTGTGTAACCAACTAACCATTAATTTTGAGTACGCATCCAATATATACGGAGTACATATTAGAGTGGTAAACGAATCAAATTATACAATAAAAATGTTAAATTTGATAAACTCGATTCGATCCGGATGTCCGATAAGAAATCCATCTCAAGTAGTCAAGTTCGAATAAAAAAATTTATTGAGCCAAGTCGAGGTTTGTAGGTATTTGACTCGAACTCAATTCTAAATGGAAATGTTCGCGATGAAGTAGAACTGACTCATTTTTTAATGAATTCGAGTTTGAATAAATACATGTATTTGATAAACTTAACGAGTTGGACTCGAATTGATAAAAAAGTAAACTCAAACTCACGTTCAATAAAAAAAACTCGACTTGGTTTGTTGTCGCTCTAATAAATACACTAGTGCACGTTAATATATTTACAATTATTTTGAAAAAATCGTATAATCTATCAATAAAAGAATTTGAGAATACTTTTTTCATATTTTAATATTGAGTTTAATTAAAACAATGCTGGAGATAGATAAGATTTATTCCAAGTACCCCAGCGATTGCTTTCATTAAAGTATTTGAGATTAAGAGTAAAAAGTAATTATGTCAAAAAAAAAGAGTAACAAGTAATAATTTTAAAATTTTCTTATTTTTTCCTTTTTTTTAAATTTAAATTTTCAATTTTTAACTGTTCAGGCAAATTATTGACCAATTATACTCATTTTTAACTGATTTTTACACACCAATTTTTGACCTAATTTTAATATAATTGAATTATAAGTTTTTTGACTAATCAATAATTAATTCTAATTAGTCTGTATTTTTTAAAACACATTTTCGGAATATGATTTGAGTTCGGCACGACGCACGAGAACAAATTTTTGGTAGAATTATAAATAGATAAAAAAAGTTGTCGATACAGAATGCAGTATAAATATACACTCACATTTTCTATTTATCATATTTTTAGTTTTGAAAACTCATTTAAAAATAACAGACTGGTTAAAACTTAAATATATTAAAAACAAACAATAATTTATGTATATTCGTTACCTAGGTATTTGAATTTGTTATCTAATCGAATACCTCTACCGCTATTAAATTCAAAATCTAAAGGTGTTCATCAAGATAATGTTACAGAATAAAAAAAACAAAAATTTGATTTATTAAATTTGTTGTAAATGATTCGCTTATCGAGATTGTTTAAATATAAATAATTTAATTATAATTCTATCGAATCGTGAAAAAAAATCTATTTTATATTATGTTCACATTTTTTAAAATATAATACATTATATGATTTAACTAAAACGGATAAACAGAACAATTTGGCACAATTACTATTTTCTCTACCGACAATTAAATATGAAAAGATCCAAGAAAGAATGATTCAACAGAGATATGTTTAAGGACGTTTGTTTAATTTCGATTGTATTTGTGTATTCATATATGTCGTGTAACTTTTAATTATTGAATTAGTTCTGCTTTTTCAAAAATAGTGTGAAAAGAAAAGAATGAAAATAATGCAAACAAGACGTGATGAGGTGTGGAGAGGAAGAGTACAAAATGGTGCATAATTGCATATGTATGGATTTTAGCATTTTAGTTTAACGACAAAGTCTCCCATTCTTTTTCGCTGTATCATTTTCATTTCATAACATTGTCGTTCAAACAATTAAACCATAAAATTATTTAGCTGTTGTCATAAGTAACACAGATTCGATTTTATATACTTTTTAATAATAAAATAAAATTTTAAATTACTTAAATTGATTAAAATTCAAACTGATTTTCTTCTACTGTAATATACATGTTTATATTAAATATAATTTTACTTAATATAACACTAACTCCAATTATATAAATATCTATATTAACTAAAATTTTATTTTAACTTAAATACGAGTCCAAATTATATACGGTATAGATTTATATTAAATAGAATACTATTTATCATACTTACTTTTATAAACCCAAATAATATATATTTATATTAAATAAAAATTTATTTATTATATATAATTTTAATTATTATCAAAATAAATCTTTTAAATAAAAATATAATATAAAAAATAAAAAATAAATTTATTTAAATATTAGTCTACCGAGACTTTGCGCGAGTTATAAGTTTGTTATAGTGACTCTGCAACTAAATTGACATTTCTGACAATGACCAAGAAAATTTAAAGATCATTGTGGGCTATCTTTTACAGTATCAATCAAGTTTCTTTAGTAGTTTCTGGGGAAAAAAGTTAAATAGGCCTTTCTCAGTCTAGCCCAAATTGTATGATAACGTGGTATGGGTCCAGTTTTCTTGGGTCATCTAGTTGCAAAACTATAAATTTGTTATTTGTTCATAAGCTAGGCTAATTAATCTCTTTCTGCAAGGTAAGTAAACCAAAATCTACATTTGCTAATCACTGCAGTTTTTAAGTATCAAACCATAAACTATAGAACTTTACATAGCAAGTACAACAAAGGATTAATACTACACGACATTCACTTATGTCACAAAAATAAAGTGACACTGGGACTGGCCAGTAATAATGTAATATCCTTGCAGAGTCTGGAAAATGTGACAGAAAACTTCGATGCTCTGCTATTCTATGACGGAGATGTGCATCAGAGCTCGGTGTCAGTGTATCTTGCTAAAAGAGGAGGAACTATGAACAATATAGCCAAACATTTACTTTAGACATGCAAATTTCCTCCCGCAAAGGACATTTCTGCAGTGAAGTGAAAGCACAGATCCGAAAAATGAGATGTGATCAAGGAGGCATGGAGGATTAAGTTTATCAGTTAGCAGGAGGGGTTAATGATAGATTTACGGAGAAAATATGTACAAACTGTGCTGATAAAGATGTAAAAATATGCATATATGATTTTGTGCTGTGAGACTTCTCCAATAAGATTTTTGAAATTGTGGAATTGGTTAAAATGATACGCAGTGTTTTGTGTGTGTGAGATTCAGACAGGACAGACAAGACTGTCAGATTGCCTACCACATATAATTGGTGCATTTAAAATAAACAAAGCACATAAATGGAATCAGAATAGTGCAGTTACTAACACTAGACATTTTCGTCGTGGCTTCTTCTTCTCTTTGTGTTTTTCTGGTGGTTTGATTATGACCTTGATTGCAGCATCAAAAACTGCTTTCACATTCTGCAATAGCATAGAAAATCTTAATCCATGTAAGCTAGATAAAAAAAGATTAATTAAATAGATAATGTATATTCAGGAAAAGAGGAACTTTATTTGATAAGATTAATACATTGTGCTGTATAATTAAAATAGAAGGAAAATATATCAAATAATATTCTTCTATATTTACGGATATGAAATAGCAATGTGCTCAGTATTGAGTGAACTATTATATCCATTTTAAAATTCAATAAGCATGAAATCATGGATGTTAATGGAGTTTTATCCTACAGTCGAGAATATCACTCATAATGTCCTACCCAAACTAGTATTTCTTCCTGTTAATATTATTTGTGTATGGATATGCAAGAATCGGGAATTAATTTAATTTATTTTTCCAGAAAAAAGTCCTAAGATGTAAAACAAAATGTTCAAAATTTGGGAACCTAACAAAATATCTACTTTTTGAAGCTGACTGGAGAATCTAGATTGGTTTCTCTAAGTTTTGCAAGAAAATAACTAGACAGTTATTACCACTCAGAAAGATCGTCATATATCAGTGGTACCTGCTGAGTTTTAGAGCTGCATTCAACATAATATGCAGCACCAATCTGTTTACGAAGCTCCTCTCCCTGGTTAAAGTATTTCACTATTAGAATTTTAGACCTCAAAATGCTGAATCTCTGATTAAGAGCAGTAAATGACAAGATGTCAAACCTGAGCAGTGGTCACAGGCACTAGACCTGGATGATCAGCTAAATAGTGCTTATCCTCGCGCAGGTCTATCATCCATTGACAAAAAAAAAAAATTAGCAAAAGCTTAGGTGTTATCTGCCTTGTGACATCATTAAAAGAAAACACATCAACGTATCTATCTTAGTTTGACCTCTACCAAATTCCCGCATATTATTCTTCAACAACCCCCAAATTAAAAGAAAGGGGTACAGTATAGAATTATAGAAATACAAGAAACCTTCAAGCACCATATCCACAATCACAAAATGCTAAGAGGCTCGCTAGTCACAAACAGAAAAATCATGTGTGTGATCCTATAAATTATAATGAGCCCACTCCATGCCACATTATTTATTGTGTGACAAATGGCTTAGTTTGTACTAATTTAATCCACACTTCCACAATCAATTCATAAGAAGCAATATTCAACATTAATGTCAAAAATAAATGTGCAAACTGAAACAAATATCTGTCTTCTAATGTTTCCTTGTCTCTCATCTGTTCATCAATCTATACCACTAGGCATAGAGTTTGAAAGCTTCCGATACATACTCTGTTTACAAGAAAATTAAAGGATCAATGTGCAAAGTAGTTACTTACTCGTCTCAGGTAAAAAAAACATGTAACAGTGTTGTATTTGAGATATAGTATATAATTCCCAGAAACCCGATTACAGTTTGATGCATTGATAATTTGATATGTTATTTCACCTCAAGTGAAAAGTAAAATGGAGAGAAAATATCAATTCAAGTTTATCTGGCTTTAGGACTGCTTATACTATTACCCTATATTATACAACTGGACAAAAAAGTCTTGTATAACTCAATATCTTATAAGATGTGGCGTTCTCTACAGACAAAGAGACAATATAAATGGCAGAAGTAATAGAGCTTATTGGAGCACTAAGACTTCATAACTTACCCAGTTTGGTGCCAGCCAAGACAATAGGGATTCCAGGAGCGAAGTGCTGGAGCTCAGGGATCCACTGATCACACAATTGTATATCAAAAATCACAGTTAATAGCATTAATCCAGTAAAATTGGAATGTAAAACGGCAATGATCCATACCTTTTTAAGTATGTTTTCATAGCTTGCTCGGCTAACTAATGAAAAAGCCAAGACAAAAACATCAGCTCCGCGGTAACTCAAGGGCCTTAATCTATTGTAATCTTCTTGTCCTAAAAATAAGATAGGAAATCCATGCAATCACAGCAAAACATCGTAAACCAGCAAATCTCTTTTCCTCAAAAATCGGACATATAAAAAGAACATGATAACAAAAAAAATAGTCATGGAAGATAGTATCAAAGACAATAGTACCTGCCGTATCCCACAGGCCTAAGTTGACAGTTAAGCCTTCAACCACCACATTTGCACTGAAGTTGTCAAAGACTGTTGGGACATAATCCTAATGATCAATAATAATAAGAGTTAATTGCATTTTGCACCCGAAACTATGTTTCAAAAACACTTTGGTACTGAAATTTTATATGAAAACATTTCGCACCCTTTAATTTAAAGTTTTACTTCAGTTTGCACCCTTAATTTTATCCGTCAAGATTAACAAAACATATTTTAAACACAATTATAAGACAATAAAACACCATAAGGTCTACAAAGTTAGATACTTTAAGCAAACCCCAGAAAGAAATTTGTCAACTTTCATACATAAAAATACAGAAAACACAAAAAAATCAAGAATGAAAATTAACACACACACACAAGAAATACTGACAATAATACTGTGAAAATATACAAGAATTGTGCTTTACATTGATAAAAAAGAAGCATTAATATATGTAGAATTATACATACAGTGGGGAACTTGTTACTTGTATAGCAAATAAGCATACAAGTCTTGCCAACAGCTCCATCACCAACAGTTACACATTTTATGAACTTTGAAACACTTGAAGCCATTACAATCTTCAAAATAACTCAAATATACAGACTTTGAAAAACACTAAAGTTGATTATTTCAAACGAGAGAGAGAGAGAGAGAGAGAGAGAGAACAGCTAGAGTTTGAACAATGTCACATGATCCTTGTTTCTCACCCTCTGTGTATCTGCTACTTGGTACCTTTTTGTTTATATGCATACATGTTACAGCCAATTATGCATCAAAGTCAGTGATAAAAGAATTTATATTTTTATACTTTATACTCCTATTATTTGATAAAATCACAATTTTCATAATTAAATAATAAACCTAATAATTTGCTAAAAATGAAATAGAATGTAGAAAGTAATTTTACATCTTAGTGGGAAGAATTTCAAATTCACAATATGATGACCAGACATTAATTTTATACATCAAAAAAGTGGATGAGGATGCTTTTTTCATCTATAAAAGTAATATCCCGCCATTAAATTTGAAATTCGATCCATTAAAATGTAAAATAAACTTAAGTTTGACCATCACTTTATAATTTATTCTTATTAAAATAATATTTTATTATAATATTTATGATTATATTATAATGTATAAACATGCATGACAAGAAATACGGAGATATACAAACTCAACATTCTTTTTAGGAAAAACAGAATCTTTGTAGGTTAATATATTTCATAATACCAGCATACGGTTGTGAAAATGCAAAAAAAAACAAGAAGCTTTTTTGTAATCATTTTTTTAAACAAAAAAAGTTTCAGTTTTTAAAATATAGTGCAGATATAAAATAAATGAACTTTTAAAATATAATTATTCAATAGTTAGCATATTGTTTTTTATAATTAAATGTAACCGGTGAAAGTCGGACTTATGATCCTTTCGATCAATGCATTGACCTCTTATCCTGGCGCAGTCTTGTGTATATATATATTATAACAATTCGTAAAATTTTGAACCTTAATCGAGTTGATGTAAGATTGAAATATTACCAATTTTCTGTTGAAAGTTTGAAGTTTTAAATATGATAATTTTGTTCAAATCACATGACTTTTTTTTCTTCAAATCACATGACTTAATGTAATCGAGTATATTCTGATTCTAAAATTGAAATAAGTTACTAATTTACTATATTGGAGTGAAATATAATCATCCAAATACAATATTTTTTTTCGAAATTCAAATACAATAATTTGAATAATTAATTATTCATGAAATAGATACCAATCCTTAATCTTATAAATTAAACTAATTAATTTACATGTCTCCATATTAGACAACGACATTACGGCCGGTATTGCTGTTACACACAGTTATAACAGTTTTTTACTGAAAAACTGTCAAGAAAGTGTTTGATAAAATTCAAAAACTGTTGTCTAGAAAAGTGCTTTTAGTCTAAAAGCTGATGTTAGAAAATGTATGACCCCCATGCTTTTTGGAAAAAGCTATTTTTTCAGTTTTTTGCAGGAAGTAATTACAAATTTTATCATCAAACCTCCCCAAAAACATTATTTTTATATATTATATCTCAAAATATGTACAAATCAAAATAAATTACCAAACGGTCATCTGATTAATCTAACATCACTTTTTTAAAAAAATTTATTAATCTAACAATACTTATTCTCACATCACATCACATCAGTTTTTAACCGCAATTCCAAAGACACCTTACATATATAACCCATATTAGCATACTGTTATTGTTATTGGTGATAAATTATAAACGAAGATATTAGAGTAAGTCCAAGATATTATCTATTTGATGTCATAAGCAAAAATATAGGTAATCTCACAAAAAAATACACTCCAACAATGTCCTAGTGATTACTTAAAACACTAGGACACAACAATGTCCTAGTGATTACTTAAAACACTAGGACATGTATCTCATTACCAATTACTTCATCCGTCCCAATTCAATTGTCTTGTTTGATTTTTAGAGGTCAACTTGACTAATTTTTGACTGAAAATTACATATATTATATAATTATAACATGCATACTGTTATTGTTATTAGTGATAAATTATAAACGAAGATATTAGAATAAGTCCAAGATATTACCTATTTGATGTCATAAGCAAAAATATAGGTAATCTCACAAAAAAATACACTCCAACAATGTCCTAGTGATTACTTAAAACACCAGGACATGCATCTCATTACCAATTACTCCCTTCGTCCCAATTCAATTGTCTTGTTTGATTTTTAGAGGTCAACTTGACTAATTTTTGACTGAAAATTACATATATTATATAATTATATAAAATTATATAAAATATATCATTAGAAAATATATTTAATCTACTTTAAAATGTAACTTTTTATTTTCAAAAATTGTAAAAGAATAATCTCTAATCTTCGGTCAAAATTTAGTCAAATTGACCACAAAAAATCAAACAAGCCACTTGAATTAGGACGGAGGGAGTATTAGGTAACCATTAGTCATTACCTATTTCATTTTTTTGAATTAAATAATCTTTTCCCTCCATTTTTCTTCATCTTTTCTCTCTTTTTTTTGAATTAAATAATCTTTTCCCTCATTTTTCTTCATCTTTTCTCTCTCTTTATTTCTTTTCCCTCCTTTTTAGATTCAAATTTATTATTATTATAATAATAGATGATGAATATATGAATTATTATTGAAGTTCATAAAACTCATTATTTTATAATATTTATAGCTAACCAACTAGTACATGGTCTTATTATCGTTTTCCTTATTTAAAGGGGCTGATAATGAACAACTTGCATCACATTAAATCTACGAAGATAACCGAGAGGGCCCAACGGCGTACCCCGTGACTCGATGCAGGTGATTTGCTTGCCCAATTATAGCATTTGATTTAATTAAATATCGTGCTATTAATTTTGTTATTTTTTGCTATTGGTATACACTCGGTTTTAGTACTATAATGCTGTTTTGTTACGTTACAAAGACATTGGTTAATGAACTTGGAAGTAATGATGACAAATTATATGGCAAAATAAAAAATTTCCCCCGGAAGTTGAAAGTTAAATACAGAACAGTTGTAGGTGTACTTATATACAATAAAGTTTGAAATTAATAATTATTTTTTGATATTAGAAAAACATTAAGCTAAGAATAATAAAGGATATGTGTATTGTATGAGGTTTCATGGAGGGTATAGATTTTAATTTTTAAGGAAATACATGTCAACTTTCTCACTATTTTGAGTAAAGTTAAATAACGAAAATGCAGGAAACATAATTGTGCTAATTTTATAACAATTTCTCTTTTAAGCAAATTCTAAGATAGTACTGTTAAGAATTTTCCTAATTTTTTAATAATTAGTCAGGTGACGACTAAAACAGCAGAGATCAAAAATTCGTAAACATGATCATGGATATAAATAATTAAAACAAGTTTATGTTGTTTGATTTTAATATAACATGTTTAGTTTTTAAATTTGTGACGTTATTAGTTCACAAGATTACGAAGAAGAACATAATAAAATTGAATCTGCTATTGAGAACATAATAATTGTTTATTCGATGAAATATACATTTCAAAAAATTGAATCTGCTATTGAGAGCTTGCGACGCAGTTCTCGTACACTTATATAATTATAATTTATACATATACATATTTTCTTTTAGTAATACTTTTGATACTAAAATAAAACTTATACCTCAATATTTGATGTAATCAACTTTAAATTTAATTATAATTTTATTTAACTCTTTCATTTTTATTTAAAATGAAGCAACTTAGTTATATTTCATTTCTAATTAATGAAAATTTTGATTTTTAATTTGAGTTGTGACTTCGGTCGGATCATGTTGATTCGAATTTTCATAAAACATCTAAGTTTTTAACGCGTAGAACTTTTTATCCGGCTCAGATTTTATTTGAACTCAAATATTTTTTTTATAAATTATGGATATAGACTATTGTCATTTTCTCATTCTTTTTCTTACTTTTTAATGTATGGATAGGAATTGTAATTTTAAAAAATGTGTCGGATACTCGAATCCTCGGATTTATGTTTTATTTATTATATTCGATTAATATTTTTGTGTTAACTTAAATCCGTCCCAAACTCGAAATGAGTTGAGAATTTCAACCTGGATTTGATTTTAAAATATAAATATTTTAAATTCAAATTCATATATTTTATATTAAATTTGTATCGATATCAAATTTTATCACCCATATGGCTATTATTTATCCAAATTTACCTGTAATTAGGTAGTGATTTTACAGGCCTTGCCCTAAGAAAGCTTGTTAAGAGATAAAGAAGTATCTGTAAAGCAAATCAAAGAAATGATCGCAGAGTTTGATTGGTCGGCCAGTGCCTAATCGCCCGTATTAGAATAAGATTAAACAACACGAAGTTTCCACCAGATGAGTAGTTAACGTGGCGTTTGGGGTTCCTTAAATTTAAAATAAGTAACTTATTTTTTTTTAATTTTTTTTTTACATATTTTCATATTTTTTTTAAAGATAAATATTTATTTTAGAATTTTAAAACCAAATATTATTTTTAAAATAAAAAATAAGTTACTTATTTTCAGAAAAAAGTATATACATCCCTATTTTTTTCCGGAAATAAGAGTTTATTTCCCGAAAAAAACTGTTGCCAAACAGTCCCAATACATGTATACTTGTGCAGCTAACAACAAATATACTGTACTAAGTACAGTATTTATGGAACAACACTTCAGTTCACGTTACAATATAAGTATTTATTAATGTATTAATACTATATTATAAATAATTGGAAATTGAAATTATACCATTAAATAGTAGAAGTGTTCTATATATCTCAAATTAGGAGGCATCCCAAATATAATAATTATTAAAAAAGTGTATTTTGTTGATCAAAATATATATGATACGAAAATATAATAATTATATTATTAAAAAATTTATACTCTCTTATTTTTTTGGTATTTATCAAAAATGTTACTTTTTTATTTTTTTTTGTGATTTTATTATCTTTTATTTTTTATTTTGTAAAAATACGTTTTGCAACCAATGCAACTTAATGCAAATAAAATCAATTTCAGATGCAACTGAATGCAACTTTTTTTTAAAAAAAAATTGTAATTTCTTGTAATTGCATTTGAGGTTAATTTTAGTTGAATCATGTTGCATTAGTTGCAAAACTGTATTTTTATAAAAAAATTTAAAAATTATATTTTTACAAAATAAAAAATAAAAAGAACGTATTTTTATAAAAATTAATAAAATATTGATATTTTTCAAAGAAGCACAATTTTTTCCCACTCCGTCCGCCGGAGCTTACTCGATTAAGAGAGTCTTGGGTTTTGTTCGTTTGCTTAATATAAAACTACCATACTGCTCAGAAATCACCAATCAGACTGGCAGATCAAGTTAAAAAATATCTACTCTTAATTATGTTGGCAACAAAAAGACTATAACTTGTCTAATAATGCTTTAAGCATGCAGATAAAATCATAAATTTTTACTTCAAGTACTGCAGATTGATTGAGTTAAAACGAAGGCCAACGTGCAGTACTATTTCACTTGCCAAATAATGTGAACTTCAGCATATTGACAAAGGCACCATAACTGCATAAGAGTCCTCTGCTCTGTCCTGTGAAGCCCCTTGTTAGCAAAAAAACAAAAATAGAAGGGGCCAAAATCCTATGTATATAATATAGTGCATGACTAGTTTTGCATGATAGTAAGTCCAATGGTGTGGTGTGCCCCCATCAAAACACTCCAAACTTGTACATATATTTTAGAAGAAAGGTTAAAAGGTACCATAAGGCCCATGAACATCTCACATTTGACAAATTCCAATGACCGGCTTAAGAACATTTTTATGTTTCCCACGCTTTTGGCAGGCTTTCGGTTGATACAATATAAGATTGTAAATGCAGACATTTGTTGACGTTGAATGACAACTATTTTTCAAAATTCGTTACATAGATCCTCTTCTTATTGTACATTGTTATTGAGGGAGAAGGCCTTATATAGGAAGGGAAAAATAGAAATAAACGGAGCCTGAACTTTGAAAAAACATTTTGCAATGCTTCGAGCATGTTTATGGTTAGTCTTGGTTCCTTTTCTGCTCTTCTCGACGGCTGTATCAGAAGAAGATGTGAAGATGTCGTTAGTTAAGTTCATGGAAAAACTCTCAGTTGGAAACGTGCAAAGAAGCGTGAACTGGGGTTGGAATGTGAGTTCAGACCCTTGCATTGACAAATGGGAAGGAATTAGCGGTGACAATAGCCTAAAGTTTGTGAAAAAGATTGTTCTTAATGAGCTCAATTTTACAGGAGTTTTAGATGCTGGTTTGCTTTGCAAGACAAATACGCTTTTTGTCCTGAGCCTGGAAAATAACAATATTGTTGGAGATTTGTCAAAAGACATCTTGGGCTGCAAGAATCTGACTCATTTGTACTTGAGTGGTAACCGTTTCTCAGGTGCATTTCCAAAGTCTCTCTCGCCATTGAGTAATCTGAAGAGGATTGATATATCAGATAATGGATTCTCCGGAAAGCTTCCTGAAATGTCAAAAATCACAGGATTGTTAACATTTCTAGCTGAAAATAATCAGTTCAGTGGAGAGATGCCAATATATGATTTCTCCAACCTTGTAGAATACAATGTTTCCAACAATGACCTTACTGGTCCAATTCCTGATGTTGATGGTCGTTTCAATGAAAGTAGCTTTTTAGGTAATCCTGGTTTATGTGGAAAACCACTGGCTAATGTTTGTCCAGTTGCTCCTCAAAAGAAATCTAACTCATTGGCTCGGTATCTTATATACTGTGGCATAGTCATTATTGTCTTAATTGTGATACTTCATATTAGCTACAAGGTGACCATGAATGTCAGATCTGAAAACAAGAAGGCCACTGCAGTTAAAGTTGCTGATACGAAGATCCGAATTTTCAGTGACGTCTGCTGAAAGTGGAACGGCTTCATCGTCACTTTCAACTCTTTCTAATCCAGATGTAAAAGGGATGAAATTTGAGGATTTGCTCCGATCTCCAGCAGAATTGCTTGGACGAGGAAAACATGGAAGCACGTACAAGGTCACACCTAATTCCGGATTGATCCTAGCCGTTAAAAGGATCAAGGATTGGGGTATATCTGCAGAGGATTTCAAGAAAAGAATGCAGAGAATAGGCCAAGTGACACATCCAAAGGTTCTTCCAGTTCATGCCTACTATTGTTCCAAGCAAGAGAAGCTCTTGGTCTATGATTACCAGCACAATGGAAGTCTCTTAAGCCTTCTACAAAGTCATTCACATTCTCATCTCTCAAAACACACTTAACTATCATTTTCTTATGTAAATTAATAGAATAACTATATGCACAAACACTCAATTCACATTTTTACATTTCAGGATCCCAGAATGGACAAATATTTGATTGGGGAAGCAGACTCAACATTTCAGCTACCATTGCTGAATCTTTAGCATTCGTGCATGACAAGCATCATGCAGACGGGATTGCTCATGGCAATCTAAAATCCTCCAACATATTAATGAACGACAAAATGGATCCATGCATCAGTGAATATGGACTAATGGTGGTTGAAAATCATATCCAGGCCAACAATTTAAAACTCGTTGATCCTACTGGTGGCCGCGCATATGCTACTTTCAAAGTAGACATCTATGCTTTCGGTGTGATCCTTCTCGAGCTATTAACAGGAAGATTAGTTCAGAATACAGGATTCGATTTGGATAAATGGGTGCATTCAGTTGTCAAAGAAGAATGGACAGTTGAAGTGTTTGATAAGTCACTCACTTCTGAAGGTGCATATGAAGAGAGCCTGGTAACTTTGTTGCAAGTAGCTTTGAAGTGCACAAATGCATCTCCAGATGACAGGCCAAGTATTAAAGAAGTGTGGAAATGATTAACTCTCTAAAGGAACAGGAAGAGGGATCCTCCATTAGCTCTTAATACACATGATTTAAGTTTAATACTGTAAAGTTTGCATTACATTTCAAAGACAATTACAGTGCAACATTTGATACATTCTTGATTAGCAATTATTTGTTTTCATTAAAATTAGTAACTGGATGATTGAATGGAAATTCTTTTACGAATAACCCAGCTTTGGTTTTAAAAATTTTGAAGTCCCCAATAACAAAATTTGAGAATAAAAAGAAAAGATAATCCCATAATTTTACATTTTTAGTTCTATTATCAGCTTGATCAATAAATTAAATATATTATAAAATTTGATATAAAATTTTAAAAATATTATTAAAAACTTTATTTAATCTGTTTTAATAAATAATTTGTAAATTTATAAAATTATAAAAAAATTATTATGCCATAATTTTGGCATAGTCTTTTAATTCTTTTAAATTCTATATTAATTTCAATAATGATTAATAATTTAATCTGTAAGTTATTCTCTATATGAAATTCGAAAAACATCAACCTCAACGAATAAGTCGAGAAAAATATCTCCAAACAATACGTTCAAATTAGGTACATATTACAACGCGAAAATTATATCAAATCAATCAATTAATTCTCATATCTAACAAAATATATCACTAAAATCTTTTAGGAATATATTTAAATATACTGTTACAAAAAAAATTGATTCTATATAAATACGTACACAAATATCTTGATAAAATGAATTCAATATATCAGATAAATCGAAACACTTTCTAATTACAACCTAATTTTTTTATGAACCCTAATTCCCATTAACAAATACGAGTATATTATTATTATTACTTTATTATTTTAGCACATCAAAATATGTTGTTATTAAAATCTCCCAACAACATAAATAATTCTTAATTTATAATTAAATTTAGGTTAATTTGAGTTCACAAAAATATTCCGTATTAATAGTGTCTCGGAGTATAAATGATCATGAATCGCTTATAAGTTATAAGACCTTCTCCGATGCAAGCCCAAGTGCTGCATTGGATAACATGAAGTAGATCCAACTACTAACTAATGCATTGGAGTAAAATTATGGTTAGGTTGGAGCCCAACTTGGTGCCTGTGCCCAACTCCATACTTTTACTTCTTTTTTTCTTGTTTTTAGCTTGACGTTGCAGTTTTACTTTATTCACTGTTAACTTTAATTTGTACACACAATTCTATGTCTGTTGCCTGAATTTCTAACAAAAGTATTAATGTTAATATGAACGTTAGTAATTTTAAAAAGTATAACATTCTAATATTTTTTCACTATAAATATTAAATTCACTCTTCATATTTTTTCACATTTCCTTCTCTTCAAAAATTGTGCTTATATTTTTTTTACCTACAAAAAAATGGATCCAAACAATTATTCATCTTCAAACCCACAAAATCTCAACTCGCAAATTTCTCAATTCTCAAATACTCAATATCCATATTCATTTTCAAATTCTTATTTTCTGTATGTCCAAAATCCAAATATTGATAATTCTCCATCCTCAACCCCACAAAATTTAAATTATCTTATAACATATTCGTTTCAGCATCATCTTATAACTCATTTTCATCATTCACAATCACCACCAAAGTATACATATGGATTACAATTGTGTAGAGGCTGAAGAAATTATTGAAGAGTTGTTACAAGACAATTCAATGGAAGAACGTCGCCTACAACTCTTTAATCAACTTTATGAAGAAGGTTCATCATCAATGCAACGAAGAAGGGTGATAAGCAGAGACCGTGAAGCAACCCATGATTGTTTAGTGAATGATTATTTTTCAGAAAATCTAGCATATCCTCTTGAGACATTACAAAGAAGGTATAGAATGGGAAGACACATATTTCTTCATATTATGAATGCTCTTTCAAATTTTGATCCATATTTTCAGCAAAGGGTTGATGCATTGGGAAGAAAATGTCTTTCACCTTTATAAAAATGTACGGCGGTCATGCGGATGTTGGCATATGGAATATCTGCTAATGTTGTTGATGATTATGGGCGTATTGGTGAGTCAACTGCGATTGAATGCTTGAAAAAGTTTGTCACTAATGTTATTTTGATATTTGAGAATAAGTACTTGTTAAATCCAAACTCGAATGATGTACAACGCCTACTAAAGATGTGTGGGGATCGTGGATTGAATGCATGGAAATGAATGTTCATGAGTGACCATAAAGGGGTTCCGACAATTTTACTTGAAACAGTTGCTACATCAGACCTATGGATATGACATGCATTTTTTGGAGTTGCTGGATCTAACAATGATATAAATGTGTGAGATCGGTCACCAGTATTTGATGAATTGCTAGAAGGTATTGCTCCTGAAGTGAATTACAATGTTAACGGTAACGACTATAATATGAGGTTACTATTTAACTCATGGAATATATCCTGAATGGGCAACCTTTGTTAAAATGATTCCACGTCCTCAAGGCGATAAGAGGAGACTATTTTCAAAATATCAAGAAGGCCAACGAAAGATGTCGAACGAATTTTTGGTGTGTTACAATCACGATTCGCAATTATATGCAGTCCAACACGATTTTGGGATAAATGAGATATTGCTAAAATCATGAGAGCATGTATCATATTACATAATATGATTGTCGAGGATAAGAGACACACATATGTCACTCCATTTGGTCCTCTGCCAACTTACGATGATGCAACAAATGATTTATCATAACCGAATTTAGAGGAAGAACCTTTTGCCTCTTATGAACGGTATATTCAAAATAATGTTCGAATTCGTGATAGACACAAGCATCGCCAACTACAAGCTGACTTGATTGAGCATATCACGTAGTTTCATAATAATCATTAATTTATTTAATATGTAATATTTTTAATTATATATTTTTTTGTATTCTTATAATGTGTTTTTTATTATGTAATTCAATTTAATTGTGAGATTTTTTAATTATATAATTTTAATTTTAAAATAATTATTTATTTAATCAAGTTTTTATTTATAAAAATATAATATAATAAATGTGGGGTTAGTTAGTACTTATTTTTAGGCTTGCATTGAAGCATCCTGGCCACTTTTGTGTCGGAACTAACTTTTGAATATTTGACATAGTTGTGGACCCTGAAAAAGTTGGCCACAGACTTTGCCATTAGAGAAGGTCTAAGACCATCTGCAATGTTGGCCAATTGTATGCATAGAATTGCGTGAAATAGAAACTGGCTTGTCCATTTTAAAAATCAAGCGCGGTAACAATTTAAGAGAAGTGGGCATGCCCACGAGGGTGGCCATGACCACTTGCTGCACAATTATTTTTTTGTTATTTCTTTATCTGACATCACTGCTATATTAACGTTAGTACATGAACGTTAGAAAATTAATAAGTAACATATATATTTATAATGGCTATATTTTACTCATATATATACCATATTATCATATCCTATTATTTATACTTTCTACTTCATAACAATTTTAATTTTTCTCTCTCAAAAAATAAATTCAAATTTAATGTTTTTTCGTGTGATGTTTTTAATTTAATATTTTCTCATGCATTTTTTTAGTAATATGATGCATTTTAATTATAAGATACATTTTTTATTTTAATAATATTTTTAAAAAATTTAATAATTTGAATTTGAATTATTAAAATTTAAATATTATTAAATTAAATTAAAATTGAATTACAAAATATCACATAATTATAGTTATAATATAATAAGAATAAAGTGGGTCCAACAAAATGTGACAAATGAGCTTAACATTGAATGAGTTTGACCACTTTTTAGTTGGGGTCACTTTACAAAGAGGTGGAATAAAATGGGTCATAAAAAAGTGGAAAATGGGCTCTTCCTATTGTAGATGCTCTAAGAGCATCAGCAGTGGGGTGACCTGCCCCTCTCATTTTTTATACATGTAACTGTGCCACGTTGGTTTAAGAAAGGGCAGGACAAACCTACTCCGGTGCATGTCCTTATTCTATAATTTTTTATTGTAAATTTTAATATAGATAATATAAAATATAAGAAAGTGATTAGGAAAGTGGCTACTAGCCGTTAGTTAACTATAGATAATATAAAATATAAGAAAGTGGTCAGGAGAGATAATGCCCTCCACAGAGGTCACTAATCTTTTTTCATACCAACTCTGATACTATATTCAACTGAACCACCCACTTTTTATATTCATAGTGTGAAAGAGAACCCCCACTGGAGGTGCGGTAAGGACTAGAGGTGAACATAATCCGGCCAACCCGCTCAACCCAACCCAACCCTTGCTTCGGCCGAACAAATTGAACCGTCCAAAACCGAGGGTTAAACGGTTTAATTTTTCAAAAACCCGTATAAATTGGGTTGAGTTAGGGTTTAACATATTTTGACTCTAACCCAACCCGACCAACCCATATATAGGCATAGCCCATTAGGCCCATTTAGTATATTCATTCCTATGAGTTTTTTGATAAAGGTAAACCAAACTGATTTAATTATAAGAGGATGTTCTTTATTATTTAATCTAGACTTATAAATGTTTTCATTTTGTAAGTGACAAAAATAATATTGACATTGGCGCATCGAAGGAGATACTCAAGGTCAATGCTATTAATGTTATTGATGATTGATTCGTCACAAAAAATGTTATTTTATTTATTTTAAACTAGCCAATTGTTATTGGACTATTTAATATTTTGAGTTAGATTTTGGATTGTATTTGACTATTTGGTGATTATTTGTATTTTATGTCACACATTTGGACTATTTATTTGTTATGGAAAATTGACATTTGACAGGGGCAGACTATATCAAAGTTATGTTAATACTTATTTATATATTGTTGCTTGAAAAAGAGGGTTTAACCCAACCCAACCCGAATTAATTGGATTGAGTTACATAAATTTTTTTATATTAATGGGTTCAATTTTTATCAACCCAAACTAATTAAATTGGGTCATTTTTTAATTAAAACCCACCCAACCCAACCCAACCCAACCCAACCCGTGTTCACCTCTCGTGAGGACCGCAGCCCTTCAATAAATACATATAAACAACTTTCAAGAAAAAAAACCTCAGTAAGCAATCAAAAATTAGCATTTTTACAAATAACCCAAACGGGCCCTTACACCATCAGGAGATCCTCCCTTTAGAAAAGTTATTACTAACCTTCAAAACCCTCCGTACCGGCAAAACCCCAATCTAATCTCTTCTCTTCTATACACACACATACACACTCTCAAACCTATACATACAGACAGTTTGTTTACAATCTTTCTCTGAAATGGGTGTTGAAGAACGACCCACATTGTCAATAAAATTTTCAAACATCCCCAGAACCACCACAGCCCATGAAATTCTTGATTTTTTTGAATCAAGAATTGGTAAAGACTCAGTCTTTGCCTGTGAAATCTTCTCAGAACACAAAAACTGGAAGTCTAGAGACTCTGGTAGAGTCCAATTTGAGACCCCAGATGATAAATTGAATGCTTTGAGTTTATACTCACAAGGGCACCTTGTTTTCAAGAATCATAATATTTGTGTGAATTCTTCGTTTGAGGATGTTATTATTCGACCCGTCGAGGTTTCGAGTAGGATTGAGAATGGGGTCTTGAGTGCTGGGATCATGGGGTGTGGTGATGGTGGGAGTGAGTGTTTGTGTGTTTTGGAGAAGTGGAGGAGTGTGAGAGCTTGGGTTATGCCTGAGAGAATGTGTTGTGAATTTTGGGTGGAGTGTGATGGGGTTGGTTATAAGTTGGAGGTTTTGTTTGGTGATGTTTTGGAGGTTTCGAGTTGTTGTTTGAATGGTGCGGTGGAGCCTAATGGGGTGCTCTTGACTGTAAGTATGCTGATCCTAGGATGAAATTTTGATTATTTTGTTGTGTCTGGTGGTGTTTGCCTTTTATGTGTTGTTTTTATGAATGTGAGTATTGCTGTTATTGCATTATCAAAGTTGAGGTCTTTGCATGCTATATTCATTCCTATATTATTTTTGTTTTGGGGTTTTTGTGATGGGGATTTTCTGTAACCAACCGGAGGGTTGGTTAATTCTCCGAAACCAGTAATAAAACTTGAAACGCCGAAATTATGAAACGCTTGATAGTAAGTAGGGAAATTCATGATTTTGTATCGGAATAATAATTGACAAAACAAGAACAAATGCGCAAAATAAACAAGACAAGGAAATGAAATTGATAGAATTGAAATACAAGCAATAAACCGAAAGGAAATGAAAAGAAATCAGAACTTAAGAATAATAGTTTCTTCTTCGATAGCTCTCCACTAAACACAAGGTCAGTACATATAGCCAAGATTAATGGGCTCTGCTTGGGCTTCAGATTTTGAACTAATCAAGGGGCCCAAGTTGTGAAGAGTCTCCTAGCCCAACACTAAAATCAGCCTAATAATACTTATCCAAATGATCCATTCGTTAGTTCATTACATTTTCCAGTACTTGGCTTTTTTTAGTGTGTTTTTATGCATGGGTTACCTTCTGTTGTTGCAATGTTAAAGGTGGAGTCTTTACGGAAACATCCGATTTACTCCTAGTTCTAGGAGTAGATGGGATACGAGGGGTATGTTTGGCTAGAAGTATATTGTATATAGAATACATGGGATATGTTTGGTTGATCTTTTGACGGTACTTGTTGTCGATTGTAAAGATTAGTTGTTGGTAATATGACTAGTAATGGCAGAAAATTCTTCAGTTTCTTTCCGTGTAAATAATATGGGCTGCATATCTTAAGCTTTTTAATCGACTTGGTGGTTCCTCTCCAATGATATTTTAGTGCAGAATCTAAAATAAAATTATGTAATACAATGTGGACATATGAATAGACATGGAAACATGATAATTCAGAAGATAACATCAACTTTTGAATACGATCAAGGAATGTTTTTTAACTCACATTTTATTAGTGATACTAATACTGTTGATTTTTAGCTGAAATATGCTCCAAGGATATACAAAAAGGTTATGGGGCCCAATATTGCTACGAGGTTTGGATCTGACCGTTACCATATCTGCAAAGAGGATTTTGATTTTCTATGGATTCGTGCAACGGATTTTTCCAGTGTGAAGTCTATTGGACAATCTTGTGCATTTTGTTGGGAATTTGTAGAAGGGACCTCTGGTTTAGATGCCTTTTCCAAATTGCCATTTTATAAAAATGAGTTCACCAAACTATTTGTGAAAGATAGCGAAGAATTTCATACTTCATCTGAGCTCAATCCACTTGTAAGGTGTCCGCCAAATTCTAATTTACCATATGAGGTCCTTTTCCAGCTTAATTCCCTTATCCACAGTCACAAACTTAGCCTTGCTGCAGTGGATCCTGATTTAGTTGAGTTCCTCAGCAATTTTGGCAAAGCGAAGGCTTTGGCAATTCTACAGAAAATGCATAAATTGCAGGATATGTGTTGTGATCCTATGCAATTCATCAATAACCAACTAGAATTTGAAAAGAAAAATGGAAAGAATTTTCAGTCATCATCTCTTGCCAAATCAGCAAATCCTAATGTGATGAGTTGTCATAGAGTCCTCATCAGCCCATCAAAGATATACTGCTTAGGCCCTGAGCTTGAATCCTCTAGTTATGTTGTGAAGAATTTTGCTTCATATGCTTCAGATTTTCTAAGAGTTACTTTTGTTGATGAAGATTTGGGAAAGCTTCATCCTCATACTGTTTCAACAAGCACTCAGAAAGGTATATTTGCTAAGCCTTGCAGGACTGCTATATACCATCGTGTATTGTCTATTCTCAGGAAAGGAATTGTTATTGGAGTTAAAAGATTTCAATTTTTGGCGTTCTCGGCTAGTCAGCTCCGTTCAAACTCAGTGTGGATGTTTGCCTCAAATGAGCATTTGACAGCAGAAAATATCAGGGATTGGATGGGCTGTTTTAACACAATCCGCAGTGTGTCAAAATGTGCTGCAAGGATGGGTCAGTTGTTTAGTTCTTCCACGCAAATTGTGGAAGTCCTACCCCAAGATGTGGAGGTTATTCCTGATGTTGAAGTGGTATCTGACGGTGTTGCATACTGCTTCTCTGATGGCATTGGGAAAATTTCCCTTTCTTTTGCTAAGAAAGTTGCTGAAAAGTGCGGACTAAGTCATACTCCCTCTGCATTTCAGATCCGATTTGGTGGCTATAAAGGTGTCCTGGCTGTTGACTATACTTCTTCGCACAAGCTTTCTTTACGTGGTAGCATGTGTAAATTTGATTCAGATAATAGGATGCTTAATATCACTAGCTGGAGTGAATCTATGCCTTGCTACTTGAATCGGGAGATTATATCCCTTTTATCTACCTTGGGTGTGGAGGACCAATCTTTTGTAGCCCTGCAAGACCTTCAGGTTCGTGTTCTGCAAAAAATGCTAACTGAAAAAGAGGCAGCACTAGATATTCTTGAGAGCATGGGTAAGAGTGATGCTAATAGAATTCTGGCGAAAATGTTAGTTCATGGCTACAATCCAAATGATGAACCGTACCTTTCAATGATGCTTCGATCATATTATGAAAATCAGGTTTCCGATTTAAGAAGTAGATGCCGTATTCTTGTTCCCAAGGGGCGTATCCTGATTGGATGTCTAGATGAAAGTGGCATTTTAAACTATGGCCAGGTCTATATCCGAATAAACATGACTAAGCGAGAGCTAAAAAGTGGTGAGCAGAATTTCTTTCACAAAGTAGATGAAACTACGTTTGTACTAATTGGGAGGGTCGTGGTTACAAAGAATCCTTGTCTACACCCGGGAGATATTAGAGTTCTTGAGGCTGTATATGATGAGTCACTGGTAAAGAATGGTTTGACAAATTGCCTTGTTTTCCCTCAGAAAGGTGAAAGGTAGGGGAGTGAATACCAATTTTCTCTCTGTTTTTTACATATAATTTACATGCCACTATACAAGATGGCAGAACCCAAGTTAAGAGGCTTACCCTCCATGATTACAAAAGGAGGGGTTTATGTCATCTTTTCATGCAATAATTCAATGTCTTTTTTCCAGGCCACATCCAAATGAATGCTCTGGTGGTGACCTTGATGGTGACTTGTATTTCGTAAGTTGGGATGAGAAACTAATCCCACCTCGAACTGTAGCCCCTATGGATTACACTGGACGAAGACCACGCATAATGGATCATGACGTATCCATGGAGGTAATTTGAAATCAAATTCTCACATTTGTGATTATAAAAAATAGAATGTTGACGGTGTCACAATTTTTTTCGAATGTCTCCTTGTAGGAAATTCAAAAGTTTTTTGTTGATTATCTGATCAATGATAGCTTGGGCACCATCTCTACTGCACATTTAGTTCATGCAGACCTTGATCGAGATAAAGCTTTGAGTGAAACATGTCTTTACTTGGCAAACCTTCACTCAATGGCAGTAGACTTTGCAAAAACAGGAGCACCAGCAGAAATGCCTAGGGCCTTAAAACCAAGGATGTTTCCGGATTTTATGGAAAGATGGGAAAAACAAGGTTACACTTCCAAAGGAGCACTGGGAAAACTCTACCGTGCTACTATTGAATCTACGGTGCGTGGGAAGTTGGATCCTGCTTTCCCAAACAACATCCAAGACTCTTATGATCCTGATCTTGAAGCGAAGGACTTTGAATCTTTCATTGGAGTTGCAGAAGACCACAAAGAGATGTACCTGGATAAACTTGTTACCCTGATGAAATATTATGAAGCTAAAAATGAAGTTGAAATTCTAACTGGTAATCTGCAAAGACATTCGTCGTATTTGCTGCGAGATAATCGAAGATATGGAGAAACGAAGGATCGTATTATGGTATCAATCAAGAACCTGCACAAGGAAGCCAAAGGGTGGTTTGACAGCAGCTGCATGGTACAAGAAAAACAGAAGCTGGCATCTGCATGGTATTACGTTACTTATCATCCCACTCATTGTCAAGAAAGCATCAAGTGCCTTGGCTTTCCATGGATTGTTGGAGATATTTTGTTGGATATCAAGTCAGTCAACAGCAGAAAACTTCAGTTTTAGAGTATGCTTGGCTTACCTCAAAATATTAACTTGTTTCTTGAATTTATTTTAGTAAAGAAAGTTATCCCTATATTGTACCTGACCTCTTCTCTTGTTGCAACAAAATGTTGATGGCTCGGCTTTAAATCTTTAATGTACAGTATATCTGTCAGTATTTAAGTTTCACTTATTGGGCACTAAAGATGGTAGTAAAATTTATTTCTTGTTTAGATAGTTTAATTGATAAGATATATATTAGAAATTAGATATAAGATGCATAATATTATTTTGGTAAGGTTACGTTACAAGGCAAATACAAATTTAATGAAATATTACCTTAATTAATTTGTGCTTAGTTCCGTGGGATCCTGGCACAAGATTAGAATTCTAGCTCTTTTGTAGTCGGATGCATGTTGGCCTATAATTTAATCGAACTGGCGACTCGGGAAAATGGACTTGAACTTGTTTTTGAGCTAAATGATATTTGTTTAAAGGTTAACTCAATGATTCGAGTTCTGAAATTTGGATATCTTAAGTTTTAGTTGGTGCGCGACAATGTACTATATTTTCACTAATTTTGGTTTAGAAATGTAAAATTAAAGTTTCGAATGGCTTAACCTTGATCAACTCATGAGCTTAACCTTGTGAACATTTACACTTTGACATATTGAAAGCAACGACTTTTAAAATTTGACTTGATAAGAAAATTTTGAACTCGAGTACCAAGACTAATAATTTTATCCACCATTACTAATTTTAAAAATAAAAATAATGGGAAATTATTTAAAAAATTGTGCGAGAGCTTTTCTATTAATCATTTATTTTGGTACTAAATTTTTGAGGTGAATATTTTGAAAAAAATTTCTCCCAATTCTTTCTCTCCCTCTCAAATATTCGGAAGCAAAATTCAAAGATTTTTTTTAAAAAAATTATGTTCCTTTTCTGTTTTATGGCCTTACAAAAAGAATTTAGTATCATGTACGTATTCATGAAATTAAAATTATGATAATAATATAATAAAAATGAATAAAATCTTTTTTAATCTACGATAAAAAAAACAAATGCCAAGATTTTCGGTACATTCTTAGTCAATTCTATAAGAATAATTTCTAACTTTAATTAATAAAATAATTTCTTAATAAATGAAGATATGGATTTGAGGAGTTTCAACCATTAATACACCGCCCACCGCCCACCGCCAAGCAAAATACGTTTGTTAACTTGGTATTCTTATCATAATACATTGGTTAATTTTAACATAATATTGGTTTTCTTCTGTATCTTAAATTATTTTAAAATTAACTAAATCGAATTTTTGAGATTCAGCTAAAAGAAAAGTAAATAATAAATAAATATTTAGGGACAAAATATCTAAACTCAATAAGGGGAGGTTTGGTTCAGTGGTTTCTGGAATGATGTATGAGTTTAGAATGGATAAAACCCATACCTGTTTGTTTCTGTTTTTTTTAATTTTATCCCCATATCTCAAACCCACAAAATAGGGGGTTTTGATACTAAGGGGGAGATGAGTATGGGGAAAGGGTATTTGTATCAATTTTATATTATTATTTTATTATTGATAATTAACATTATTAATAATAAAAAAATAATATATACAATCAAACATTACTAATAATAATAAAAATTATTTATATAATAAAATAAATTTATCTAATTATTAATTCAATTATATTTTATATTAAATACTTTCATTTCAGAACTAAACCAAACACATGATATCAATAATGAAATTTCATCTTCATACCACCCTAACCCTAACCCGATTCCTGATACCAAACCCATACCGTCTCATGAATCAAACGACCCATAAGTTTCCTCTATTGCAAATTACAAATGCATACTAAAGAAGTCATGTGCATTTGATACCAGTAATCATGTAATTTGATTTGTGATAGCTCTATACACACAATGTTTCCTCCTTTAGGCATGAACCATATGCTCAATAGCCCTTCTAATACAAATTGCTCTGGAGAAAAAATTCATTCTGTAAATAACATTTCCGGAATTGAAATAATGACAATGTATGAAAATATGATTTCTAGACTCCTGCATTACAGAGTTGGCATTGTGGACAAGTAGGGATGCCAAACTTTTATAGTCGATCAGAAGTCAGTGAACTGTTGCGGTGAGTTATCCAACTCAAAAAATATTTTCCGGTGATGGAGAGCCTGCGCCACACATAATTATACCATGAAACTAGAGGCTTTCTGTTTCTGAAATTCTCACAAATTATTCCAAAAGAGACTTTAAGCTTAGCAGCTCTGGCCCGTAAGATGTTAGTAATTGTGTTCTAGAGACAATACTTTTTATATTTTAAGGAAAATATTTATTATTAAGGATTATGTTTTATTGATTATTATTTATTTATTATGTTTTGTTTACTGCGTAATAAATTGAAAGCATAGTAAATGTCCTTGGAATTTTGATACGTATTCTATATCTTTAAGTATGTGACTTAAAAAATGAGATTATATGAATAGTATTTTATTCCTAAAATTCCATAGTCGAGTATTATTATTTAAGGACAATAATAATGCACAAAGACTAGTATGTTTCTTGACAGATGACCACATCTCATTGGTCATAGGTATGGGGATACTAAAGTCAAGAACATAAGTGCATGTATCAAAGCATGACACTGGAATGACCCGCCGTGAGATTCTACATGTTAAGTAAGTGTCATAAGTAATTCTCACTGTGATAATGGTGTAATGATCCTTAGACCTGAAATCATTATATTTCTATACGAGAATTAATATACTTTGATTACATTAAAAGTTACCTTTGACCGGGTGATGATAAAAGTGGACATTGGGTATATTATGAATCGTATGAGAAATATGAATGATCTAGATGTGATTTAATCCTCCTAATTTTAGGAGTGATATTATTGGCCTCTTATTTGAGTGAGACTATGAAATGCACGGCCGTGCTCAAATGTTGATTTGATTTTAATAGTCTACTCATCGATCTAGAAAATAAAGATTAAATTATGAAGAGGATGACACGAGACATGCCTTGAGTTTAATCTATAATATCAAGATTAAAGGGATTATATTACATGAAACATTATTCACGAAAGGCTTAATCGAATCATCGATTTATTATTATTACTTGGGTAGCAATGATGTATTACTAGATGCCGCTCATTGTTTACAATTTTAATTAGATATTAAAATTGTTGCCAACGTAATAATAACCTACAGGGTCACACACAAAGAACGCTTGAAGGAGAAATAATTTAAATTATGAATTTAAATTAAATAAGTAATTTATTTTATTTATGATATTAATTAAGTATGACTTAATTAATTATATAAATAGAATAAATGAATTACTTAAACTAATTCCAAAATTAATAATTAATTAATTAAGTGAGACTTAATTAAATAATTTAGAATTTTGGATTAGTATTAATTATAATTGGATTATAATTAGAAAACTTATTCCTCTCTCTATATAATCTCTTTATGGGCTGATTTAATAAAAGAGAGATTTTACAAAAACCCTAGCCGCTCTGAGAGAGGAGGAAGATAGAGAGAGAAGAAGTTTTCGGGTGCTAGTACACATCAATCCTTCATGAAAAGTGTTCGTGTGGATACCGTAGAGCGTAGATCGCGAGAGCGGGATACGTGGTGATTAAACAAGCTTTGGACCTCTATTAATCTTCCATTAATGAACTGTTAAAGCTTCTAAAGGTATTTATTCTTATCTCCGAATTAAATCTTTTGTTTTCGCATGGATCCTGCGGAGGGTTTCGCTATTTTGATTTATTTTTCGCGTTTATTCCGCTGCATTTGTGTTACGAAACCCTTCAATGGTATCAGAGCTACTTGCGAAACGTTTTAATTCGGTTATGTGCTTAACAGTTTTTGATATATAAGCATGTATGCGATCTATCATGATTTTATATTGATACAATATGTATATGTTTATATATATTATGAATATATGATATTTTATGATATATAATCATGTGATGATTATGTGTGTTGATGTATGAATATGATACATGTTTGTTCTTATTATGGGAATCGTATTCGATACGAATTCTGAAACGGCTGCCGTAGATTTTTTGAAATCTGTGTCCAATGTCCGATTTTTGCAAACGATATGTGTTTTCGGACTGGAATCGGGTCACTGAGCAATACTGACTATGTCAGATCTGCGTCTGTAATCCATTAGATGTCGTTACAGCCTCCAAAACGGTGATTTATGATTTTCTGAAAATTATTTGATTTTCTAAAATTTTGAGTATATGTATGTATATATTATGAATATATGATATTCATGTAATGTATAATCATATGATGATTGTATGTATCTCTGTGTATGTATATATGATATATGCTTGTTCTTGTTATGAGAATTGTATATGATACGATTTCTGAAACACCGTCAGATTTGGAGAAATCTGACTGCTGTACCCGATTTTCGTAAACGATATATGTTTTCTGCCTGGAATCGGGCCAATGAACAAAACTGATAGCTATGCTATCACCGACGGGTCTGTAAGACGTTTGACGTCGTTAAGTGCCTCGAAATAGCGATTTATTGTCTTCAGAAATCTGTTTTTAATTTTCTGAAATTTCGAAATTTGTTATATATGATTATATGATATGATTATATAATATGAGATATATTATATGTGTTATATGATAACATGGTGGATGGTTATGGCCTAAAGACCCATAGGATAGTGGTTTTGATTTATGGTTTTGGTTTCTAAATACGACTTGCATGTCGTTTATTCATTGTAATTTAATTATCTCGAATGTAACTCGAGTTCTTCTTGTAATTTCATTAGAATAGTTTTATTTTTATTATTCAATGTAATTATCAATGAAGACTTGCAAGCAAGGAGGCGATCCAAAAGGGGATGATGGAGCAATGAAGAAAGAAGACATGTAATATATAGTATTTTTAAAACCACCATAGACTGACCTTGATATTTCCATTAGCTTGGAAATATCATATAGGATGGGGCCATAACCAAACACGTTTAATTTACGCACATTACATATATGTATATGATTGCATGTATTGGTATATATGCGTAGATATAATTGAGATGCATGCTTAATATTGATTAATCATGTATGTATTAGATACGACACCCATGCCATGTTTGCTTAAACAAGATAAAATCTGTAACGATTCAAGATTTTAAAATTAACAAACGATCATGAGATTCTTGTGTTTATGAAATATGGATTTTTAAAACACGGAATTAAATATGGATTTTTGATATCTATAATTGGGATTTTCTGACAAAAGCGGATATGCGTATTCGTAAGGCTGATGGGTTTTAAGTGTGACCATTGGTATCCTCCATCTACCTGGGAAATGAACAATTTAAGATGTCGATTTGAAATATTTGGTTCAAGGAAAAATTGAGGATCTCTTTATGATGTGATCATGATCGTTATAAATTTTCTAAAACCCCTTAACAAAATATTAAGTTTTACTCGGATGCTTTCCAATGAATGAACACTCATCGAATCCTAGATCGATAAGGGGAAGGACTGTCAGTGGCAGGGGACTCCTATCTATCGTGGTGAGATGCGACGAATATAAACGGTTATATTCGGCCGTTGTATCATTGAGTCTAACTTAACTGAGTCGTCATAATAAGTGAAAATAAACGGTTATATTCAACTATTATGAACTTAGAAGCATAGAGTTTGGTTAAAAGTCTATTAGATAGATAAGATCAATCGTTGTTCACCAAACTATCCAAGAATTATATATGATATAATTGACAACTGTTGTCTACCTAAATAATCATTTTCTAAGGACTTCCAGTGGTTGACTTAGGACATGACGAAATATGGATCTTGGCTCACTAGAAAGAATTATGGGATATACTTTCCAAATTAATAGTAAGGGCTATTAGTTTGATAAAAATAGTGGGAGGTATATGATGATATACCATAATCACTTAAACATAATTAATATTAAATTTGCAATCTAGTTTATTTTATGCACTTTAATATTGTAGATATCAAATGATAAACACAAACAACTTCTCTATGCGATCAGTTCTTGAGAAGGACAAGTTGACGAGAATATATTTCCTTGACTGACATAGGAGCTTGAGGATCGTCCTCGGGCACCACGATATTAGTCAAATCTCTTCCCCTGCTCTTAAAGTTGAGAATGTAACATGTGCAAATCATAGTGCTTACTGGAAGCAAATTGATGTTGCGACTGATGTTTCATGTCTCATGCTCGCAAATATATGTGCTGAGCTTAAGAAGCAATACAAGCATATAGATGCTTATGAAACGATTGAGCACAAGATATATTTGAAAGGGCACTATACACTTACAAGTAGGGAGAGTGAGACCCGGTTACACCACATGTTCTAAAGATTATAGGGTATAATGAATACCATTGATATTTTGGGTTTCCAGATTGGTCTGGAGACAGTTAGATTTGATCTTACAATCTTTGGACAAATATTATTCTTATTTTGTTATGAATAATAAAGTGAATAAGATTGGTAAAACACCCACTGAGTTGCTAAGCATGTTGAGAACTGCTGAAAGTAATATGATAAATGCATGAACTACTACTATATTGATGGTAAACATAGGGAATGCAAAAGGGAAAGGAAAATGGAAAGGCAAGGAGAAGATTTGATCTAGTTCCGTTGTCAAACCAAAGTCCAATCTCTAAAGCAGACTCTAAAGTCTGAATGAGGTGTTGATAAAGAAGACGATTGTCACTTCTGTGAAAAGTTGGGAGACTGGAAATTAAACTGTCATGCTTAATTGGAAGATCGGAAGATGATGATCAATAAGGGTCAAGCTTAAGGTATCGGGTTGGAATTGGAGTAAAAATAGTTGCTCTGGTTCGAGGAACTCGTTACTTAATTTTTGGCCTATAAGGAAAATTTAGAACTTAATAATTGTTATAGCGTGCTTGCAATTGGCAGAGATATTATTTTAGTTTCTTGTTTGGACAAGAAAGGCTTTTTCATTTTATAACAATAGTTGTTTATTCTATTTTGATGATGAGCCTTATAATGTTGCACATCTAATTAACAATTTATATGTTCTAAAGTGACTCAAATCAAATATTACCTTTGGCACTGTTGTTGAGGCCGTATTAATAAGAAACGCATTTTCAGAATACATAAGGATGCATTCATGGATAAGTTTGATTATGAATCATACAAAAGGATGCGAATCTTGGTTTATTTGGTAAAATGACTAAAGCTCCTTTTACCGGACATGGTGAAAGGATCATTGAATGGGTATGACTTATACATAGTGATGTATGTGGTCATATGTGTACGATGACAAAAGGTAGATTTTATTAACTTCATAAAATTTACTAATTATTTTAGTAGATACGGATATATGTATCTTTTGAAGAACTAATCCGAATCATTTGAAAAGTTCAAAGACTATAAAGATGAAGTAGAAAATATCAAAGAAATTTTTTTTTGATAGGAGAGATCACACCTTGTTGGACATGGTGCGATCAATGTTGAGTCAATGAATCTTCCAATTAGTTTCTGGGGTTGCACCCTGGAAACGGCTCCACATACACTTAACTGTGTTCCTACTAAATTGGTTCAAAAGACTCCTTATGAGATATGGACTGAGCAACGTCACAGCATGTCATTTATAAAATTTTGGGCAAATACAACGTCACAGTATTAGTCAAGCAATGAATTGCAGAGCTCAAGTACAGGAATCGATAAGATAGAATATAGGGCAAATACAAAGAATCAAAATATTAGATGGAATCTTGGAGTCTATTATAGATTGCTGGAGGAAGTTCATTCATATGTTCAGACTTCAGTGAAGAATAAAGTTCGAAGATGTTCAGGGTTTCAGATATGTTTATGGTTCAGCATAAGTGCCAGAGGATTCCAATGTACTTACAATAGAAGCACTTCTTAACATGATGGAACAGGTCAATTGTATAGCAAAGAAGATGTGAAGATCAAGTTCTTGCTAGTCGGTTGTGAACCAGACCAGTTGCACCAATCGACAGCACAAAAGAGTTTGAGAACTGCATCACTGATTCAGAAGAATTGACCAGATACTGAGATGAGTAACCTAAGTGGTATGTGAATAAGCCCAGAATAAATCAAGTTCGAATAATCAAGGAAATATTTATTAGACTTGGTTGCAGTGGAAGAAAAAATATTAAGGGCTTATCAGGCTTGAAATTGGCTAAGGAAAGAAGACTACAGAAGCTGTATCCAGAAGTCAACTAGTCAAGCTATTTCGTCTTATTCACCAATGGTTAATAAAGCAATTTTGTCTTATTCACCTATGGTTACTAACCATCGGGTGAGATAAAGAAATGAGCAAAGTAAAGACAAAAGACAAAGGGCTTATTTTGTCTTATTCATCTATGGTTATTAACCATCGGGTGATTTAATCAACTTAACTAAAAATGGATGAACAAAGAAACAAGCCACTTCCCGATAGTTATTAACTATCGGGTAAAGGAAAAACTAGAAGGAACTTTCAATGATTTACTAACCATCGGAGAAAACAAATAAAAAGAAAATCTATTTATTCCGATAGTTAATAAATCAAGCAATAATTTCGATAGTTAATTTATTGGAGAATATTTCCGATAGTTAACATATCTCCGATAGTTGCTCAGCTTGAAGTAGTTAATTCTATTTCATGAATTGTTTTAAGTGTCCGATAGTTAATTTACAGACTCATCGATAGTTAACAATTACTCAGTAAATTGTTCCGATACTTAAGGTGAAACAGAAGTGAAGAAGCAATTGTTTTACTTGGCACAGAATGGGCCACGTATCCCAAGTTGAAAAAGACTACACAAAAGCAGCAAAGGCATCGTCTTTGAATTAATTCATTCAGTTCACAGAGAGATACACAGAGCAATAACAGAGAGAAAACCCAGAGAGCATTCAAGAGTAAACACTGAAGCCATTAACTTTGTACCCAGCTGTTGTTACCCTTGTTGTTTTCAGTAAAGCTTGTAATCTAACTGTTGTACTAGTGAATCATTGTAACTAATCGAAAGATTAGATTTGTGGAGCACCTCAGGGTTTATATTAATAAAACGATATATTCCCCGAATGAACTGTTGTTGTGATTGCTTACCTTGTGTTTGATTTAATATCTGTTCGAACTGTTTAAAGTCCATCAAGAACCATTCCGCGAATATTTTATAAATTGGACAATATCGTATTCAACCCCCCTTCTACGATATTTGGGACTAACAATTGGTATCAGAGCTTACTGATTGAGTTTACAAATCAGGATCTATTGTTCGGACTTCAGTATTAAGCTTCTGGAATTTTTCGCGAATTTTTTAATTTTCAAAATATTTCACTCAGAAATTGTTTTGAACTTTAAATAATTTTGAAAAATTCAATATCATGAGTTCTCAGAAAGTAGGAAGTATTAAGGTTCCTCAGTTTGATAGAGCGAATTATAATCTCTGGAAAAAGAAGATGACCCTGTTTATTAAGGCTGCAAATCTATTGTACATGGGTATCTTAGAGAACGGACCGTTTGTACCAATGAAGATGATTTCTGAATCTACAGTGGACGGAGTAAGAGTTCCTCAAAGGTCTACTCCAAAGGATCCTACAGAGTTCACTGATACAGAGAAAGAAATTGTTGCATTGGACATAGGCCTTCAGTTGATTATTGTTAACTCAATGGATGAAGACATGTGCCATCAAATTCTAAATTGTATATCTGGAAAGCACATGTGGGAAACCATCGAACTGATTATGGAAGGAACAGAAGAAGTAAAAGAGAACCGGTTGGATATACTTACATCAAGATATGAAGCGTTCAAATCTACTCCTGGAGAAACAATCACTCAAGTTTTTGAGCGATATAATAAATTATTAAATGAGTTGAGTATCCAGGGGAAGAACTATCCATTAAGGGAAACGAACAGAAAGTTTATGTTGACTCTTCCACATCATGTTGAGCATAAAGTTTCTTCAATTAGAGAAAGGGACAACTTCAATGTCATGCCCCTTGAAAAGCTATATGGAAAATTGAAGACTTATGAAATGGAACAAGAACAGAGGTTGATTATCTATGGTTCCGGCTCAGTGGACAGTAAGAGTGCAGCATTAATGAAGACCACAGCTCTTGTGGCAGATGAAGTGAAGACTTCTGAAGCAAAGGTTGTTGAAACCAAGATTGGTAAAGAATTGATCATTGAAGCTGAAATGGCTACAGAATCACAAGCTGAAGAGGAAGATGATTTTTATACATTGGAAGAGCTTGATGAGATGGAAGACAAATCTATGGCGTACTTGGCAGGGCGTTTCAAGCATATAAGATTCAGAAGGAATCCCAAGTACAAGAAAAGTTTTGGTAGCAGATTTCAGAAGACAGGATCATTTTCGGGATCCAACTCAAGAGGTGGTTACAAGTCAAACATGGTAGACCGTAGTAAGTTCCGGTGCTACAACTGCAATGAACTAGGGCATTTCGCCACTGAATGTAAGAAACCGAAACAAGCAAAAGACAATAAGGTTTATGAGAAGAAGAGTTCATACGAGAAGAAAAGCTATGATGAGTTCAAAAGGGAGAATGAGAAGTTGAAACAGAGATTGGATGCTTTGGTTGCAAAACAACAAGGCAAGGCTTACATTGTTGAAGGTAGAAGCTGGGATGACACAGATTCTGAAGAAGAAGAATATGGAAATCTTGCATTAATGGCAGACACTTCAGAAGAATCTTCATCATCAGCACAGGTACCTATTCTCACCACTGTAGATATGTCTCTATCTGAATATAAAAATACTGTTAATGACTTGAGTATAAAGATGTTTAACATTCATACAAGCATGCTAGCTTCTGAAGCAGAAAATGCTAGACTAGTTGCGAAGATTAAAAAGCTAGAATCTGGAAATGAACAACTAGAGCTTGTAGGAATCACAGTTAATAACCTTAAGGAAAGAAATGAATATCTAGAGAATAAGGTTATCTGTAATGCAGAGGTTGAGACAGCACTTATGGCTAAGATTTCTGAGCTAGAGTTAAAATTGGAAGCTTTTAAGAACTCAGCTAATATTGCTAAAGACATAATGGATAAGCAGAGCTTAGAAAATAAGACATGTATAGGCTTTGACTACGATGAACATAAAAAGAAAAACAAGAAGGATAAAAGGAATGTAATTTTCAATGCTTCTAGTACTGTTTTATTAGAAAATGAAAATGTTCCTTTTGTCATCAAGAAGAGTAGTAATCCTGTCTTTAAGATCTCACAATCAGAACCCTTAGACGAAGATACTATCGTATGGAAACAAGAAATGCTTGTTGAAGATGAATTAAAAAGAAAAGAAATTGAGGAAAGTATTGTAGAAGAAGTTACACCTAATGAGTCAGTTAAAATTGAATCTGTTAAAACTGAATTAGGTGGTAATAAGAATAAGTCAAAGAGTAATAGGAATGGGAAAGTAGGTGTTAAAATTGCTAATTCTGCTACACCTGCACCCACTGCACCTAGGAAATTGTGTACTAATTGCAATTCTGCTGGACACCTTAGTCATGCATGTAATAAGGGTAAAGTAGAATCTGATGTTCCTATTGTGCAGAACATGCTTAGCATGAATAGTTCTCATTTGCCTTGTGGTATTACTGGATGTATGCCATGTGCTTTTAACATTATGCATGCTTATTTTAATTTGATGAATGCATCTACTTCAAGTAATTGCATAGGCATAGAAAGAAGCATGAATAAGAAAAAGGTAAGGGCAAAGACTGCTAGTCCTCCTAAGGTTAGGAAGGAGACTCAATCTCCTAAGCCAAAAGACAAATCTATCAAGGCAAAGGAACATGATTCGAGTTCAGTCAAAGTAGAACTTAAAGATGTGAAAACTGAACCTGTTACACCATCTGCAAGAACCTCTAAATTTCTTGGACCCAAACAAGTTTGGGTGCCAAAGAAACATTAATCACTTTGTGGTTGCAGGGCATAGGTACTAATGAAAAAGTCATGTGGATTCTGGATAGTGGATGTTCAAGGCATATGACAGGAGACAAGTCCCTGCTGACCAATGTGGTTGAGAAGACCGGCCCAGTTGTAACCTTTGGAGATGACAGCAAAGGCTTTACTAAGGGATATGGTAGTCTGGAAGTTGGAAATGTCATCATTGAAAATATCTCTCTTGTTGACGGTCTGAAGCATAACTTGCTGAGCGTCAGTCAATTCACAGATAAAGGATATAATGTGGACTTCAGGAAGGAAAAGTGTCTGATCACCAACAGGAAAGATGAAAAGCTTGCTCTTAAAGGAGTAAGAAAAGGAAATCTGTTCGTAGCTGACTTAAACACTGCAAGCAGAGGAGAAGCAAATTGTTTCTACAGTAAAGCATCCTCTGAATTGAGTTGGTTATGACACAGAAAACTATCTCACCTAAACTTCAAGGCGATGAATTCTTTAGTAAGAAGAGAATTGGTGAGAGGGTTACCACAGATGGAATTCTACCAAGAAGGACTCTGTGAAGCATGTGAAAAGGGTAAGTCAAAGAAGGCGTCACATAGAAGTAAAGACATGTCAAGCATCAGCGAACCTCTCCAGTTGATTCATATGGATCTGTTTGGACCGGTTAATGTCATGTCAGTTTCAAAGAAGAAATATGCATTAGTGATTGTTGACGACTACTCCAAGTACACGTGGGTGTTGTTTTTGCATTCTAAGGATGAAGCACCTCAAATGGTAATCGATCACATTAAAAAGATTGAGGTGGAAGCTGGATTGCCTGTGTGCACGATCAGATCAGATAATGGAACTGAATTCAGAAATGCAGTTCTAAATGAATTCTGCACGGAGCAAGGCATTTCAAGACAATACTCAGCCCCAAGAACTCCACAGCAGAATGGAGTGGTAGAAAGGAAAAATAGGACTTTGATTGAAGCCGCAAGGACAATGCTAAGCCAGTGAAAGCTACCTACATATTTTTGGGCAGAAGCAGTCAACACAGCTTGTTACACTCAAAATAGGACCCTGATTAATAAAGATCTAGAAAAGACATCCTATGAGATTATGACCAACAGAAAGCCATCACTGAAGTACTTTCATGTGTTTGGTGGAAAATGCTATGTATTGAAAGATGAACATCTGGGCAAGTTTGATGCTAAAGCAGATGAAGGGATTTTCCTTGGTTACTCACTAGAGTCTAAGTCATACAGGGTATATGTGATTGAATCTCATAAGGTCATTGAAAGCCTTAATGTAACGTTTGACGACACCAAACTCCCAAGTCTTCAAAAAGATAAAGATTCTGAATCTTTGAAAATTGAAAATCTATCAGAATACTACTTAGGAGATGAAGACGTACCTGGTGTTGCATCTGGTATCCATGAATACACGAATATTGATAATCCAGAGCAAAGCAGTGGAAGTGTTGGTAATACCACACAGTCACAGTCACAGTCTGTATTTCAAAATCAGTCTGTTAATGAACCTGCTAGCTCAACTGGTGGATCATCAAATAATGAAGGCAACAATTCAGGGGGAGGTGAAGAAGGATCAGCTAGTCACTCTCAACACAACCACGAAGAAGGACAATCATCAAGGGCTAATCTGCCTAGACAGAGGGTATGGAACAGAGATCATCCCTTTGAATTAATCATTGGTGACCCAGAGAGTGGTGTGAGGACTAGAAGAGCAACAAAGAATGAATGTCTGTACTCTGGTTTTCTATCAGAGGAAGAACCTAAAAAGGTTGAAGATGCTCTAGAAGATCCAGATTGGGTGATTGCGATGCAAGATGAACTCAATCAGTTTAATAGGCAGAAAGTGTGGAAACTGGTACCCAGACCTAAAGACAAATATGTTATTGGCACTAAATGGGTATTTAGGAATAAGTTGGACGAAAATGGCATTGTTACGAGGAACAAGGCCAGACTGGTTGCTAAGGGGTATTCTCAAGAAGAAGGAATAGATTATGACGAGACCTATGCACCAGTAGCAAGACTTGAAGCCATCAGGATGTTTTTGGCATTCGCAACACATTCAGACTTTAAAGTTTATCAAATGGATGTGAAAAGTGCATTCCTGAACGGGGAGCTGGAAGAAGAAGTATATGTAGAGCAACCTCCGGGTTTCGAAAACAAAGATTATATGGACTTTGTGTACTTCCTTTTTAAAGCTCTTTATGGACTCAAGCAGGCACCTCGGACATGGTATGAAACACTATCTGAATTTTTAATTGAAAATGGTTTTATCAGAGGTGTCATAGATAAGACTCTCTTTCATAAAATGCATAAAGATGCTATGATATTAGTACAAGTATATGTTGATGATATAATATTCGGTTCTACTAATGATGAGCTTTGCAAGAGATTTGCTAAGTTAATGCAGAGTAGGTACGAGATGAGTATGATGGGCGAGCTGACATTCTTTCTTGGACTTCAAGTAAGTCAGAAGAAAGATGGGATCTTCATTTGTCAGACAAAGTACATCAGAGATCTTCTGAAGAAATATGGACTTGAAGATTCAGCTCCAGCCAAGACTCCAATGCCAACTGCCACAAAGCTTGATGAGGACAAATCAGGTAAATCTGTCGACATCACAAGCTATAGAGGTATGATTGGATCTCTACTCTACTTAACTGCAAGTAGACCAGATATTATGTTTTCCACTTGCTTATGTGCACGGTTCCAAGCTAACCCAAAAGAGTCTCACCTTATAGCTGTCAAAAGAATTTTTAGATACCTGAAGGGTACTCCAAATTTGGGAATTTGGTATCCTAAAGGTACCGGTTTTGACCTAATCGGCTATACAGACTCGGATTTTGCAGGTTGTAAGATTGACAGGAAGAGTACTTCTGGAAGCTGTCAATTCTTGGGAAGAAGATTGGTCTCATGGTATAGCAAGAAGCAGCACTCAGTGTCTACCTCAACAGCAGAGGCAGAATACATCGCAGCAGGTAGCTGTTGTGCTCAGATTCTATGGATGAGAAACCAACTCCAAGACTATGGCTTTATGTTGAACAAGATTCCAATATTCTGCGACAACACAAGCGCCATAGCTATAACCAACAATCCGGTTCAGCACTCACGGACAAAGCATATTGATATCAGGTATCACTTTATACGAGAGTATGTCATAAATGGAATTGTGGAGTTGCATTTTGTACCCACAGAACAATAACTTGCAGACATCTTCACGAAACCACTAGACGAATCCACTTTCTCTAGGTTGGTTAGTGAATTAGGGATGTTAAATTTAAATTAATTTTTGTTTGCGAGGAGTTGTATGGATTCACAAGTTATTGAATTTGTATATCCAAAGGACTTGTGAACTCCAGTCTAACTTATTGATCTCGGGTTTATGAATATTAATATTAATTATCATAAGTATACCAGTTATGCTTTGTGGTAATTATTCGATATAGCATAAGTAGTTAACTGCTACATCATTGTCTGCTACTGTAGTTAACAAGAAGCATAACAGTCTGTGGTTTAGAATTAATCGGTGGATTTCAATGTCATGAAATCTTGCTGAGAAATTCTATATCAGACAGTTGTGATCTTTAGTGAGAATTTGGATGTACTGTCTTGTTTATTTAGTTTCCTGGCTCTCACTGATAGAATATGTAGCAATTACATTTCATGTTTTTCTTTTGCATAACTGACTGTATGTTCATTTTATAGTCTGTCTGCTTATTTGATTAATTGAATTGTGATTGGGTTGTTTTTTAAATTTTTGGAAATTATAACTGCAACAGAGTATGGAACAACATTTTTTTTGGTTTTCAAAATCATTAAAACAACCACCAGTAAATATTATATATATTTATTTATATGTCTGTATGTGTAATTCAAATTGAATTATATTTAATTTTTAGTTATTTCTAAATTAAAATTTTAATAATTCTATTTTAGAAATATTAAATGTTTAATTCAAGAAATCTCTATTTAATTAAGTTTATGACAATTTGAATTTATGTGTTTTAAATTATTTAGTAAATGTAAGTTTTAATTTATTTTTTAAATCATCAGTATATAAATTACTAATGATTTTCTAAATAAATATTAACTCACATGTATCGATAGTTGTTAACTATCGGAAATATTTTGATTAATTAATTGCATGTTCCGATAGTTAAGAATGTCTTGTTTTATTACTTTAGTTTGCATGCATCGATAGTTAATAACCATCGGGTTGTGGAGGTGATTTTTTTCTTAATATTATCTCTTGCTTGTCCCGATAGTTAGTAAGTATCGGATCTTATGTTATATTATTTATTGCATGCGCCAAAAAAAAAAAAAAAGATGAAAAAAAAAGAAAAAAAAAAGGCGAAAAGAAAAAAAAAGAAAGAAAAAAAGAACAAAAAAAGAAAAAAAATAGAAAAAGAAAATGAAAAAAAAAACCACCGATAGTTTGTTACCATCGGGTGGTGGGTGTACCATTTTTCTTATTTACTTTTGCTTGCATCATTACTACACCACCTCCGACTGTTAGTTAATATCGGAGCCAAATTGATTTTTTCTCTTCAAATATCTGTAGTTCTAGAGGTCCAAAAATCGTAATAAAAATACTGGTATGTTTCAAATCTCTCCTAGTTTATCATATATTATTTTTAGAATTTTTGGAGACGTTTGAATTTTTGGGTATTTACGAGTCTTTTGAATTTTGGGAATTTTTCTTGGGTTAACCAGAGGTCCAAAATTTGTAATAAAAATACTGGTGTATTTTAAATCTCTCCTAGATTATCATATATTATTTTTAGAATTTTTGGAGAAGTTTGAATTTTTGGGTGTTTTTGGTTCGTATTCGAATAAACTAAGTTCGTTTTTGTTTTCGAAAAGTTAAAAATTTTGGTAATTTTTACTTGTTAAAAATGACTGGAATTTTTAGTATCACTCGTACGAATTTAGTTGACCGAAGAGGTACAAGTTACATCTGGAGGAGATTCATTTGAGAATGCTAATACTCAAGATTCATATCATCCCATCTCTCTAACAGGTAGTAAGTCAGGTAGTTTTACTGAATCTATATCTTCACTGTTTATTAATTTGCACAATTTGTATGAAGATAATGAAATGGAACTTGCTGCTGAGCCCTCTGTGGCATTATGAACAGGCAATGAATCTGCAAACCAACAGATTCTAACCCCTGCCTCAGAACCAAACACTACTCAATCCTTACCGTTATCTTCTCTTCTACCCTTGAAACGCACAATCGTGAGTGAGGGAGATAGTGCCTTAGAAGCACCACATAAGGAAGGTGAGGGAACCCAAACAGCTCTATCTCTGACTAGACGTCGATTAGAAGAACCTGAGGTAACTGTTACCCCATCTATGCCCTCTCAACAGGACATAGAGCTGAAAAAGGCAAATACACAGTCTCTGGGGACATCCTCTCAACAGGGTGAACCTATTGAAATTTGCCTGTCGGCCAGGGCATCTGAACGAGTGTTAATACTTGAGCCTCCAACCAAGTTATTTGTTGCACTGAAAGGAGCACACACACAGGAGGAATTGACGGATATTGCTACTACAGTAGCAGAACCTATGCACGTAGATCCTGTACAGGTCATGCCTTCACAGGCTATTGCGGGAGTCACGGGTCCTTCATTGCTAAACATTACAGGATCCAATGTGATAAGCCCCCCAGGAGGAACATTCTTGGCTCCTCATAAGGAGGTCTCCACCACTATTCGTGGAAAGGAGAAGCAACTACTTGGCAATAGTTCTTCGGATGAGCCATTTAGGATTTTCACTGCAGGTATAGAAGACTTGCTGGAGTCAAGGAGAGTGAGTGAAACACCAACAGAACGATTGAGTGATCATAATTCACCCACACCCCTAAGACCGAGCGAGCGAATTGAGAGATAAACACTTACAGAACCTGTTCGTGAGACACCTACCAGCCAAATAAATACCCTCACAATGCACACACAATCACTAAGTCAAAAGGTTTATAACCTGGAGACTACTGTCACCGAAATGAAATCTGAATTTCACAGCAATGTCATGGAAATAAAATCTGTTCAATACAACATGTTGCAGGATTTACAGAATTTCAAGACGGATATGCAGAAGTTTGTAACAGATTTGTTTGAAAAGCATTAATCTCAAACTATTCAAATCCCTGCTTCGGAGGATAACACAACTAAGGGGGAGATGATAGTGCGAGAGCAAGAAAAAGAATCTGGTGCTGATATGAGGAGTAAAGACAAAGGGAAAGGCAAGTTGGTAGGGGAAGAAGAAGAAGAATCACATTCTCAGGGGGAGAACATTATTTGAGCAATGTTCTATGGTTTATTAAAGATGATCCCAAGAATTTTGATTCTTATGAAGCTCAGTATATGATAAGTTCTTTGTACGTCAAGTTATAAAGGATTTTGAAGCAGAGAAAAGCTCAAACACAGAGGAATGAAGATGATATCTATTGAAGATACGTTCAGTGCTAAAGGAACACTCATTTTCTATTTCTCTTTACTTTATAGAAATCTGGAAATGTATTATATGATCCAGAACCCAAGTAGTATTATTTACAAGTCTAGAGCATTAATATTTTTCTTGTAGTTAGTTGAGTTATCCTCTAGGGATTTGCTTGTTAATCTCTACCAAACAAATAGGGGGAGATTGAAAGGCTGTATGTATAGACCTATATGTAACATAGGGTTATAACTCAACACAAGAACATGACGTGTAAATAATATGAAGTTATCACTAGAATCAGGAAGACATGAAGACTTGGTAAAGACAAAGGATAAAGAGGAAATCTACAGATTTGAAACATTAGCTCACTGGAAGAAGTTCATTAATATGTTCATGCCTCAGTGAAGAATAAAGGTTGAAGTATTCAAGGATGTGGAAGCAATGAAGCAGTTGTCAAAGTACCAAAAAGATTCTAGTGATCCAAATCTGGATGTGGAATTGGAGTAAAAATAGTTGCTCTGGTTCGAGGAACTCGTTACTTAATTTTTGGCCTATAAAGAAAATTTAGAACTTAATAATTGTTATAACGTGCTTGCAATTGGCAGAGACATTATTTTAGTTTCTTGTTTGGACAAGAAAGGCTTTTTCATTTTATAACAATAGTTGTTTATTCTATTTTGATGATGAGCCTTATAATGTTGCACATCTAATTAACAATTTATATGTTCTAAAGTGACTCAAATCAAATATTACCTTTGGCACTGTTGTTGAGGCCGTATTAATAAGAAACGCATTTTCAGAATACATAAGGATGCATTCATGGATAAGTTTGATTATGAATCATACAAAAGGATGCGAATCTTGGTTTATTTGGTAAAATGACTAAAGCTCCTTTTACCGGACATGGTGAAGGGATCATTGAATGGGTATGACTTATACATAGTGATGTATGTGGTCATATGTGTACGATGACAAAAGGTAGATTTTATTAACTTCATAAAATTTACTAATTATTTTAGTAGATACAGATATATGTATCTTTTGAAGAACTAATCCGAATCATTTGAAAAGTTCAAAGACTATAAAGATGAAGTAGAAAATATCAAAGAAAAGTTTTTTTGATAGGAGAGATCACACCTTGTTGGACATGGTGCGATCAATGTTGAGTCAATGAATCTTCCAATTAGTTTCTGGGGTTGCACCCTGGAAACGGCTCCACATACACTTAACTGTGTTCCTACTAAATTGGTTCAAAAGACTCCTTATGAGATATGGACTGAGCAACGTCACAGCATGTCATTTATAAAATTTTGGGGATGTGAAGCGTTTGTGAAACGTCTAATGAAAGGCTGTATGTATAGACCTATATGTAACATAGGGTTATAACTCAACACAAGAACATGACGTGTAAATAATATGAAGTTATCACCAGAATCAGGAAGACATGAAGACTTGGTAAAGACAAAGGATAAAGAGGAAATCTACAGACTTGAAGCATTAGCTCACTGGAAGAAGTTCATTAATATGTTCATGCCTCAGTGAAGAATAAAGGTTGAAGTATTCAAGGATGTGGAAGCAATGAAGCAGTTGTCAAAGTACCAAAAAGATTCTAGTGATCCAAATCTGCAATTTAGTCAAGCAATGAATTGCAGAGCTCAAGTACAGGAATCGATAAGATAGAATATAGGGCAAATACAAAGAATCAAAATATTAGATGGAATCTTGGAGTCTATTATAGATTGCTGGAGGAAGTTCATTCATATGTTCAGACTTCAGTGAAGAATAAAGTTCGAAGATGTTCAGGGTTTCAGATATGTTTATGGTTCAGCATAAGTGCCAGAGGATTCCAATGTACTTACAATAGAAGCACTTCTTAACATGATGGAACAGGTCAATTGTATAGCAAAGAAGATGTGAAGATCAAGTTCTTGCTAGTCGGTTGTGAACCAGACCAGTTGCACCAATCGACAGCACAAAAGAGTTTGAGAACTGCATCACTGATTCAGAAGAATTGACCAGATACTGAGATGAGTAACCTAAGTGGTATGTGAATAAGCCCAGAATAAATCAAGTTCGAATAATCAAGGAAATATTTATTAGACTTGGTTGCAGTGGAAGAAAAAATATTAAGGGCTTATCAGGCTTGAAATTGGCTAAGGAAAGAAGACTACAGAAGCTGTATCCAGAAGTCAACTAGTCAAGCTATTTCGTCTTATTCACCAATGGTTAATAAAGCAATTTTGTCTTATTCACCTATGGTTACTAACCATCGGGTGAGATAAAGAAATGAGCAAAGTAAAGACAAAAGACAAAGGGCTTATTTTGTCTTATTCATCTATGGTTATTAACCATCGGGTGATTTAATCAACTTAACTAAAAATGGATGAACAAAGAAACAAGCCACTTCCCGATAGTTATTAACTATCGGGTAAAGGAAAAACTAGAAGGAACTTTCAATGATTTACTAACCATCGGAGAAAACAAATAAAAAGAAAATCTATTTATTCCGATAGTTAATAAATCAAGCAATAATTCCGATAGTTAATTTATTGGAGAATATTTCCGATAGTTAACATATCTCCGATAGTTGCTCAGCTTGAAGTAGTTAATTCTATTTCATGAATTGTTTTAAGTGTCCGATAGTTAATTTACAGACTCATCGATAGTTAACAATTACTCAGTAAATTGTTCCGATACTTAAGGTGAAACAGAAGTGAAGAAGCAATTGTTTTACTTGGCACAGAATGGGCCACGTATCCCAAGTTGAAAAAGACTACACAAAAGCAGCAAAGGCATCGTCTTTGAATTAATTCATTCAGTTCACAGAGAGATACACAGAGCAATAACAGAGAGAAAACCCAGAGAGCATTCAAGAGTAAACACTGAAGCCATTAACTTTGTACCCAGCTGTTGTTACCCTTGTTGTTTTCAGTAAAGCTTGTAATCTAACTGTTGTAGTAGTGAATCATTGTAACTAATCGAAAGATTAGATTTGTGGAGCACCTCAGGGTTTATATTAATAAAACGATATATTCCCCGAATGAACTGTTGTTGTGATTGCTTACCTTGTGTTTGATTTAATATCTGTTCGAACTGTTTAAAGTCCATCAAGAACCATTCCGCGAATATTTTATAAATTGGACAATATCGTATTCAACCCCCCTTCTATGATATTTGGGACTAACATCTAATCTCTGACAAGCTAGGACCAAAATCAGATAAATGTAATTTTGTGGAATACCCAACTGAAACAAGGGGTTATTTTTTCTATAATCCTTCCGAGAACAAAGTGTTTGTTGCTCGAACTGCTGAGAGACAGTGGGAGGATAATAGATCTCAATGAAGTTTGAGACTCACATGATAACGTTGAACCAGTGGAGGAACCTGAGTAGAATGTACAAGAAAAATAATACTGCTCAAGAAACACAAGTGTTCGTAGGTTTAGTAGGATTCGCCATGAGCCCGAGAGATAATATGGATTTCTCTTGACTCAAGATGGTGATGTGATGCTTGTGGATGAAGATGAGCCTCTCACCTACCTAGATACTATAAACACTCCAGATTCTAAGAGATGGCTGTATGCCATTAAATCTGAGATGGAATCCATGTATACTAATCAAGTATGGACTTTGGTTGATCCACCTGAAGGGGTAAAACCTATAGGGTGCAAGTGGGTTTTCAAGAAGAAGACCGACGTGGATGCTAATGTACAGACCTATAAGGCACGATTGGTGGCAAAAGGTTTCAAGAAAATTCATGGTATTGACTATGATGAGACCTTTTCACCAGTTGTTATGGTCATGTCCATCAGGATTTTGCTTGCTATAGCTGCTTACTATGACTATGAAATCTGGCAAATGGATGTCAAAACTGCTTTCTTAAATGAGAGCCTTGAAGAAGATATGGATGTGTACATGACACACCCTAAGGGTTTTGTTGATCTAAAGGATGCTGGAAATGTATGTAAGTTGCGTAGATCCATTTATGGATTAAAGCAGGCCTCGAGGAGATGGAACATTTGTTTTCATGAAACAGTCAAAAAGAGTTTGACTTTATTCAGAATGAAGATGAAACTTGTGTTTACAAGAAGTTTAGTGGGAGCCATGTGGCATTCCTAGTATTATATGTTGATGATATATTACTAATAGGGAATGACATTCCTTCTCTACAGACTGTGAAGACTTGGTTAAGAAATAATTTCTCAATGAAAGACTTAGGCGATGTGACATATATATTAGGGATCGAGATCTATAGAGATAGATCAAGGTGATTGATCGGCCTAATTTAGAGTACATACATTGACAAAGTTTTGCATCGATTTCAAATGCAAAGAGACTAAAATGGATATGTCCCAATGTCTCATGGGATAGTGATCTCAAAATAAAATTTGTCCTAAATCATTGGATGATAGGGACTGCATGAGTAAAATTCCATATGCGTCAGCAATTGGTTTTATAATGTATGCAATGATATGTACTTGTCCTGATGTCTCGTATGCTTTAACCATGATGAGTAGATACCGATCTAATCCAGGTGAAGGACACTGGACGACAGTCAAAAATATTCTTAAGTACTTAAAGTGGACTAAAGATTCATTCTTGTTATATGGAGGAGATGTGAAGCTAGTTGTAAGAGGTTTCAGTGATACTGGTTTCTAGACAGATAACGATAATTTAATGTTTCTGTCTGTCTTTGTGTTTTATCTAATTTTATTGAGATGTTGTATGCTGGAATGGTTCACAGCAGAGACAATAGTTGATTCTACAATAGAGCCTGAGTATATTGATGCTTGCGAAGCAGCCAAAGAGGCTGTTTGGGCATGTACTTAGGAGATATCACCTAATTAATGAGATTAATGATCAAGGAGATATACATATATGTAAAGTGCATACTAATAATAACATTACAGACCCACTGACTAAGGCTTTGTCGCAGCAGAAGCATGAAAGTCACACTAGTTTCATGAGTATTGGATACTTGGGTAATTGGCTCTAGTGCAAGTGGGAGATTGTTAGTAATTGTGCTCTAGAGACAATACTTTTTATATTTTAAGGAAAATATTTATTATTAAGGATTATGTTTTATTGATTATTATTTATTTATTATGTTTTGTTTACTGCGTAATAAATTGAAAGCATAGTAAATGTCCTTGGAATTTTGATACGTATTCTATATCTTTAAGTATGTGACTTAAAAAATGAGATTATATGAATAGTATCTTATTCCTAAAATTTCATAGTCGAGTATTATTATTTAAGGACAATAATAATGCACAAAGACTAGTATGTTTCTTGACAGATGACCACATCTCATTGGTCATAGGTATGGGGATACTAAAGTCAAGAACATAAGTGCATGTATCAAAGCATGACACTGGAATGACCCGCCGTGAGATTCTACATGTTAAGTAAGTGTCATAAGTAATTCTCACTGTGATAATGGTGTAATGATCCTTAGACCTGAAATCATTATATTTCTATACGAGAATTAATATACTTTGATTACATTAAAAGTTACCTTTGACCGGGTGATGATAAAAGTGGACATTGGGTATATTATGAATCGTATGAGAAATATGAATGATCTAGATGTGATTTAATCCTCCTAATTTTAGGAGTGATATTATTGGCCTCTTGTTTGAGTGAGACTATGAAATGCACGGCCGTGCTCAAATGTTGATTTGATTTTAATAGTCTACTCATCGATCAAGAAAATAAAGATTAAATTATGAAGAGGATGACACTAGACATGCCTTGAGTTTAATCTATAATATCAAGATTAAAGGGATTATATTACATGGAACATTATTCACGAAAGGCTTAATCGAATCATCGATTTATTATTATTACTTGGGTAGCAATGATGTATTACTAGATGCCGCTCATTGTTTACAATTTTAATTAGATATTAAAATTGTTGCCAACGTAATAATAACCTACAGGGTCACACACAAAGAACGCTTGAAGGAGAAATAATTTAAATTATGAATTTAAATTAAATAAGTAATTTATTTTATTTATGATATTAATTAAGTATGACTTAATTAATTATATAAATAGAATAAATGAATTACTTAAACTAATTCCAAAATTAATAATTAATTAATTAAGTGAGACTTAATTAAATAATTTAGAATTTTGGATTAGTATTAATTATAATTGGATTATAATTAGAAAACTTATTCCTCTCTCTATATAATCTCTTTATGGGCTGATTTAATAAAAGAGAGATTTTACAAAAACCCTAGCCGCTCTGAGAGAGGAGGAAGATAGAGAGAGAAGAAGTTTTCGGGTGCTAGTACACATCAATCCTTCATGAAAAGTGTTCGTGTGGATACCGTAGAGCGTAGATCGCGAGAGCGGGATACGTGGTGATTAAACAAGCTTTGGACCTCCATTAATCTTCCATTAATGAACTGTTAAAGCTTCTAAAGGTATTTATTCTTATCTCCGAATTAAATCTTTTGTTTTCGCATGGATCCTGCGGAGGGTTTCGCTATTTTGATTTATTTTTCGCGTTTATTCCGCTGCGTTTGTGTCACGAAACCCTTCATAAGATACAAAATTTTTTCTGAATAGGATCAACAGGGCTATAATTTGTTCTGAACATGATCTGTGGGGCTATTACTCAAATTGAATCGGTCTCGAGATCAACTCAGGAAAATTGTCTTGAACTTGTTTTTGAGCTTAGAGTTCAAATGATATTTGTCTAAAGGGTAACTCGAGTCGATTTGAGTTTTGGAGTTTGGACATCTTAAGTTTTAGTTGGTTGTTAGGAATTATGTAGTATGATGATAACAAATTATTTAGAATTATAAATTTGATGTATATTTTTGTAATTGGTCAATGGATATGTGATCTATAAATATCCATTGACTAGAGAACCATTTATCAGTTGAAGTTATTGTTAATCAACTGGTAAATTGGATTGTAGTAGTTGATTCATGATTCTTATTATCAATTGATTGTAATGCTTCGATAGATGCAATGTACTAGTCAATTGATATTTATTGACTTCAATTGATAGCTCATCAACGGATGTGAAGAATTGATGATGAAATGTAAATATTCTAAGTCAGAATTCTCTCAAATGAAGTGATCAACAAATAAAGCGGTCAATGGATATGGATGTTATTCGATGAATAAAAGTCAATAAAAGTCAAATCAATGGATCACCATCAACGGATGAGTACATGACGAAGGCATCGATGGATACTTAAATATCTATTGATACATCAATTGATCAATGAATAACACATCCATCGATGGATAGCAAAGAAGGATCAATTGATAAGGTTCACAGCAATTATCAGTTGATCAGGGTTTCCTAAAATGGTTAAATACAAATGGAATGGAATCTTTGCATAAACTAAATCAATGGAAGACAGTCATGTCAGGATTATGAATACTTTCAAAGGAACACAGCCTTCAAGAAGAAGATCAAGATAAAGACTTTTTCAGAACAAAACAAAGTTTAAAGAAGACTGTGAAAAGAAGCTACATTCTATTTTAGTGTAAACCTTGTAAAATGTATTTTATACATTTATTAGTTGATAGAAATATAAAAGTAGAAATGAACTACTATATATAGTTTATTTGTTCATTGTAACAAAAAGTAGAAGTTGGCAATCTAGAACTCAAGAAAAGCTCAATAGAAAGATAGAAAATATTTGTAGTGCTTTTCTTAGTTCCTTTTACATTTTGTAAGTGTTAGGAATTGTTGTGCAATCAACTAGAATTTCTTAGTTTTAATTTATAAGAAACTAAGTAAAATGTACTGTCATATGTATGTTGACAGTATGTTTAGTTGTCACTTGTAACAGTATGTTTAAAAGCCAAGTAGGTGACAGTAAGTCTCAATAGTTATTGTTTTCTACAAATACAATAACATGATCCATGAAGTAGAAGTTCACAAAGTGAGGCACAACATGTGTCAAGACTTTGACAGTAACATTCTACAACTGAAGCCTACAACAGCATATTCAAGTGACATCACAAAGGAACAGACGACAACAACTATTACATTCACAGTAGACTTGACGTAAGAATGAAGATTCACAGACAGAGCGTTCTACTGACAACACATTTGGCGGGGTTAGTTGACAGCAATTTTGGAGACAGTAAGTTTCAAGGATCTATCAAGACTTGACAGAAACATAAGCGGAGCCAAAGATACTGTCGCCAAAGAGGAGTTAAAAGTTGACAGTAAACTTTTAGTGAAGCTGACAGTCTGTTCTAGGTAGCAGTAAAGCACAAGGATTGATTTAGATATTACTATCTAGTCTGTCAAGCCTACTACTGCAATTTGAGAGAAGACAAATAAAAAGATAAGGTGTGCACTAGGAGTCAAAGATTTCAGTCATCTCAGCACAACTTTATCTACAAATAGAATGAAGCCAAGGTTGAACCATAAAAACACATTTTCTATTTTGAGCTTTATTCTAGAACAAAGGAAAAGTGCACATGTAAGTGAGATATGTGTTTTAGTATAAATACATATATATCACAAGCATTTTTCCTTTTGCAACTGAGTTAGGTTTTCTCTCAAGCTAGAAACATTAGTGTTATAGGGAGAAATTGGTATAACAGTAATTTGGAGGTTTGCTGGAATCATGGAGCAAAATATGATGATTTTGCTGATGAACTTGATGAAGAACGCGAAGAACACGGGAGGAAAGTGATGGATTTTGGTAGCTGATCTTGTTGTTGATTCGTTAGAAGGCCAGAGAAAATATGTGTTCTCTTGCTGCCAACTGTTGACTCAACTGAAACAAGAGGCCTACATACCCTTTATATAGGGGTTCAAGCCACATGTAGTTCTTGGAGGACAAGTTGTAGGAATTTATGCACCAGCGGAAGCATTGAATAACATTTATTTGCATATATTCCTATGTATACATACATATAGATACAAAAACTATTTTATAAATTGAAGAATACCTCGATTGCTTTCCGGCAACAGCTAGAGAAGATCTTGTTCTTCAATCCTTGCAATCACCCCTCAAGTGTGGAGTGCTCTAAAGATATCCACCAAGAATCAAACTAAAAGATGAAAGAGGAGGCTAGAGAGGAAATTAGGGTTGCCTCCCTTTTAAAATATTTCTCACAAATATTAGGGTTTTTTTTATTTGGGTTTATAATCCTATATTTATAGGCAAATATCTCAGCTGAGATATTTTCTATAAATATCTTATTATTAATTCCCTTTTTAATTAATTAATCTTATTAATTAATTAGTTAATGATTAAAACTATTTTAATCATTAATTCCTTTTTCTAAACTCTTTTAGAAAATTATTCTCTCTTCATATTTAATCACTTTAATTAAATATTTAATTAATAATATTAAGATCTTATCTTAAAAAATTTATAATCAATTAAATCTCATTTAATTAATTTATAAAATTTGCTAAGTAATTATTTATTTCATAAATAAATAATGACTAGCTATTATTAATTATTCCTTCATCTATAATTTAATCTCTTTTATGGTGTGACTCTTTAGGTTCAATATTAAGCCGGTAGTAGAAATAAATAATAATAAACATTTTATTTATTATTTATATGAATTCTATTAATTCATTAAATATAATTAATCGGATTAATTATATTTATTCTACATCGTGAGTGATGCTTCTCAACATATCGCGACTATCCAGATAATATGAAATCATTGCTTAGAATACTTAGAACCTGTCAGTAATTAGTTACCGTACAATTAATTCCTTCTACCCTTCAATATCCCGATTAAATACAAGGCATGAAACTCGTGTCAAGCCTATCTAATTTAATCATATGATTTCTTATTCATAATGCAAAGTTCCTTTTAATGCAAATTAGAAACTCTTTCTAATTTATTCACTCTGGCCAGAGATTCCTGAACTTGCATATCTAAGAATAACATAGGATATTCACTTCTTTTACTGGAAGGGGCAGATCCTTTATTGATCCGTTAACTATCTCCATACACAAATCAATATGCCCAGAATGGACCTAATGAATGTCCTAGAGACTAAGGACTAAACCAAAGCATAAATCATTGTGTACGAGATTACTCTAACGATCTCAAGTATAAGGATACTTGTACAACTATTTACTTAATAAACAACTATCGACACGTGAGTAAACTCCATTAGTTGTTCTACTTATCGAGTCATGTTCAGTGAACTTATTCCTTAATAAGCACCTACATACTAGATATAGTGTCACCCCACAAATGTCTATGAGAACAGACATCCTCCTAAGAGAGCTAGCATAGTATGTACTGATCTTTACGGATTTACCAATTTCCAATTAATTATCCTATGATCATGAACTGTTTAAGTCTAAAGCTATTATCTTCTAGATCTCATTATTACAATCTCATTATAATTCTAGAAGTTTTGCTCTAAACTATGGAACATCTTATTTAATACACTTCAAATAGATTAAGCCCGTAACATAACAAATAAATACTTTATTATTATTAAATGAAATCAAATAAGAGTAGCAGGAAGTTTTTCCTAACTCATCATACATGATTGGTTTTAGGTCAAATACTTTCACAAGTTACCTATATGGAGTATGTATTGGTCCGGTCAATCAGGCCCAAATCCTTAGACGTGCTGGGCTTCGGCCCAAGTCTGTGCGGATGTGGAGGGCAAGCTTCCCAGATGTCTGTAACTGCCATGGCCCAAGCCCGTTAGGCTCCAGTGGCTATCATGAAGTTGTAGAGCAAGGGGTTCCCGTAGGGAGTTATGCACGATGTGGCCTCGCGGGAGCGGTTGTGCGTGATGTGGCCTCACGGGAGCAGTATGTAGAGGTGATCCTGTGCGGATTCCTTGATGAGATGAGAACTCGTGGGGCTAGCTGTCTTCAAATAGATAAGTATGTTGAGATATTACCCCGGGGGGCCTTCTATAGTCTTCAGATTAGCAAATAATACCAAGTGAGGTGAGCCCATGAGGTTAGGAGCCTTTCAGCTAGTTATGAGAAATCCGTGCTAAGTACTCCGGGCTAGCGAAGTGATCCAGAGGCAGTGAGCCTGGCCAAGTGAGCCGGGCTGAGGGCCTCTCTGTCAAGTTCATGCTACCTGGGAGGTGATGAGAAGCGAACCGGGCTGAGGGCCGGTTCTCTTCTCTCTTCCTTCTTGAAGCTGAATGAGTATAAGGCTGGCGGGCTAGCGATGCGACCTCACGCTAGGCCAAGGGCCTTAGAATATTTTATCATCTTTAGCACGATGCGAGCTGGGTGTGGGCTTTGAAGTCAAGTGAGCTCAGATGCGAGGTGAGCCGACCACCTTATGTCATTTGGCCTGCCTAGGACCCATGTCCAAATATTGGGCATAACAACTACCCCCCGATTCCTCCTTGCCATTAACGATGCGAGGTGGAATCAACCAATAATTGATGCCAAGAATCTTCCCTGTGAAGCGACCAGAAGAAGGCCTCTAATAGAGATACGAAGCGAACTACCATGCCTGTGTGAATTATCAACACTTTGTCAAGAAAATGCATCATTGATTGCGACCTAGATGTCAAACGGACTGAGCTGACCACATTAAACCCTTTAAACTTCAGGGCAATTGTAGGGGTTCTTTGTGCGATGCGAGCTAGATTTTAGCCATTGGAGGAGAGGTTGCACATTGTTACCATGTGGTCGCATGCACTGGATTGAGATAAGTGGCTGAGATAGTGCCACGTGTCGCTTCATTTCTCTCTCATCATTCGCCTATAAATATGTGGACTTTCCAATCATTTTCAATCATTTCCAAAATCATTTTCAAGAAATTTTGTCCGAGAGCTCAAGGATCAAACGGTGGTTCTAGCTGATTTTCATGCCCAGAATTCAAGTGCGAACTCGATTTGTTCATCCTCCTTCATCGGAATCTTCTAGCGAGGCCAGCTCCGATCAGTATTCTTCAAGCGATTCGAGCCCTCCTTCTCACCACAAAGGTAATGACCCGAACTTATTATATTTTTGTCTTCGTTTGTCATAGCACGCATATATAACATTTGTTTAAGCATCCACATCTATGTTTTCCATATGATGCGACCCTACTCCCCGGGTCGTATCACCTCATACACCCCACTTCTCCTCGCGTCGCAATTTCGACCTTAGATTTATGACCGGATCGTGTGCGATGTGAGGACACTTAGCATCTTAGAGTACACACCTTAAACAATTCACCATCTATTTCAGATGTCGAGTGATTCGGCCTCCAGTACGTCCTCGCCTCTTAGCAATTTTCTAAAGGAATTGCGAGGTTCAAGAGAATTCCAAAGGGAGCTTAATGAGATGTCGGGCACGCATCGTTACCCTATCATCCCAGGGACTGAAGTTAGCCCCGAAGCAGCTGCGCTCATAGCTCGGGTCGAGCAGTCGAGCTCAGATTCATTTATCTTGAACATGGACCCAACCTGGTCGATCGAGGACTAGGCCCGTAATGGCGATCCTAATGCCTGGAAGCGGAAGAGGCCTGTTGTGCCGGGCTCGATTGATCTTTCATTCTTAAATCGTTGGCCGGGGGCCATGTCAAAGGAGGAGGTCGAGGCCGAGATTGCCAGGCGGATCGCAGAACGAGATGCTCAAGAGCAAGCTAGTGAAGAGCCTCTTCACCCCGTCAAACTATCCCTGTTCGCAGTGATTCGAGCTGGAGCGAACTCGGGAGTGCTTACTATGAATCTCGCGACCCTAAGGACAAGAGGGTTCACACCCTAAGGACAAGATGCTCAAGTTCATGAAATCTTTTATGAAGAAGGTTCCTGACTTCGACTGGGGTTTGCTCGGCGAGGCGACCCAGGTCTATGAGGAACAGCTTCGCAAGGAAGTAGAGGAGGAAGCCTCTCATCGAGCCGTAGAGCTCGAGGCGAAGCGGGCCCAAGAACAGTAGCAAGAGGAGGCTTCATAGTTTCTTTTTTAATCTTTTTATTTGTAATCCATTTCTGAACAAGTATTTTGTGCTCGCATGCGAGCTGAATTTATGGGTTGCGGGCACCGTCTATGCCTCGCTCTTGTAATAACTTTAACTTCGTTTTAGTACCTTAATTTCTTCATCTCCTTTCTGTTCGCATCATATTATTTATATATGTTTTTCTTATCCTGCCTGCATCGCATATCATGTCTTCCGAGGTCGATGGTGACTTACATGATGCAGATCGGGTTCATGGACAGAGGGAGGGCGGAAGGGATCAAAGTTCCCAAGAAGTGGAAGTTGGTGACCAGAGGGAAGAAAGTGAAGTTAAAGATTTTGAGAGTGATGAGAAGGAAGGCTATCGTCAAAGAGTTGCAACAAGCCGGCGGAGGGATGTCAATGAAAGTGCATCTGAAAGATCTGAGGAGAACCGCTATGCCGAAAATGAAGATGAAGAAGTCGATCAGACTAGCATTCAGAGGTATTACACTATTTCAAACTTTTTTATCTTATCCCCCAACACCGCATTAAATTGTTTGTTTGTTTGTTCTAGTTGTCATTGCATATTTACAGTATCCTTTGTTACTTATGTGCAATCAAAAGGTTGATGGTTCTATACATCATCATTTTTATTGATACTGAGAGGTTTAAAGTATTTTCTTGTCATAGTCATGGTTAAGAGAAAATTCATTTAGGTCAAAGCTTTGGTTTATGTATATACTGTTGCTCAAGATTTCTGGCATAAAGCATTCCCAATTTCCCATATTATTGTTCTGAATCATGCAACCACTTAGTTTACTATGTGGGATTAATGCTGTTTGTTATGTTTTGTAGTATATACTTCATGATATTTATACAACACACAACCTAAGAGTAGTTTGCTGTTACACTGTCTTGAAAGAAAAGAGATGTAGACATTCAGTATGTAAACAAATCTATAACCCTCAGGGTTGAACTATATGTGAGCTTACAGATAGTGTTACTTTGGAATAGGTCATTGTTCTATGCTCTACTAAAGTAGCACATAACGTATTACCCTTGCAAAATATTGTGTCCCAGTAATGCTGAGAAAAGTAGTAGTCGGAACAGCCTTTAGCTGCTTTTTAAAGCAATAAACTAGGATAGCTGTCACTTTGTCAAAGGTGACCCCCAAAAACTATGCAAGAAAATTTATGTGATCCAAAGTTTGTTATATAAACATACAGGTTTGGTAACCTTAATGTTATCTCCTACTGTCAGCTATGTCATTATAACGTCTATTATCATGCAATGAACTTATTTCCTTTAGTTACTTTCAAGTTTCAACAATATATCTAACTTATAGTCTGCTACATAGATAATTTGATATTTATTCGATTAGTGATGCACTAAAATACGTGGACTCTTATGTTTATCCATGTTCTTTTGACCAGCTGCAATTATTCTGATATTTTGGTATACTGACTGTGTTTAAATTTTTGGATTTGGGGGTAGATCGCCTGTAGAGGAAGGAGATGAAGCTCACATTTCACACACAGCGCCTGAGCTTCGTGATGTTTTTGGGGATTCTGATGACGAGGAACCAGAGTATGCAGTTGGAAATCAAATTGACCATGATTCTAATGTAAGTATGAGATTCCAGTTTTATCTTTTTCTATCTAATTTCATTTATCTCATGGTGCTATCTATGCTGTATCTATAGCAAATAAAGTAAACTGACCATACTTTTATCTACTATAGAGATCCCCTATTGATGAGGAGGGAAGTTATGAGAAAGGGCTCAGACCAGAGGATATGCTAGCTGATGAAGAGGGTCAATATGAGTCTGAGGAAGAAAATAAAGAGGCTAAACGTAAGGAGAGACCAGTTGGCCCACCTCTGGAGCTAGAGATTCCACTGCGTCACCCTCCAGCTACTCCTGAGAGGGTTTCCATCACTGCCATATTTTCTACACGCTTTGATTTCATATTGTTTTTCACAAATCTTCTGACTTCTTAGCCTGGTTACTTTGACATTTGGTTAACAAATTAATGTCAGACTATTTTTTTTAAGAGCAATGATAAATGGATGAACCGAGACATTTCACATTCACAAATGATGTATAGTGCACATATTCCGCTATTCAGTATGGTTTTGCAATACTGGATTAGCATAATATGTACAGGCTCCATCTTTTATACACTTATATCATGTTTCAGTGAAGAAAGACTTGCATTGGTTATGTTCCGACTGACTGCTGTCCTATATTCTTGCAGATGAATATGATTAAAGTTTCAAATATTACGGGGATTGATCCCAAACCATTTGATCCCAAGACTTATGTTGAAGAGGATGAGTTTGTGACAGATGAATCTGGATCTAAAAAACGTATTCGCTTGGAAAACAACATTGTGCGATGGAGGAATGTAAAAAACCCTGATGGCACAGTTACTGTAAGTAGCATTATGGGATGCATGTTTTGCATATTTGCGTAAATTATACGCAACACTATAATTTGGTACCATAATTATATTGTACCATAATGATGTGTTGCCTTTGTGAGAATGTCTGATTTGTTGATTCAAGCGGTGGCACACGTTTATGTAAGAAACTAGTTGTTTGCACTTCTTAATCTTTCAAACATTAACTTCTTTTTTCTATAGCGGGAAAGCAATGCCCGTTTTATTAGATGGTCAGATGGCAGCTTACAGTTACAAATTGGTAATGAAGTCCTTGACATATCTGTGCAAGATGCGCAACATGATCAAGCATACCTTTTCCTTAGACATGACAAGGTTAGATGCTAAATATGTTTTCATAACTATCGAGTATTATATGTTATAACAACAAATTCCATTTACCACACTGTAGTACTGTCTCTCATTCATAACATTTCAAAAATTAGTATGACCCTGATACAGTAAGTATATTTTCAATATAGTTAATCTCTGGTTTAACACTTATCTTTAAGTAGACTTGTGTGTTATGTTACATCGTTGCGAGTTCAAGGAATACTTGATTTAAGATATTATATCAGTGGAAACATTTAATTAAAGACATTCATCTGTATATTAACTGAAAATCAATTTGACATACCTATATTTTGGTAATCTTTTTTGTTATGTTTTCTGTGAGAACTAATGAAGAATTTTATTGCTACTTGCTCTACCACACCATGTAGGGTATTCTGCAATCACAAGGAAGACTTTTGCAAAAGATGAGGTTCATGCCTTCTTCCTTGACATCCAAGTCTCACAGATTATTGACCGCCCTTGTTGATTCGCGGCACAAAAAGGTTTACAAAGTCAAAAACTGTGCGACAGACATTGACCCTGAAAGAGAAAAGGAGCAAAAGGAGAGGGTAATCAGTTATTGTTGCTTCTTTTCTTTATGAACTTTCTAGCAGATTGATTTAGTTTCTAATATTTTCCATTTTGTAGGCTGAAAGCCAAACAATAAGAGCTAATGAGCTTCTCAATCGGAAGAAAGGTTAATAGAAAGTATACGCAGACTGTTCGCAGGGAGCGCCAACTTTCCCCTGGTTTCTTGGAAGATGCACTTAATGAGGCATGCTTTATATCTATTTTCATCGCAGCCCTTGTCAAAAGATGCAATATCTATCTGTCATATATGCTCTCTTCTCTGTCATTTTTGAATTTTGATTACCATAAAAAGTAGTTTCCTGTTATCAAGATAATTAGAGCAGATTTCTCTTAAAAAAACAAAACCAAGTATTATAACTCTATGTATGTCGACTTTGTTGGTACACACCTTCAGTCCTTCACACTGAAATCGTTACTTCATCAAGTGTTTTTGTTAACTATTTTTTGATAAAGGTAAACTTAATGAACATTAATACACAGGCACCCATGGCCCCACCAGGGTACGAAACCTTGACCTCTTATTACCAAGTGTTATCTATTAATTCTAATGCTAAGTTGTGGAACTCGTATATGTACTCTGCAGTCAGAGTGATTCTTATTAATATATTTATTTATTTGTTTACTTATCATAAACACAATCTCTTTTCATTGATCATAATTGACTAGGATGACGAACCCAATTATTACGAATCTCGACATCCTGCTCCACGACGACACTTTGATGATGACATGGAAATGGAGGCTAGAGCAGAGAAACGGATCATCAATGCAAAGAAGGCAATCTATTTGAGTTGTTACATGGACCATACATGCATTATTATATATTATTTTCAGCTTGTGTTATGTGTTTATTAATCTTTTAGGGGCACACAGATATACCTCGCAAGTCTTCACTTCCAGCTGCAAAATCATCCCGACGCCCTGTTGAATTTTCAGATAGTGAGAAAGAGGAGTCTGAATATGAAACTGACGGGGAGGAAGAATATAGGTCACCTACACGTTGGGTAGCCGGGGATCCAGAATTGGACGATGAAGAAGAGGAAGAGCACTACGAAGAGGAGGAGGCTGCTGCTGATGAAGCATCAGAGGAGGAGGTATGAAATTAAATGATGTACATTTATATATATTGTGAACACCAAGGATAAGGTGCCAATGTTTACGTGTTCTTGTGGTGGCCCGGTAGAGCTTATAATGAAAATCGGTGGGATTAAGCCTGTGGTCTTTGCGCTATTTTGCTTTTTACCTGCCTCACTTATAAGAAACTTTCTTTGATTATGAGATGCTCTTGCTGACGCTGTTACGCCGGCCATGGCACCCAATGTTGCTGATCAACCTAGCCCGTCGGCTGTGCCCCCCGCTACTGCTGCTCAGCGTAGGCCGTTGACAGGTGTTGCTGGTCTATGTATAACAGTTTCAAATCTTGTCTATGGGGTGCTGCCAGCCAACACTCTTCCCCTTTTTGGCGGCATACATGTTGTAGTTAAATATTATACCACCTTCCATGAGAATTTTACCGAGAGGGATAAGGCGTTCATTTTACCCACTTCTGCTCTTTATCTATATTCATTGAAAATGTAAACTTCCAGTTCATGCAGGCCTCACGCAAGAGGGTGGCATGCCCCTTGGAAGTCATGCTCCAACTGCTCTTGCTCTCGTGAGCCCTCCGAAGAAAAGGATGAAAATGGGAGGTGAGTCTAATTTTACAGGTGCATGTGCATACTATATCCATGCTTTTTAAAAACATGTGTCGCTGCTCTAAACCTTGCTTTTCTTCCTCCAATCAGAGACATCTTCGATGGTGCCAAGTCAACCTCGCGTCCTTCCTAATGCTGCTACTCGGGCAAACCAGCTAGCAGGTTCTAGCAGATACTGAATACTTTTATGCAAATGCCGATATGCATTTAAAATAGTTATATAAATATAATTAAATAAGCTTGAGTCAAGCATGTATAGGGTTGTCCCCAGCCCAGCCTTTCCCGTTCTTTAATTGTTCATTTCCAGCCTTCTGCCTTCATAGGTTAAATGTTTTGTGGCAATTTGCTATTAATGCTAAACTGGCTATTTTGGAATTGAAAAATGAGCTTCAGTGATGGAAGATATTAAAATTACATTCTTGGTACCTAAATAAAGCTAACTTATATCAAATAAAATTGATATAAATTGCATTATTGTATTCATAACACTGTCCCTAACTAAACTCATACTGTATCCATGCTTTTTAAAAACCCGTGTCGCTGCTCTAAACCTTGCTTTTTTGCCTCCTATCAGGGACATCTTCGATGGTGCCCAGTCAAACTCGTGGCCTGCCTAATTTGCTACTCGGGCAAACCAGCTAGAAGGTTCTGGCAGATTCTAAATACTTTTATGCATTCAAAATAGTTATATAAATATAGTTAAATAAGTCCGAGTCAAGCATATGCAAGGTTTTCCCTAGCCCAGCCTTACCTGTTCTTTGATTGTTCATTCCCAGCCTTGTGTCTTCATAGGTTAAATGCTTTGTGGCAATTTACTATTAATGCTAAACTGACTATTTTGGAATTGAAAAATGAACTTCAGTGATGGAAGATATTAAAATTTCATTCTTGCTTCCTAAATAAAGTTAACTTATATCAAATAAATTAGATATAAATTGTATTATAATATTCATAACACTGGCCCTAACTAAACTCATCTTTCTGCTTCTTCAGCCTTTTGACCTATGTTCTTAAAGATAATGTTATTATCTTATTGTTGTTTAGAAAGAAAGTTTAATAGGGTTCTTTATGGCTTTTGCCTAGACCGTGATACTTTATGTATAAATTCATTCAAAGCCAGTGCTTCTGCCACTGAACTTAATTGTTAACAATGATGCTATTTAATTAGTGTTGTCTAAGAGAAAGTCTTGTGCGGCTCGAATGGGGTTGTTTTGCCCATAATAGTTTTGTTCCTGCCGCTGAACTTAATTGTTAACAATGATGCTATTTAATTAGTGTTATGTAAGAAGAAGCCTCGTGCAACTCAAATGGGGTTGTCTTGCTCATAATAGTTTTGTTTGAGTGCTTGATAAATTATATGATGGACACTTAATCCTCATAAATTCTATGCCTGCAAACCGCAATGTGACTTGTTAGGACAGTTCCCTTGCATTCCTATTTACAAAATATGCTTTTGTTTGAAGCAGGCACTACGCATCCAACTAGCATTCCCTCAAGGTTCCATGCGTTAGCGAACAACCCTGGTCCAAGTACTCTGCCAAAAAAGGCCAAAATAATGGGTATGTAAATTCCACACCAAAATTTGTCATATTCCATTTATATTTTTAGCTCACCCCCATCTTAGCCTCAAGTTGCTTATTAGCCAGTAATAATTTTATCTTGTGCTCTCCTTTGACATTATTATATCATATTTGGAAATAATAATTTCACTATACCAGGTTTGGAAACACCTCGGAAACGCAATAACATTGACAAGAAGAAGCACACATTCGGTAAGAGTCCCATCATGTATATATATTTTTTGCGCCTGAGTAATATGGAATAAGAATTTATGAGTGATACATGTTGTCGTGTTTGCATTCATTATTTTTCATATAATTATATATTCAATCCATTTTACATATTTTTTGAATATCATGTTATGGTTCCTTAGCTTTCCTATTGATTAGTTATGCTAGTGTAATCTTTACTTCATCTATGTCATTTACAATTTCCGGTTGGTTAAAGTCTAATAAATAATTTGAAGAATTATTTTATTTCTGAAAAAAGGGCTCTACTCTCTGTCCAAATGCACATTTTTCGCTTTGACTATGTTGCCTTTGATGCAGCCAGTGGTAACACGATTTTAAATATCGGTTTACCAGACCAGGTATGCGGCTTTTGCCAAGCATTAGTATGGAGTGCTGAATACACTGGTAGACATACAGGTGCTGGTCCAAAGGGATATACCATTTGCTGCGGGAAAGGAAAAGTGCAGTTGCCGTTCTTGCGCAGGCCACCTCCTGAGCTCCACCGGCTCTTAACTTGTCGTGGTCAAGAAGGGAATATGTTTCATAGAGAAATCCGTACATACAACAATATATTTGCATTTGTATCATTTGGTGGGAATATCGATAATTCTGTAAATACTGGCTGGGGGCCATTCATTTTCCGTGTCAAAGGCCATACGTATCACAACATTGGCTCCCTGTTACCTCCTCTAGGCTGCACACCCAGATATGCTCAAGTATACATGTATGATGGACAAGATGCATTGGATTACTGGCTGCAATTTCCAGGGCGTGAGAACGCTCTAGACCCTTCTATAGTTTCATCATTATCTGAGACGCTAAACCGAGAGAATACATTGGTTGACATATTTAAACAGGTTCGAGAACGCTTTCGTGCTGTGGAACAAATGCCTGTGCATGTCAGACTTCTTGAGAAAAGAGCCAGTGATGGTCGCTATATGAATCGATCTGCCAACTAGAAATGACTACGAATTTGCAGCCCTTGTCCTTGATAATGACTTTGTAAACCGCAGAGATATAGTTGTTGAACATCGCAGAGGTGGGCTACAAAGAATAACTGATTTGCACCCATGCTTCATGTCCTTACAATACCCATTGTTGTTCACTTATGGAGAAGACGGGTATAGGTTAAACATAAATCACAGAAACATTGACGTCTCGGATGATAATAAACACAATACAGTCAGCTCGCGTTAGTACTATGCATTCAGGCTCCAGTATCGCCACTCCGAAGGCCACACACTTTTGCTCGGGGGTAGGTTATTTTTGCAGTTTGTTGTTGATGCTTGGTGTGCTGTGGAACGTGGCCGGTTACAGTGGGTCCGTGACAATCAGTCTATAATCAGATCAGATTTATACAACAATATTGTTGACAGCATTCGACGTGGGGATACAGCAGCTGCTGATGTGGGAAAGCGTGTTGTACTGCCGTCAAGTTTTACAGGTGGATATAGATACATGCAGCAGAACTTTCAGGATTCATTGGCTATTTGTAAGGAATATGGGCACCCAGATCTATTTATTACATTTACATGTAATCCAAAGTGGGATGAAATAACGGCTGTTGTGGAACTATGTGGTTCTTGTGATGCTTCGGGTCGTCCTGACATAGTTGCCCGCGTGTTCAAACTAAAACTTGATGCTATGATGTCCGATTTGACAAAGGGCAACGTATTAGGCCGTGTATTGGCAGGTACTACAATTACTAAATATCTTACTGCCTTTCTTATTTACTTATGCATGAATGTCAATACAATTAATCACCCCTCAGTGGGCGATTAAAGTGGATCTATAAAGATCTTTCATATTTTAATCAGCCTGCTAGCATCCTCCCAAACAACTGGCCCAAAAAAAAATATTTGTAACTTATATCTTTCTTGGCATTGCATATATATTAAATTTTCAACCATCCTTGAACATCTCAATTTAGTACCCTTAAATTTCTGTTGCAGTAGTGTACACAATTGAATTTCAGAAACGTGGACTGCCCCACGCCCATATAGTACTTTGGTTAGCTGATGCAGATAAATTAAGGACCCCCGAGGATATTGATAATGCCATATGTGCCGAGATACCTGATCTGAAAACAGATATTGTTGGGTACAGAGCAGTATCACAGTTTATGATGCACGGCCCATGCGGGAAAGCAAATCCTAAATGCCCATGTATGTCTAGAGGGAAATGCACAAAATATTATCCAAAACCTTTTACCAATAACACCAGTGTGGGCAATGATGGTTACGCTCTGTACAGAAGAAGAAATACAAATGCAACGGTGGAATGTAACAAGATATTTCTTGATAATAGGTTTGCAAACCTCTTTTAATCTTTTTTTGTTCAAATCAGATATATCCACTATCCAAACTTGCTCATCTCTTCGAATTTCTCTATCCGCAGGCATGTAATTCCATTTAATCGTGGTCTCCTTGTTAAATACCAAGCCCACATTAATGTCGAGTGGTGTAACAAATCTCAGTCCATAAAGTATCGTTTTAAGTATATTGGGAAAGGTCCAGACACCGCCACAGCAGTTCTCGAATCAGGTAATAGAAGTGCAAATGACATAAATTGTGCAAGTGACAACACCAGAGAAATAGAAGCTGATGAGATAAAAAGTTACCTTTCATGCCGATATGTTTCTGCGGCGGAGGCATGCTGGCGGATATTTGAATTCCCTATCCACCATAGAGAACCATACGTGCAGCGTTTGTTCTTCCATCTTGAAAATGAACAAGAGGTCAGATTTCGTGACAATGAGACATTGCCCGAAGTTATAAACCGAGTTGATCCGGATGGAACTATGATTGTGCAGTGGTTATTAAATAACCTTTATGACGAGTCAGGCCGACACCTTACGTTTGTCACATATCCAAAGGAATGTCGGTGGGATGCATCGCAAGAAGATGGTTTTGGCGCCGTCAAAATGTGCCTGTTGTTGGGCGAATGGTGTATGCGCACCCTACATCTGGAGAACGTTTCTATATGCGTTTGTTATTGAATTTGGTTGTTGGAGCAACAAGCTTTAAAGATGTTCGAACTGTTAATGGAATTGTGTACTCCACTTACAAGGAAGCTTGCTTTCGTAGGGGTCTGCTCGATTGTGATAAAGAATGGCACATTGCCCTTGATGCTGCTGCTACCTATGCCAATCCTTCACACCTCCGCGATCTATTTAAGGGTAGAAGCCAGGCTTGGATAGAGGGGAATGGTAAGAATCAAGAATACACATGTAATTATTTGTATCTAACAATTTAGAATAAAAGGTTCATTTTATATTGTCTATCTTCATCCAAGTGATAAATATTCTTTATATGTATAAATAAGAACATGTTCAGTTATAGTTATACAATATATTATTGGAGTTAAATTTACTTTTAAACAGATACATCGATTGATATATCAATTATAGTTGCTCTTAACGCGAGATTTAATAGAAAAAATGTTACTAAAATTTTATCGAGACGAGATACCAAGAGTAGATGATAGGTGTATGATAATAGGTGATCATAACACATATCAAGCATATGAGAGACGAACTTAGACTGAAATATTACATTAACCAACATATTGCTTATGAAAGTGATTATCCATATACTTGTTATAGAGACATCAAAGTTATTTTAAAATTAATTAAGGTAAATTTTCATCATTATTATCATGTATAAATTTTTTGGTACCCAACTTTATCAATTGAACAAAAATCATAAATATGATTATGATACCGATGTATATCTTCGTCTCCTACTCTAGTATTCAATTGGACTCAATTATAGGTGAAGTATCCAAGTAGCGCTAAATAACAACAAAAATAGCGGCGACATCAAACTCTCATGGGTCTGAGATTCAATTATAATATGGTTTTAAATTATCTTTTTACTCTTTTTTTTACTTATTTCTGCTACATTTCACTAAAACTGCATAGAGTAGAATTCCGATAGAAGAGATCTCTGAAGAATATAGTGCCAAAGAGACCAACCACACATACCTGACTCTTATTTTTTCTAGGCCAGTGCTTTTTTATTTATGTTTTTTGGATCGTTTTAACAATTTTTTTACTTTTATTGATTTTTTTTCAATCCAATCCCCCGCGTTATATTTAGATGTTACCGATATTAATATATATAGTTTTAACCTAAATATATGAATACTACATTTTTTTAAGCTCGTGAATTTGACCTTACACACTGCTTTTGCCATCTAGATATTAAACATCTTTCAATTATCCACTATTCAAATACTACTAGTCTCCCCATTTTTTTTAAAGTAGATGGACGGAAATATTTTCAAATTATTTTGAAAAAGATTTTAAATTTGAACCAAGAATTGATAAAGGACCATCGGTTTACGTACAATTTCCACAAAATTTGAAGTAGTAAAATAACAATTGATTTGCGTACAATTGTAAATGATCATTCTATAGCGAAAGGGACCCCTTCAATTATATAGTATTCGAATCTCCCCCGTGGGGAGTATTCGGATCAGCTCTGAGTAAAATTTCAATTTTCTTCCCAGCTTCATTTTATTGTTGCACTAAAACCGGTTTCTTCTCTTTTCGGAATAGCAGGACCACTGATTGTAGGCAAGTGAAAATTACAATAATAAGGCCTATTATATAGTCTGGTGTTTTCTAGGAGGAAACACTTGAAAAGCAACAGAACCATCGGTTTACGTAATAAAGGATATAATTCCAGTAATTTTGTGAAATTTATATTTTGAAATATAAATATCAATAATAAAGGATGTTTGTATATATTATATTCAATAATAATATAATATACATGGACTTTCATACCCTATTTGAAAAGTAAAATTTTTAGCAACATTTGTTCTTTTCAAATAGGTGCATATTTGCAAGTAGACCACTATATTGGATAGCAGATAAGAATCTAAACAATTGCAAAAAAAAATCATTGTCTCTTTCAATTTTTCAATTCAACAGTTTATGAAGATCTTTTTTACTCCTATCACACAAACTATTATTGATTTCAATTTCAAGTGTTTGGTTGATGTTGGAGAATACTTTTTTCTTATTGACAACTACTCCAATTTGAGAATGAATGTGGTTGATGAAAATTATGGAAATTGTATATGGTACAAATCACTTATATAGGAGCAACGTAGTTACTTGTTTCTTTTGCGTCTTTCCTTTCTTCCAAAAGTCACAATAATGTATTACTATTAGAGGTAGATATGAAAAAAATTGTGTGGTATGACCTTCATAACAAGTCATTTAAGAAAGTTAGGATTCGTGAAATTCCTGAGCAAATCTAGAACAAACCTGATTTAGAGTTTCATCGAATGCAAGCAAGCAGGATCACGGGGGTATATATACCAATATACCATAATACCAATATTTGTAATTATGTTTATGATTATAATGATACTTTAAGTTGACCTGATGAATTATATCGTAATTTTATAAAATTACAGAGACAAAAATACACAGGCACCGAAATATAATAGCTAGACTCCGCTGTTGAAATTTATCATGCAAAGAGTAGCTAGCTAGTTTACAGCCTAGGGATCGATTTGATTATTATAGAAATAAAGTGCTAGCTATATAGCCCAAGGTAGATATATAGTGAACAAGTGCTTTGTTTGTACCATAGTCCATATCAAAACTGCTTCAATTCCCTTCACCAATTTGATGGGGGACAAGGTGATCAAATCATTTTGATAAATGTATGCATCGCCAGCTCAACAATAAAGTAAATTAAAGAATGTTTACCACATCTCCAAGGGCAAACCCTATTTTGATTCCCTAAAATATAATAAAATAATGATTATCTAAAGTATAGGAAATCAAAAAGTTGTTTTAATTCGATGGTATTCCCTATAATTGTTTCTTATAATTTTTTAAAAAAATATTCAATATTTTAGGTAATATAAATAAGAAGTGAGATGATTAAAGTAGATATATAGTGAATTATAGGGAAACAAATTTGGTTACACAAGATCCTCTTTCTCTTTCCTAAAATTTTTAGGATATGACTCATATGATTGGAGTAACAATTTTGAGAAAATCCCTAAAATTATCCACCTAATACATGATATATGTAAGAAGGACAACCCTTGGAATTGCTCTCAGGATCAAAATCTTTACCTACATTCATCCACATTTTAGGGGTTTTGTTTCAAAATACAATCTCCAATCATACCCCATTTCCCTATAATTTTTTAGGTGAGAGAAAATTAAACACCTTATTTAGAGCATTCACATTGAAAACCCTATTTCACTCTTCATCCCCATTATGGGGGAAATTTGTCCAAATTATGTCAAAACATGGGTTACATCCGGAACCCCAAAATAGGGTTTAGTTTTAGGGACTGAAATTAAGTCCCCATATTTGGGGTCGTACTATTTATCCCCCATTCCATATTTTTATCTTATTAAGTATTTTCTATTATTTTATTTAAAAAATGCTTTCTTTTTTTTTTTTTTTATATTTTTATCATTTTAATTCTTACACGTATATTATTATTTTAAATAAATAATAACTATACATATTTTTGAAAAATTCATTTTTAAGAAAAAAATTGAATATTAAATTATTATATGAAAATAGAACTTTTCAAAAATATTAAATGTAAATAAATTTTGTAAAACATTTTAAGAATTTAAATGTGATAAATTAAATTATGAATATAAGAAAAGGGAATTAATAAAAAAAAGTAGATATAGGGATATGGATGGGGAATGAAATGTAGGAAATTTTTAGAAGATAAATAAAATTTGAGGAAAATTATGGAGATTTACTATTTTTATTATGATTTTGGGAATGAGAATTGGGGGCCGGATGTGAATGCTCTTAGGAGAGAGAAAATGAAATCCCTATAATGCTCCATCATCGATATTTCCTATAATACAACATATATCAACTCCGACATTCCTACCCCTTACCCATATTATCTAAAAATTGATTAAATATTACATTTTAAATTATAGGTAATGAATACATGTAACATCATTGGAGTAAAACAAGTTTTTAATCCCTATATTTTAGGTAATTATTATTTTATCATATTTTAGGGGACTAAAATATGGGTTGCCATTGGAGATGCTCTTAGAGCAAATCCAAAAACTTGCTTATATGATGTCCTAAGTTATAATATAAGGAATGCAATAAAAAATGTTATTCCAACAAATCCCTAATCCATCCCTAAAATGCTAAGACATCCCTCTCCTCCCATATTTTTAAGGATACCCTAGACATTTCTTACTTGATTTTTATTAATAAAAAATTATTTTCTCTCTTTCCCATGTTTGTTTTTCCTTTCCTTCCTCTTTTACAATTCAAATATATTAATATTTTAATAATAATGGAGGAAGATAAACAATATTGTTGGAGTGCATGTACAAAATTAATGTCCTAAACTACGAGAACATAATATTTTATAAGTAAACTCTAGAGAACTGTTGGACTTACTCTTAGGCTCCAATGTAACTGTCATGTCATCCAGCAACCATTGAGGCAATGAGGCTACAGAGTATGAAACTACAGGAATGTCAAACTAACTATGTTCTAAAATTGAACCGATTGAAACTGATTTTACTTTTGGACTTGATTTATTGTTGTCAATGGTATATAAGTTTCTTTTTGAAACAAAGTGTCCTACAAAATTAAATTTTAAATAGATTCGAATACATTATATAAGTATTGACAAATTATCATCAATTGTATGTGATACTACAAGTAAATTTTTATTCAAGAGTCGAAATATATTCACAATTTTGATTATGACTGAAAATGTAACCCGATCAAATGTCAGCGTGAGGCCTCAAGTGCGGTACAATGTGAAACCACATCATTTGTATGCACAGACTTATTGCCATTCATAAACATACGAACATATTAAATACCAGAGTGACCGACGACCGCACATAATAAGAAACCTCAAATTTGTTATTGGATCGGGTAACGATAGATATTTTTCATTTTTCTCAATTTATCTGGATAATAATAAGAAAAAGACATTGATGCTATGTTTAGCAGTAAAACTTTTTGGATAATGTAGGAATAATTTAAGCAATTATTAAAAAAGGGTAAGATATATAGAAATTTCAAGAAAAAATCTTCAAAAAAATTATAAGAAAGAGGACAATAAAATTAAAATTATAGATGAAAATCTGTAAATTAACGAAAATTCGGTAACTATGTAGATTGACAATAATCTGTAGAAATTTATTTTATGTAACTTTTGTTCTACATTGTGGAATCGTTTAATTTATTTTATAAATAAAAAAATGTGTACTTTTCGATATATAAAATATTTGATAATAGCATTAAAGTATATTATATATCATATGAGATGTAGGGATGATAACCGGTTGAATTGAGTTGTGTGAAGGCAGAAAGGTTGAGCTAGTTTTTGGTGTTTACATAAAAATTTGCATGAATTTTTCTGGTTGAGTTTGCATGAATTTTTCTATTTGAGTCAGCCATCTTATTTTTTCATTTTCCGGAGTTCTAACAATGAGTTCGTCCTGAATTTTAGACAGTATCTTCGCTACGCTGATATCTAAATTATAAATGGTGGAGATCGACTCCAAAATATATTTTTGGGTTAATTCTCAAATTAGGCCCATGGTTACTAAAATATGTAACCATGAGTGAATTAATTAGATTTTTTTAAGGATTGATTTATTGTTTACATATAAAATATATACATATCAATATATACAATAAAAGGCTCTTTTATGTAGGGTTTCGAGGCACAAACGCAACAGAAAAATATGAAAAATAAATACAAAACGTAATATAAATCGAAACCCTCTGCAGGATCCATGCGAAAATAAAATATTTAATTCAGAGATAAAGAACAAATACCTTTAAAACTTTAACAGTTCATTAATAGAAGATTAATAGAGGTTCAAAACTTGTTTAATAACCACGTATCCCGCACTCGTGATTTACGCTCTACGTTATCCACACGAACACTTTTCATGAAGGATTGATGTGTACTAACACTTGAAAACTACTTCTCTCTCTATCTTCCTTTTTTCTCAAAACGGTTAGGGTTTTGGTAAAAATATTTATCTTTTGTTAAATCAGCCCATAAAGAGATTATATACAGAGTGGAATAAGTTTTCTAATTATAATTCAATTATAATTAATACTAATCAAAAATTCTAAATTATTTAATTAAGTCTCACTTAATTAATTAATTACTAATTTTGAAATTAGTTTAAGTAATTTATTTATTCTATTTATATTATTAATTAAGTCATACTTAATTAATATCATAAATAAAATAAATTACTTATTTAATTTAAATTCATAATTTAAATTATTTCTCCTTCAAGCATTTTTTGTGTGTGACTCTATAGGTAATTATTACGTTGACAATAATTTTATTATCCAATAATAAAATTATAAATAATGAGTGACATCTAGTAATACATCATTGCTATCCAAGTAATAATAATTAAATCGGTGATTCGATTGATCCTTTCGTAAATAATGTTCCATGTAATATAATCTCTTTAATCTTGATATTATAGATTAAACTCAAGGCATGTCTTGTGTCATCCTTTTCATAATTTAATCTTTATTTTCTTGATTGATGATAGACTATTAAAATAAAATCAACATTTGAGCACAGCCGTGTATTTTATAGTCTCACTCAAATAAGAGACCAATAATATCACTCCTAAAATTAGGAGGATTAAATCTCATCTAGATCATTCATATTTCTCACACGATTCATAATATACCCAATGTCCATTTTTATCATCACCCGGTCAAATGTAACTTTTAATGTAATCAAAATATATTAATTATCGTATAGAAATATAATGATTTTAGGTCTAAGGATCATTACACCATTATCGTAGTGAGAATTATTTATGACACTTATTTAACATGTAGAATATCACGGTGGGTCGTTTCAGTGCCATGCATTGAGACATGCACTTATGTTCTTGATTTTAGTGTCACCGTACACGTGACCAATGAGATGTGGTCATCTGTCAATAAAATACTAGTCTTTGTGCATTATTATTGTCCTTGAATAATAATACTCGACTAAGGAATTTTAGAAATAAGATAAGATTTATATAATCTCATATTTAAGTCATATACTTAAAGATATATAATACATATCAAAATTTCAAGGATATTTATTATGCTTTCAATTTACTACGCAGTAAATAAAACATAATAAATAAATAATAATCAATAAAACATAATCCTTAATAATAAAATATTTTTCTTAAAATATAAAATTTTTGTCTCTAGGGTACAATTACTAACAATCTCTCACTTGCACTAGAGCCAATTACCCAAGTATCTAATACTCATAGAACTAGTGTGACTTTCATACTTCAGCTGTGAAAAAGTCTTAGTCAGTGGGTCTGTAATATTATTATTAGTATGCACTTTACATATATGTATATCTCCTTGATCATTAATCTCATTAATTAGATGATATCTCCTAAGTACATGCTCAAATAGTCTCCTTGGCTGCTTCGCAAGCATCAATATACTCAGGCTCTATCGTAGAATCAACAATTGTCTCTATTTTGAACTATTCCAGCATATAACATCTCAATTTAAATAGATAAAACACAAATCCAAACAGAAACATTAAATCATTGTTGTTTGTCTAGAAACTAGCATAACTGAAACTTCTTACAACTAGTTTCACATCTCCTCCATATAACAAGAATGAATCTTTAGTCCTCTTTAAGTACTTAAGAATATTTTTGACTCTCATCCAGTGACCATCACATGGATTAGACTGGTACCTGCTCGTCATGCTTAAGGCTTACGAGACATCATACTAAGTACATATCATCTCATACATTATAGAACCAATTACCGAATCATATGGAACTTTAGTCATATGATCCTTATCATCCAATGATTTAGGACATTTTATTTTGAGATCACTATCTCATGAGACATTGGGACATATCCATTTTAGCTTCTTTGCATTCGAAATCGATGCAAAACTTTGTCAATGTATATACTCTGACTTAGGCCAATCAATTTCTTTGATCTATCTCTATAGATCCTGATCCCTAATATATAGGTCGTATCACCTAAGTCTTTTATTGAGAAATTATTTCTCAATCAAGTCTTCACAATCTATAAAGAAGGAATGTCATTCTCTATTATTAATATATCATCAACATATAATACTAGGAATGCCACATGGCTCCCACTAAACTTCTTGTAAACACAAGTTTCATCTTCATTCTGAATAAAGCCAAACTCTTTTTGACTGTTTCATCAAAATGAATGTTCCATCTCCTCGAGTCCTGCTTTAGTCCATTAATGGATCGATGTAACTTATAAACCTTTCCAGCATTCTTTGGATCAACAAATCCCTCAGGGTGTGTCATGTACACATCCATATCTTCTTCAAGTCTCCCATTTAAGAAAGCAGTTTTGACATCCATTTGCCAGATTTTATAGTCATAGTAAACAACTATAACAAGCAAAATCCTGATGGACTTGACCATAGCCACTGGTAAAAAGGCCTCATCATATTCAATACCATGAATTTGCTTGAAACCTTTTGCCACCAATAGTGCCTTATAAGTCTGTACGTTACCATCCATTTTAGTCTTATTCTTGAAAACCCATTTGTACCCTATAGGTTTTACCCCTTCAGGTGGATCAACCAAAGTCAATACTTGGTTAGTATACTTGGATTCCATCTCAGACTTCGTGCTTCTAGCCATCTCATAGAATTTGGAATGCTCATAACGTCTTGCTAGGTGAGAGACTCATCTTCGTCGACAAGCATCACATCGCCATCTTGAGTCAAGAGAAATCCATAATATCTCTCGGGCTCATAGCGAATCCTACTAGACCTACGAACAACCTGTGTTTCTTGACTAGTATTGTTTTCTTGTACATTCTGCTCAGGTTCCTTCATTGGTTCAATGTTATCACGTAGGTCTCGAACTTCATCAAGATCTATTGTCCTCTCACTGTATTTCTTAGAGAGCGTCTCTCTTTCAAGGAACACAGTAGTTCGAGCAACAAACACTTTGTTCTCGGAAGGATTATAGAAAGAATAACCCCTTATTTCAGTTAGGTATCCCATAAAATTACATTTATCTGATTTTGGTCCTAGCTTGTCAGAGATTAGACGTTTCACAAATGCTTCACATCTCCAAATTTTCATAAATGACATGCTGTGACGTTTCTCAATTCATATCTCATACTGATTCTTTTGAACCATTTTAGTAGGAACACAATTAAGTGTATATGGAGCCGTTTCCATAATGCAACCCCAGAAACTAATTGGAAGATTCCTTGACTCAACATTGATCGCATCATGTCCAATAAGGTGTAATCCCTCCTATCAAAAAACATTTTCTTTGATATTTTCTACTTCATTTTATAGTCTTCGAACTTTTCAAATGATTTAGATTTGTTCTTCAAAAGATACATATATTCGTATCTACTAATATAACTAGTAAATTTTATGAAGTTAATAAAAGCTACCTTTTGTCATCGTAGACATATGACCACATATATCACTATGTATAAGTCATACATGTTCAGTGACTTTTTCACCATGTCTGGTAAAAGAAACTTTAGTCATTTTACCAAATAAACCAAGATTCACATCCTTTTATATAATTCATAATCAAACTTATCCAAAAATGCATCCTTATGTATTCTGGAAATGTGTTTCTCGTTAATATGGCCTAAACAACAATATCAAGGGTAATGTTTGATTTGAGTCACTTTACAATATATAAATTGTTAATTAGTTGTGCAACATTATAAGCCTCATCATCGAAATAGAATAAACAACTGTTGTTATTTAATTAAAATGAAAAAGCCTTTCTTGTCTAAACAAGAAACTGATATAATGTCTCTGCCAATTGCAAGCACGTTATAACAATTATCAAGTTCTAAATTTGCCTTATAGGCCAAAAGTTAAGTAACGAATTTCTCTAACCAGAGCAACTACCTTTACTCCAATTCCAACCTGATACCCTAAGCTTGACCCCTACTGATCATCTTCTTTCGATCTTCCAAATAAGCATGACAATATAATTTCCAGTCTCCCGCACTTAGCATTTGCACATCCTTGAACAAATAAAAGAATTGAAAATTAAATTGTAACTAACTAACACCAGTTTAGTAGACGACACGATAGTATTAAGCATATGCAACAAGCCCTTAAACTCCTAAACAGCTCTAGTATGACGAGTTTTGTCTCTTGAAGAGTTTACAGTGAGTCTATCAATAAAATCCATTTTTTCTGCCAAGTCTCAAGTACGCAACATATCATAGTACCTACACATATATAAACCTCAATTACATATTTTAGAAAAATAAATCATTATATTTTAGATATCATTGTACACAACTATCCAAGTATGCACACAAACAAAAATATTATGAAACAAACATCAATGTTGCCTTTAATAAGTAATATGATACGCTATGGATAGAAAATCTCACATATCTCTCCAATCACACAAGTGTTTACTATTTAGGTGTAAATGTATCACTCAAGTTCAATCGATATAGTCATATGCCATAGACTTGGTTGTCTATCAAATCTCCATTACTTTATATATATATACATATATAAGGTACTTTTATCAACCGTTGATTTCTAATTGATCTGATGGTTCATATTAAATTTGACTATTAAATTAGAATATTAATTTTTTTTCAGTTGTTTGACATTTATTTACATATTTACAATTTTGTTAATTATATATGCTACTATTATAATGAACGGTGTAGATGATGGTCTCTGAGTTTTCTATCTAAAAAGTTTTCTCTGGATCCCTACTCTTTTTCTCTCTCTCTCTCTCTCTCTCTCTCTCTCTCTATATATATATATATATATACACACGCGCGCGCGCACACAAATCAAAAGGTCTTAATTATGATAAGTTAAAACCATCTATATAAGTGTTTCTTCGGTAACTAATAAGAATTAACTTTCGGTGTTAATTTATATTTCCCTTATATATAAATTCCTACTAAGTGGAATAATTTTGTTTGGTAGATATGTTGAATTTTATACATTTTATAGTTCATGAATATATTTTGTTTGGTTGATTTTTTCATTTCGTAATATATTTTCAATGACACTATTTTAATTAAAAAATATTAATTACATTTTTGTGAACTATATGATATTTATGATAAATTTGTATAATAAATAATACTAAAAGTGTAAAACCGAGGCGGAATGGGTTAGTTACTTCCTATATTATATATGTATTTGATCTTGTTAAGCAATTTCTATTTCGCCAACCAAACAATTTTATATAAAGGCTCATTTGATAACAACTGGACCAATCAAATGTTGTTGGACGACTGAGATAAATCAGTTAAGATTGTTCGTTACGAACAATCTTGAGACAAAAATTCCTCTGGACGACTCCACTTAAAATTTCTAGCTCAATGACCACATAACACTATAACAGTAGTAATGGTCATTTATGCTACTCTAGCAAATAATTTGATATTTTCTTTATATTAATTAATTACATTTCTTTTACCATTTTTAATTATTGATTATTAAACAATGCTATTGTACTTACATATAGCAACTGTTAACTTAAAATTTATTTATATATACTATTACAATTTTAAAGTCATACACAATAATTATATATATATACATATATAAATTATGTAAAAAATAAAAGTACCATGTATAATAAGAGACAATTGGTATATAATTTGTAAAAGATAATATATAATTAGTTAAATTATATTGGGTGCATAATAATAAAATTAATACTAAAATTTGTAGAGAGTTATTTAAAAAAATGTTTTCAAAATTTTGTAATTTTTAAAAATTCTGATTCAGATATATCAAATAGTGTTTTAACAATCCAAAAATTAACTCATTCAGAAATTTTAACCATTCAAAAAATATGATTCAAATTTATCAAATAAGGCCTAAGACCCTCGAGATAAGTTAATACTTTAAATAATAATTAAACTCTTAATTGAAAGACTCTTTATATAAAATTTTAATATATAAATTTTAAGAAATTAGAAAAATAATTTTTAAAAAAATTCTGAAGTACTACATAATTGCCCTTATATCCTCATTTATATATAGAGATTGATTGATTGAATGATGATCGATTGATTTAAAATTTAAAAAATAATGAAAGTCAAAATTTTGTTAAATATTTATTTTTGATGAGAGAGAGTAAGCTAGTACTTTGCTAATCTTGCTTGTCTGTATCGATTATTTTTATCTTTAGCAACATTTTTGTTTTTGTAATACTTAAAAAAAATTAATATCCTCACTCAAAAATACTATTTATATATATTTTTTAATAACTCACAAGTTATACAAATATAATAAATTTATCCAAACAGATAATAACCTAATATTTTTAATTGAATTAAAGTTAAATACACAAACAAATTTTGCACTACAAGAAAAAACGCCTAAATTCAACTGAATAATTTCAACCACTATTATTTTCAACCATTTACCGTTGATTTTAAGGTTAACTACGCATAAGCTTGACTGAAGGTTGTTTTCAACCAGTTATTTCCAACCGACATTCTTTTTCAACCATTTATTTTCAGCCGATATTCATTTTCAACTGATTATTTCCGACCGATATTCATTTTCAACCGTTTATTTTCAACCGGGTTCAAAAACAACCGTTTTCGGTTGATATTAATAATCCCCGCCCTTTCGGAAATTTTTGCAAGGTGACAAACTTTCACCAATCTCGGCTGGAATTTTCCCTCCAATAGCAGTACTTTGGAAAATAAAAATCTAATTATATTTGATTAATATAAATTATTAAAAATATTTACTTGATTAAGAAATATATTTATTTATAATTGTGGAGATTTAATTGAAACACACAAGAGATTTGAAAATATAAATTAGACAATAGTAACACATGAATACTAAATAATTTTTAAAATTTTATGTTTAATAATTTTGCAATATATCATAATATATTTAATATGATACAACACATATATCTTCAATTAATGTTTTAAAAGTCGATGACTAATCAGCTATTAGTAGGTAGTCAGTGCTTTTTCATGTCGATTATGTTATATAATTGAGTGAAAAAATAGTTTTTACAATAATATGTCAATAATTGGGTTACAAGATCAATAATCAACTAGTAAAAATACCGTCAATTAATTTTAAAAAATCGAATCATAATTCGGGACAAGATTAGTTAATTGGAATATGTAGTTTGACTAATATAAAAACACACCAAATAACTTTGAATATTTTTTGAAATATTTTCACATAACTAAAATCGAGAGATATTAATATATGTACGGTTGGATCATAGGAGATATAATCGAGAGATATTAACATCACCAAAATCGTGAGATATTAACATCCGTATAGTTGGATCTTCAAAAATATAATTTAAAAAAATCGAATCATCATTCGGGACAAGACTAGTTATTGAAAAAGTGTACTTTGACTATTATAAAAATACAACAAATAAATTTGAATATTTTTTGAGAAATTTCCAAATCACTAAAATTATGAGATATTAACATCCGTACGGTAGGATTGTCAAAAATATAATTTAAAAAATTCGAATCATTATTTGGGACAAGACTACTTAATGAGAATGTGTATTTAAACCGTTTTGACTATTATAAAACACACCAATTAATTTTGAATATTTTTTTAAAAAAAATCACATCACTAAAATTGTGAGATATTAACATTACTAAAATCGTGAGATATTAACATCCGTATAGTTGGAACTTCAAAAATATAATTTTAAAAAATCGAATCATCATTCGGGACAAGACTAGTTATTGAAAAAGTGTACTTTGATTATTATAAAAATACATCAAATAAATTTGAATATTTTTTGAGAAATTTCTAAATCACTAAAATTATGAGATATTAACATCCGTACGGTTGGATTGTCAAAAATATAATTTAAAAAATTCAAATCATCATTTGGGACAAGACTACTTAAAGAGAAGGTGTATTTAAACCGTTTTGACTATTAGAAAACACACCAATTAATTTTGAATATTTTTTTAAAAAAATTCACATCACTAAAATTGTGAGATATTAACATCCGTATGGTTGGATCGTCAAAAAATATAATTAAAAAAACCAAATCATCATTCGGGACAAGACTACTTAATGACAAAGTGTAGTTTGACTATTATAAAAATATACCAAATAACTTTGAATATTTTTTCAGAAATTTCTAAATCACTAAAATTGTGAGATATTAACATCCGTGCGGTTGGATCGTAGAAAATATAATTTAAAAAATTGAATCATCATTTGGGATAAAACTAGTTAGTGGGAAAGTGTATCTTGACCTCTTTGACTATTACAAAAACACCCCAAATAAATTTGATTTTTTTTTTTTTAAATTCTCATCATTAGAAGCGTGAGATATTAACATTTGTATGAATGGATCGTAGAAAATATAATTTTAAAAAATCTGAATCATCACTTGGACAATACTAGTTAATGAGAATGTGTATTTTGATCGCTTTGACTATTATATATATATATATATATATATATATATATATATATATATATATATATATATATTATTAAATAAATTTAAATTATTATTGAGTCAAATTTTTAAATGTTAATCTACTAACAAAAGCACGTCTCATATTATTTTTCATATTAAAACACATATCTAAATAAAATATACAAACATTATCCTATAAAAATACATATACAAAATAAAGTATATGAAAAATTATATAAAATATATACATATAACAATAAATATAGTTTAAGTTATTATTACAAAAATAAAAATATATTCAAATATTATTAAAAATATTTAAATTAAAATATTATCATCTTCCTGTTGAATTTAAACTTAAATGGAATTAGTATTAGTGGAATTTTTGAAATCAACCGTACAAAGTTGGTTCAATTTATTAACACAACCAGAAATTAAATTCAACCATATATAGTTGAATATATACTGAGTTCCATGTCAGCAATCCGTGTGAAATAAATCCAATGGTTCTTATGCAACCCCTAAAACAAGAATCCAACCATACGGATTTAAGATATCAATTCCTCATATGTACACACACATATACATAAAAATTAACACACATTATTTTCATTCTCTCTTCATCTTCTTCTCATATACCCACACTCTTCTTATTCCACATACACCATAAACATGAAGTTCATTTTTCTCTTAAAAATCTATAGTTCGTACAAGACTAACACCTAGAAAATCAACTCATGGAATGGTAATTCCAGTGACTAAACCAACTCCGGCATCCAAATCTACTCCGACAACAAAAGCATCTCCGGCGACAAAAGAAGCTCCGGCGACAAAAGAAGCTCCGGTGACCGCTTCCTCTCAAGCAATCAATGAAGAAAATAATGTAGTCAAATCAAATTATGAACATTGAGTTAAATTAGTTTGCACGTAGTTGTTGTAGTTGGAAAGATGTTATCTTTCTTAGGTTGTCTTGCAACTGTAGTTAGATGTTTGCGGCACGGCCTTAATAAGTTCTAGGTTTAGGTTTGCTTGGGTTCTTTAGCTTTCGATGTAAGATCTATTCCATATCTTGTTGGATGTAGAATATGTTTGAATAAAATTTATGCTTATAATTTTTTTTAGATATTTCTATGTTCTTGAATTTGTTTACAAAACAATTGAAATTTCTGTTATTTGTGCAGTGAGTGAATGGTTGTTAATGGGGTTCCATATGGTATATTTGATTCAACCACAAACGGTTGAAAATATATTACAATGTTATCAACAGAATGTGGCTGATTTTAATAATTCTAAATTTAATCAAATTTGGTTGATTTTGAATGTGTGGCGGGAAACTAAATTTTTTACCAAAATTCAAATTGAAAAATTTAAAATTGGATAATCTTATTTTCAACAAAATGTGGTTGAATTTAGTTCGACTATAATCAACCATATATGGTTGCATTTAACTTTATTTCCAACCGGATAGTCATTTTCGACGGCCTTAAATGCTACCGCCTCTATGCGGTTGGATTTAGTGTATTTTCAATCAAAAACGGTTGGAACCATATTAAAATCAACCGTAGTCTTCCGGTTAGTTTTAGCCGCTTTTGTTATAGTGTTGTTAAGTCTACCCTGCTTTAAGTCAGCATTCCAGTGAATCTCGGGGAGTAGTCCTACTCATACGCTCTAGTCCGTAACGACGAGATTCCTACGTGAGTAAGATTCTATACTTGGACCCAATCACACATGCACACGCACACACACGAATCTTTAATACATATCCACTAGTAATACAAAATCTTTCTTTTACCCGATACATAAATTTATATTACATTTTGCATGTTGCGAAAAAAAAATCTAACGATCTTGGTTTGTTTACAATGGGCGAGATCTTTGAATATCTAGGTCCCAAAAAGGGGGATGATGAGAGCACATGAATAAAGCAAGTGGATTTAACAATTCCACTAACTGATGATCCAAACATGTATGTGCTTACGTTCAGAATGTGGGTTCTTGGTATTCTCTCTTGTGCTGTGTTATCTTTTGTCAACCAGTTTTTCTGGTACAGAACTGAACCTTTGAATATTACTTCAATTTGTGCTATGATAGCTGTGGTACCTGTTGGTCATTTTATGGCCAGAGTTTTACCAACCAAGGTCTATTTTCAAGGCACTGCGTGGGCTTTTACGATGAATCCCGGGCCTTTTAATGTCAAAGAACATGTTTTGATTACAATATTTGCTAATTCTGGTGCTGGATCTGTTTATGCTACTCATATTCTTAGTGCTTTTAAGCTTATGTATAAGAGAAAGTTGGACCTTTTTCTCGCCTTTATTCTCATGCTCACTACTCAGGTTCTTTTCTCTGCAACCGAACGCCTTTAACCGAGAATAATTTGGTGATCTTCTAATGAGTGACTCAAAAAAAGTGCAATACTGAGATGTTTTGGATGACATACGATTAATTAGATATGTCGCCGCTTGAAAAGCATGAGACCAGAATGTTAAAGAAAGTGATGCATGGTGGAAAAGAGTGAGACATGTTTGAACAATATGACAATGACGACACTTAAATATACCGTTGTGTTCAGGAGTGTGTGGAGGAGTGGTACAATGTGATATGCCATGAGAACTCAGAAAAGAAGCTAGTGCAACAAATTCACCACCATTATCTGAAAAGATAGATTTAATGGATAAATGAAAACAATTTCCACAATCTTTTAAAATTGAACAAAGACATGGGGCACATCTGATTTTTGTTTTATAGGATAAAGCCATATGTATTTGGTGTAATGATCAACAAATAAAAGGTAATATTTAATTGATCAATAGAAGTGACAAAAGGACCCCAACCATGTGTATATATTAATTCTAAAGGTCGAGAGCTTATCATTGATGAAACGCCAAAAGGTTGTTTATGGCTCTTATTACAGTTGCATGCATTACAGGAAAACATTGAATCAGATGGAATAGAACTAGCTAAATTATTTGAAAGAAACAAATGCCTAAGAACAAGAAAATTTGGGTGGCCTAAAAGATTGTGCCAAAACTCAATCATTGTGGAATTGGAGACATTTATTTATGGAGATCTAAGATTTTGTGAAAGAAGATGAGCATAATAGACATCATTGCAATTCTCCCTGCACAGTAGCACCACCCCTGTTTTGAGGTCCTTGACTAAGAACTGTAAAGGGAAAAATTCAATTGAAACTTTGTTAGTACTGCAGAATTTAGTCACTGATACAAGATTTTTCTTTAAAGATGGGACACATAAAACAACATTTAATATGAGATCTTTTTCACGAGAATTGAAATGAGATGTACCGGTGTGTGTTATTGAAAGGCCTGAACAGTTGCCAATTAAGACTTCCTCTGGACCTCCATAATCAGAAAAAGAGGTGTAATTAGTTGGGTCATTCGTGATATGATGTGAAGCTCCCGTGTCAAGTAACCATTGATATTTCTGATTCAGTTGAAGCATAGTATTGTTAATTGTTGGTGTCGGAGGCTGGATGTCATTATCCTTCAGAAATCGAGCAAGTTGTTGACATTCTTTGGTGGAATGTCCTTTTCATTAACAATAGGGACAATTATTCTTGGCGTGAGGTTGATTGTTCCATGCTTGTTGTTTGTTGAAGTGAGACTGATTATTTCGTTTATATTGGGGACCATAAGAGCGTCCTTGTTATGATTGGTTTCAAGATGAATTTGTACAAGGAATAAATGATGAGTTTGAGTGCATACCTGGTGAAGTATAGTTGCCTTTTTTGTGTGAAGTTTGCAGTCACAATAGTGGGCTCAGAAACTTTAATTTTCAGTCCTCGTTCATGATCAACCACTTGTTCGTAAAGAGCTACAAATGTCATATGTGACTCACATATTTTAATGGCTGATCGAATGTTGTTGTATTCATCTCCAAGGCCATTTAGGTTTAGTAATACTAGATGGTCATCCGCCATTGGGTGAACTGCAATGGCACGTTCATCAACAGTTATGCGTATATCTCTAAGATACTCTGAGATGGGCCTGGAGCCACATGGATTGAAAGAAGATGGCTTTTTAAGGACATTACTCATGACCTCAATTTGTTCGCAAACATGATAACAATGTGTTCCTTCATTTCTTTGGCAGAAGTAGTTATTGAGAAAAGTGGTTGAATTGTCTTGTGACAGGTTCCTATGAGTGCACTCAAAATAATTTTTTCTTGTCTATTACATACGGTAAAGGCATGATTGGGCACAATGTCTTTCAGAAATTGTTCTGGAACTTTGATAGTCCCATCAATGTAGCTTACCACTCCAAGACTGATTACATTTTTGCAAAGGTTTTCTAAACAATCGTACTTTTCAAAATATTTTGTAGAATTTTAATATTTATGAACAAAGCCCTGATTTTTTGGAATTGTACTAAGAATATAAATATATTTTTATATATATAATTTTTAGAATTTTTTTGTATAAAAATCTAATATTAAAATTTTTATGCAATTTTCCTACATAAAAGTTATATAAATTTATGAGATAGAGGGAACATATAATCTTAATTATATATATAAAAATGTAAGATTTATTTTATAAAAAAGGCATAAAATTTGTTAAAATTTATTATGAAATAAAAATATGGTCCTAAATCTTCCCGAACCTTCTCTGAGTACTCTCTAGTCTCTATTTCTTTCAGGCTTAACACACGAATTCAGTCTAGTCGTATGTTGAGAATAACATTGAGACCAGACCGTGAGCCCCCAAACAAGTATTGTACGCCCAAAAATATATAAAATTTTGTTAATAAGAAAAATAGTTTGATCAATAAATATAAGGCTATTTATCAAAAATACAATTTTTTTGTTTTTGCGATTTTACTATCTTTTTAATTTTTTTTGCAAAAATAGGTTTACAACTAAAAGTAACCAAATGTAACTTTTTTATTAACAGTTTGTAACCAAATGCAACTAAATGCAATATTTTTAAAAAACAAATTGAAGTTGGTCGTAATTGTATTTGAGGTTAATTTTAGTTGCATCAGGTTGCATAACCATATTTTTGCAAAAAATTGAAAGATTATATCTTTGTAAAATATTTAATAAAAAACGCATGTTTGCAAAAAAAAATAATTAAAAAGTGTGGTATTTTTCAAAAAATCCCTAAAAATAAATCATTATAAGACATGATTATAGCCCATAAACATGTAGTTTAAGATGTGTAATGGAGCAAGTAAAATATGATTGTCACACTTATGGTAAATAATAAAGATAATCAAATAATTTAAATAATTAAAAATATATGTTATTAATGCAACATATAATACAGTAATTCATATGAATACTACTGTATTATCATTTTTTTATTCATAAAATAATTAAAAGAAATAAAAACATATAACCTGATTATTGAATCAAGTTTTTCTAAACAAAATGAAAGAATGTTAAAAACTTTTACAGTGAAGATTATATAATTTGAAGATTGTTCATACTACATAATCACATTAAAAATTTAATGTACTACTGTATAATATGTTTTTTTATTCAACAAATAATAAAAAGAAATAAAAACATATAACTTGAATTATTGAATCATGTTTTTCTAAACAAAATGAAAGAATGTTAATAACTTTTATAGTGAAGATTATATAATTTGAAGATTGTTCATGGTACATAATCATATTAAAAATTTAATGTAAATATGATTATGTACCATAAACATCCTCAAATTATAAAAACTTGATGAATTACATAATTTTATATAAAAGAATGTACAATTTAAAAGTTGTTCTTGATACATTAGTACAACTTGCATTAGAGCCCGTGCAAGGCACAAACCGGCGCGTTTTTAAAAGAGTTCTTACCTAATGGAAGAAACAAGTGTCCAAACAGAGTACAAATTACTAAAACAACGAAAATATCCTCAATAGTCAATACTACTGGATAGAAACAGCAGAGGCTGCTGAGCCTGAGGCAGTGGCACCCTCACAGTAATTGAAGCCATACCATAGATTAGCTGGAATATCAGTATTATAATAGAATATAACCGCCTCAGTATAGTAACTGTACACTTGAATATACTCAGGCATCCATCCATCATTTCCACTCCTATACAAATACAAATAACATACCGGATACATACACAGACCGTATAGTGTAAACGTATCAGCTGAGCATCTCTGAATGTCTTCGTTGACGGAATGTCTAATCTCGGTGCATAAACCTAATTATAGTTACAGTTATCCGATTAATTGCTCACAAATTAATTGAAATAACTGTGGTGAGATTGAGTAATTTGAAGTACCTTACTGCCATAAGCATCACCGAAATAGAGACTGATTTTATCTCTGGTGTATCTAGGTGAAGAGCAATTTGTTGATATTCTTAATGTGTATAAGCAGCTTCTGTCGTTCTATATAAATAATTACTATATTTACTTGTTAGCAAATGTAAGTGAAAACATATATGCACAGAAATATATATGTATAAGTATATACCTGGGAAGTAGTGTTGATCTTGAAGGAGGAAAGAGCTGGCTGAGGCAGGGGAACAATTGATGATCTAGCTAGAGAGAAGTTGAATAGGAATATAAAGGAGAAAAGCAAGTGTTTCATCTCCATTGGGATTTGAAGTTTATTTGCTTTGCTGAATTTCTACAAGAAAATCGCAATCAGACAACACTTATTAGATAACGGTCGGACGAAAAAGTGTTGCCCGAATTTAACACACAATATTTTATTTTTCCGCTCGACAAACTATTGTCTGATCCATGTGTTGTACAACGGTTTTTAAACCGTTGTCTAAAAAACTCAATCAGACAACACTTTTTATATGTCGTGTTGTGCAAAACTATAGCTCCATACAAAGGTTTTATAAAACCGTTGTTTAAATAGACTTCAGACAATGCTTTAGAAAACCGTTGTTGAAATCAGACAAGTGTTTTTTGTGAGGTATTATGTAAAACATTTTCAGACAACGCTACAATATTATGTTGTCTGAATGAGCTCATCAGACAACGCTTTTTCAATGTCGTGTTGTGCAAAGCAAGAGGTTTATACAACAGTTTTATTAAACGGTTATTTGAATAGACTTCAGACAATGCTGTAGAAAATCGTTGTTGAAATCAAACAAGTACTTATTTTATAACGGTTTTACGTGGAAAATTGTTGTCTTCAAGTAACTCATACAACACAATTTCTAAGAAAATCGTTATCTGTTTCACAGAAAATGACCAAAATTACATTTTCATAGTAAGACGAAAAATATTTTTAAACACATCTTATTAGTTTAGTTAAAAAAAATACACAAAATAAATTTTAAAAATTTTAGTTTTTTTTATACATAACTAAAACCAAAACATCTTAACATCCGTACGGTTGGATCATCGAAAAAAATATTTTTAATTTAATATGGAGTTAATTATAGTTTAAAAAAATTTCCTAAAGCTTATATCTTAACTTTTAAACAAGAAAACATACTAATAACTTTTATTCGAACCATAAAAGTATCTACTAATTACTACCAAAATATATAGATTTGTACGTATACATAATTAAATATATTTTTCTAAGTTGTAGCTTAAAAAAACAAAATTCATAAAAAACGAATTGTTTTAAGCATTTAAAAACATAAGAAAATATACAACGGTTTTTACATATAAAATCATTGTCTTTATTAACTTCATACAACGATGTTTTCTCAAAGTGTTGTGTCATGTTATTTCATACAATATTTATTTTATAACGGTTTTATATAGGAAACCATTGTCTTCGTTTAACTCATACAACACTATTTCTGTGAAAATTGTTGTCTGTTTCACAGAAAATGACAAAAATTACATTTTCATAATAAGACGAAAAATATTTTTAAACACATGTTATTAGTTTAGTTAAAAAAACATATAAAATAAATTTTAAAAATTTTAATTTTTTTATACATAATAGAAAGCAAAATATCTTAATATCCGTACGGTTGGATCATCGGAAATAATATTTTTAATTTAATATTGAGCTAATTATAGTTTTATAAAAATCTCTAATGCTTACATTCCTAACTTTTAAACAAGAAAGCATACTAATAACTCTTATTCGAACGATAAAGGTATCAACTAATTTCTAGCAATATATATATATATATATATATATATATATATATATATATATATATATATATATATATCTGTATATATACATAATTAAATATATTTTTTTATGCTGTAGCTTAAATAATATACATATACAGGTTAAAATTTATCTTTTTACTATAAGATTAAATTTAAGATCTTACACTTGTTTTTTTAAAAAAACAAACAAAATAAATATTAAAATTTTCAATTTTTTTAATACATGACTAACATTAATAGATCTTAGCATTTGTATAGTTGGATCATGAATTTTTTTTAATTAATACGAAGTTAATCTTGTAGATAACAAACATACGATTTCTCTTGTCTAAACTATAAAACTATATTCTTATTATAAAGCATTGATACACATTTGTACATATGCGTAGTATAAATTTACGTATATTTTATATAAATATATTACTATCTTTTAATTTTAATATTTAATAATTTAAATTAATAATTGAAATTTTAAAATAAATAAATAACAAGTTTTAAAAAGTTTAAAATCATAAATTTTGTAACAAAAAAATTTCAATTATAAAATAACCATATCATTAATATAAAAACAGTATCGCATAACACTAAAAAAAGAAATATTTATATTGTATTATTATAACTAAATTTGGAATTTTTTGTAATCAGTTTATTTAACAATATTATTATTATTTTGCTTATATTTGAATTTATTAAAAATTGCAAGGCATTATTCGAATTTAATTAATATTATAATATATTTAAAATTCTTTTTTTAATGATCTGCGGATGATAATATCTAGTTATTTTAGTGATGTATAAAAATATTTAAAAATTAATAAATTATATTTGTACAAATTTTTAATATAAATCTTGTAAAATTAACACTTATTTTAAAATTAATTAATCATTTTACACAAATATCTCAACCCCTTTTAATCCTTCAATACTCCAACTCCCGCTTACACCAATAATTCATTCCCCCCCTTTACCAAATTTTTATTTCCCACCCACCTCTCAATTCTCATTTCACAGTCACTCATTCATCTTTCACAGCCGCCCTCTCATTTTAATCTCTCGCTCCACCCCGTTCATAAGCTCTCTTAAATTCGATTGGTTTTTACCATCTATATTCATTGATTTACGGCGTCGATCTGATACTTTCGTTTGAGACATATTCAAATTAGGGTTTTTCAATCTATTTATTAAGGGTTCTTCATTTTATGTTCAGAGGTCTCTCTATGACTCTATGTCTCTATCTCTCACACACACAAACTCACGTCTATCTCACTCCCCTTCTCTCGATTACTCACCTCTCTCACAAACATGAACCCTAATTCTATGATTTGGGTTAGTGGAGCTGAGAGGTTGTTGGGTTGTGAGTGTGAGAGACCTAGGCAAGTTCAGGTGTTTGGGTCAAAGACTTTGGTGTGTATTCCTTTGGAAAACGGCGTCGTTGAGATGGGTTCCACTGAGGTTATTTATCAAAGCTTGGATCTGATGAATAAAGTAAGGGTTTTGTTTGATTTTAATGGGGGTCAATCGAGTTTTTTACCCCTGGGGAATGATAATAATAATCCGGATGTTAATGAGTCCGACACGTCTGTGCTTTGTATCCGGGAACCTTCTCCGGTGGTACAGGTTCCCCCAACTGTTCAAATTAAGGAGACCCCTTTGGTGAGTTTATCTAATCCTATGTATATTGTGTTTGAGAATCATAGTTCTAGTGCTTTGATTGAGAACCCTAATCCTGTTAATAGCGGGGTTCATGTTCCGAATCATCAGTTTAGTCGAAATGAGAGGAGGGAGATTGGGGTTATGGGTAAAGAATTAAACTTTTCGGGGTTTAGATATGATGGAATTGGTGGAAGTAATGTTAGGGGTGTGGGTTTGGAATCGAATGGTTGTAAGCCAGAATCAGGGGAGATATTGAATTTTGGGGAAAATAAATGGAGTAATGGGAGTAAGGTTATGCCATTTGGGGGAATTGTTGAGGATAGCAAGAAGAGATCGAATGAGGATGGTATGTGGTCATTTTCTGGTGTAAAATCTAGTGGGGTTGGAGATTCAGATCATTCGGATCTGGAAGCTTCTATCGTAAATGAGCAGGAGAGTGTTCGAGTTGTAGAGCCAGAAAAGAAGCCACGGAAGAGGGGGAGAAAGCCTCTGAATGGGAGAGAAGAATCGTTGAATCATGTCGAAGCAGAGAGGCAGAGGAGGGAGAAGCTCAATCAGAAGTTTTATGCGCTTAGAGTTGTTGTGCCTAATGTATCAAAAATGGAAAAGACTTTTTTTGTCATGGATATCCATTCACTAGGTAAACCAGATTTTATACAATGCTTGTTCTTTTAAGTTTGTACTCAAGTAAGTCATGTTGTTAATAATATATGTTTTCTGTTTAATTTAGGATTTCACTGTTTTTGGTTATTAAGCATATGTGATATTGTTCATGCAGAAGGCCTGGAGAAGTTGGTCCCTTTGTTGGAAGCTCAAGGAAGAAGTTGACAGTAGTATTGGTAAGTTCTTGTTTATGGTTGTGTCTAATAATAGGAACAAGCATGAATATCTTTTTTTTTTCGAGCTATATTATTTTCTATGGTGTACTTATACTATCGATGTAATTGCAATTCAGAGTATCTTTAGGCCAGCTATCAATCTGAAAAATTTGAATCTAATGAAAGAAGTAAGCTTGTCAAACTATTGAATAGAATTTGTACTTACTTTGGCTTCACATTGATTTTGTGGTTTCTTGTTTTACACTAGTAGAATGCTCAGAACTGTCTTGCTAGTTGCAGAGTAGAGTCCATTGGTAAGAAGGCTACTGAAAGACTAGTGCTCAATTTAGCGTTATATATGCCTGAAGGTGTAAATGTTCATCCTCGACGATATCTTCCGTTACACTCCTTACTCTTTTATCTTTCTCTACTTCTCTTTTGGATATTCGATGCCCAATTAATTTCACCATAATTTCATTCATATTATTGATAGATCTGCCTTTTGTGATTTGCAGGCATTATATTTAGTTTTTCAAAATCTAGTGAAAGACATGTATATTTTAGACTTACACAGAAAAGAGCTAAACTTGCACAAAAAAGCTGTTATCAATCTCCTTGAACTATCAGGTAGACGCTTTTATTATCGATACAACATCTTATTCAGTTGCATACCTTCAACCTTTCATACAAAATTCTTGCACTAGGAATCTTAAGATAATGTTATTATTTTATAATTAATCTGTTGATATGAGTTGGATGATTCTAAATAATTAGTTCAAGTATTTAGTATACCTATATAATTGTATATATGTTGCCAAAATCTGATAACATATTTGTCTTCAAGGGGATACGACTCTGTGATTATTTTCTGGGTGCTAGAGCAAAATTCTCTACATGAGTTGTCCGAGAGGCTTTCCTTGAGAACTTGTAGAGGTGTCATTGCTCACTTACAGTTCTAGATAATATTGGGGTAGAGGCCTTATTACTTGAATGCACTTTTAGCATCATAATGTAAATTTGAATCTAAGTACTCTTAAAATTGCTCTGAATCTTGTTTATTTTATTCTTCATGTCCAACTGCTTGTTTATTTTTCATCGCCCGACTCTTGTTTTTTCTTCATTCCCAACGGTTATGTCCAATTGCTTGTTTATTCTTCATCTTTAATAATATATTTATATGTATTCACTTTTATTTGCAGCCATAACCAGCTACCAAACCCCCCTCTAGCTATACAATATTACCAAGAGGCTACTACAGCAGAAACTCAGTTTGATGAACCATCTTCTCCTTCTGCTAGTACAACTTCAAATGAGGCCCAAGATGACATGGTCGAAGAGAAAGACCCTCATGAAGTTCCTGCATGTTTGCTGCCGTAAATGCACAAAAATCAACTGCAACATAATCTATCTCTGGATCATCCAAACCCACAACCTCAAATGAAGAAATTGTTGGCTATTGATACAACGACTTCCCTAGTGAAAGAAGAGGTGAAAAACCATCCACGACAAGGTGCAGTTCTGGAAGAAAGCATTCAAGAACAAGTCTTCTTAATTGTATAAATTAAAATTAACTATTGTGTATAAATTTAGACAACATTTTCTATTCATAATTTTCTTATCTGACTATAACAGACACAAGTATGTGTATAAAACAAACCATTGTATATGAGAGTTCTAACAATACTTTTAAATTAAGAAAAGATTTGTCTGTATAGAATTACAACAATAGGTCTCTTAGTTAGAAACAGTTGTGTAAATGCCCTCAATGTATTGCATTTGTTTCTAAAAACACTTGTGGACACACCTATGCAACAATGATATTCATTTATAAAATTGTTATGTAAATGTTGATAAAAACAACTCTTTCTATTTAAGCAACCATTGTCTTAACCCTTGAACAAAAACATATATTATTTTTAAAACACTTGACTGACTTCATTTCACACAAGTGTTTTTAAACATATCGTTGTTGTTTCTAGGTGTTGTACAACAGTTTCTAGAACATGGGGCGTTATCTTGTTATCTTTTGGACAACAGTTAGTTAGCGTACCGTTGTCTGAGGTGCATATCAGACGGCGCCTCAATACTCAACGGGCAAACAGGGTATCAGACAACGGGGAAAAACCGTTGTCTGTTTCAGTTTTCCTTGTAGTGATGTTTATTGTAGATGGATAATTGTACAAGAGACTGGAATTATTATATATAGACAATGGAGATAATTCCAGGCAGGAGCAATAATCAACTGGTAAAAAATTAAAAAACATATTTATTAATCGAACATGTAATTATTTGAATTGCATTAAAATTTTATATGTTACATATACTTTATAATTATTAATATCAAAATATATTATACTTACCATAATATATAATCGATGAATAATACACAAAACGTGATATATTTATTGTGAAATACTAGCTCAGAAAAACATACATTTTCTTATTAATGATTTTATCATCCTTGTAAATGATAGTAATTTACAATTAATAAATAATTCTAGTAAAGATTTAATTTTAATGAGATGTGCAAGACAAAACGATGGATATTAAAAATGAACTTAGTTGATGCAATCGAGCCAATATTGCCGAATTTTAGGAGGCTGATGATAAATCTTCTAGCATGTACATATATTTATATTTACATATATGAATTTACTTGGGGAAATTTAGTTTTATATTTCCCAAGTCACAATATAATTTAGCTTGGTGGAGTTTATAATTACTTTCATTAGAGTGTTATCATATCACTCTTAGAATAATTATACTCCAAGTCTAATAAGAGATCTAATAATTAGATCTCTTTTATAATAGCCTGGTATAATGATTTCTGACCTGAGCGTAATACTTTGATATATCACTAATTGATTAGCTAGTGGTAACTAAATCATAATTTTAACATAAGATGTGAGTGTTGTGGCATTTTGGTTCAAGTCCTCTTGTTTTATGATATATGAGAATTGATAATAATGTAATACTTGTGCTTGATAATATAAAAAAACGCAGAACATTTGATGATATATGAGACTGTTCTTATGCATATGAAAAGGGTTCTCTTTTGCAGATTTTTATAATGTCTGTCGCACGAGGGGTTGGAAAAATTCACATTATCTCAAAATTATAGGAAACTCTTGATGTTCGTTTTAAGCAACATTTGGAGGTCCCAACAACATCTTTCGTCTCCTTAAAATCAATGGGGCTGATCTGTTATCTGAGTTAGTATGCAGTGTCATAGATCATCACTACGACCATAAGAAACATATTTTTACTTTTTCTTGCCATGTTTTTAGTGTTACCCTTGAGGATGTCCTATATTTAACTAGTTTACCCATTCAGGTGAACCAGTTATATATGATATATCTGTCGACACAAATACCATATATTTGTCGACACAAATACCTTCGAGAGGGTTTTTGGACAGGATTTTCGAGATAGGAAACAATTAAAATTCGATGAGGTAAGAGAAATTGCTCTTAATGTTGATCGAGATATAAGGTCCGAAAGATTGCGGTGCTCCTTTATTATGTGTGACTGTTTCATTACTCTGAACAATAAACATCATGGGATTCTATCACAGTACATCCAATTGGTAGATAAGGTGGACGATGTTGACTCCTATGCATGGGAGCGGTCTTACTGTCTTATTTCTACCATGAACTAGAGATGTACAAAGAGAAGAAAAAAAATTATATTAATGGTGGCAATCTTTGGATTGTCTTGATAAGTTGAATACTTATTTGTTTATATTATAGTTATATTGTAGATTCTTATTTGTTTGTTTAAATGTTTGACATGAATTTTTGTTAATTTGGATCCCGAGATCCAAGTTATAATTGAAATTAATTTGGAGAAGTATCATCGAGAAGTTAGAGATGGAGCTCCATTGCTCCCTTGGATTGTGGGTGAAATTAACAAAAAAACACATAACAACTGCCCCTGTTGTATGTCTTGTCAGAAATTATACATGTAGGAATGAAAAAGACATACCTTGTCAGAAACAGCTGGAATATTCACCATATTATTCTTGGCGCAGTAGTTGTGTTTTTTTTGTTAAGTTCACCCACAATCCACGGGAGCAATGAAGTTCCATCTGTAAATTCTCGAGGATGTTTCTCCAAATTAATTCCAAGCATAACTTGGATCTTCGGGATCTGAATTAACAAAAATCCTTGTTAAACATTTAAACAAACAAATAAGAATCCACAATATAACCATAATATAAACAAATAAGTATTCAATTTACCAAGACAATCCAAAGATTACCATTTATATAATTTTTCTTCTTCTCTTTGTACATCTCTAGTCCACAGGACAGTAAGGCCACTCCCTATGCATACGAGTCAACATCGTCCACCTTCTTACCAATTGGGATAGAATCTGGTTTTTGTTCGGAATAATGAAACTAACGAGGGGCACCGCAATCTTTCGGACATTATAATCTCGATCAACATTAATAGCGATGCCTCTTACCTCATCGAATTTCAATTATTTCCTTATCTCGAAAATATTCTCTAAAAACCCTCTCGAAGGCATTTGTGTCGATAGATATATCATATATAATTGGTTCACCCGGGTAAACCAGTTAAATATAGGACATCCTCGAGGGTAACACCCAAAGCATGGCCAGAAAAAGTAAAAATATGTTTCTTATGGTCGTAGTGATGATCTATGGCGCTGCATACTAATTCATCAGCCCCTTGATTTTTAGGAGACGAAAGATGCGGTTGGGATTGTCCTCAAGATGTTGCTTAAAACGAACATCAAGTGATTCCCATAACTTTATGATTGTAAAAATCTGCACAAGAGAACATCCCCTTTCATGTGAGTATTAGTAAGTATAGACAAATCTCATGTACATAAAAACAATCTCATATATCATCAAATGTTCATCTTTTTTT